>CM076142.1:27002500-27412500 GCA_038025085.1 Tetragonia tetragonoides
TCAGAGTCGCGATGGTATCCATTTGATGACGTTCATCGATATGTGGAGAACGGGACATCTTCAACCCACTAATCGTTTTGAAAATTGAAACAACAAATACGAATTTTACCTTCAAATGAAATTATTAAATATAAATGTAGTAATTGGTTGTCGATAAGTATATCAAAATTGTTGACGCGATTTGACGACATCGAACCATTTCACAACATTAATTATGTTGTTTTGTAGTCAAATCGTGTTATAAAGTTGTCATTTTTAATAAAGTATGAATAGTCTTGTCATTTTAATATTTTTTGTGTAGTACGATTTGCTTTTGGAGGTTGGACGATATTGTGACTTGTGCGGTTTAAAGGTATGAACTTTTAGGGCCTCTTTCCTACTCTTTTTTCCTCTCTTTGCTTGAAGATATTCCCATATCTGACGGTCGTGCAAATTGCAAAATGTGTTGTTGATGTTTATGTGTTTTTTGCCATATTGGAGTGCATATAAAATCTTGTTATCAATACTCTATCTTCTAGTTTTTCCTCAATGTTTTCTGGCGTGCAGGGTTTGACTTAAAAACATGTCATATTGATATCAAATCGCGTCATGAAGTTGTAATGTGAAAATATGGTTTAGAGATTTGGGACCTTATACTAGTTTATAAAGGTTAAATAAATCTTAACTATGTAAGTATGACATAAATTAATATCTTCTTACGTGTTGGATTGCGTGTTTTGTTACGTGCTTGATTTTGATATGTTACGTGCAATGTTTGACTTTATGCCATAGTGTTAATTGAATAAATGCAATATTATTGTCAAATCGCGTCATAAATGTCATAGAAAATTGTAAGTGGTGTGGACCATGTCATTTGGACAACAATTTATTAATGAAAAACATGTTATAATGTTATTAAATCGCGTTCTAAGAATGGGATCTAACAGGACAAGGCGAAAGGCACATGACATGTTGTCAGAATGTTCGAAGCTAGAAAAATGAGGCAACAATGTCCAAAACATAGTTGAAGAATTGTTGTGATTTGTGTGGTTGTTTAAAGGGATGAGCTTGTTTTATCGTTAGTGTTAGTTTTTGGTGTTACAATTATAAACAACATGGTTAGAGATTATAACTTGAGTTAACTCAATATATGTCAAAGATGGGGTAGTCTGTCTAGATAGAAATGTAGAGTTCTTTATAGAACAAAAAAAAATAAATAGCAGTATCGTCATTTTTTAAAGTAGGAGTATGAAAAAATGATCATGCAACTGTTTATTTTATATGCGATAATCAATAGTCATTATCACAATTCATTAACCAAAATAATCACCAAATTGATAGAAAATAGTAACATTTGAGATAGTTTAGACTGCTAAATCCATGGTGGGGTGACTAAAGTAACGTATGGGATCCAGAGTACAATGAAGGCTGATGAAAATTACAACATCATCTTCCATCCAATCAGAACAAAGGCACAATTTTTTGGTCATTTTTTCCTAACTCAGAAAATACTCAGTCATCTTCACAATAATGAGGGATGACGTTCCTCAATTAACATCCACGGAACTCATGGGTGGCAACAAAGAAACAACAATCTACAGTCATGAACAAGACTTGATCCCTAAAACTCTAAACCGGAACAGAAGGAATATTGATGAGAGGGGAGTTCAAGTACTTAGCTTGACAGACATTCAATGGTATTGAAGTACTAGTTCCAAGAATATATATAAACTAAATCCCAAAGTGTTGTTAAATCGGGTCATAAATTTGTAATGTGGACCCAAAATAATGTAGGAAAATTGACCATAAATAATCCCAACTTCGGGCCATTACCCCAAAATAATCCCAACTTGGCCTATCTCCAATAATAATCCCAACTTTTAAGTTTTGTCCCCCCATCAGTCCCTAGTGATACGGAGTTAACTTTCCGTCCAAAAAGCTGACGTATCATGTCATTTACTCATAATTAGGTGGTTTGTTTAAGATAATTGGGCATTTGCTTTTAAATATTCAACGAAAATATCTCAATTAAACTACTTATTTTGGAGAGCTCAACTAACCTACTTCTCATCTCATTATTTAAAAAAAAAAAATTAGATTGATTTGTTTTTCCCCTTGCAGATAATCTCAAGCAAAGGAAGGTAGATTCAATTTAGAAAATTCCTACTTAAAATACTCAAATCACACAAACTCTTAATTAACAATTATTTGAATATTTCCCACAAAAGAATACAATTATTGAAATATTGTTAACAGAAAGTATTAGAATAAGCAGTATGAGAGATAGAGTGAATCCAACATGCTGAACATTGAACAATAACATATCATCATCATCATCATCGAAAGAAGCATACATCATTGTCAATTATCACCACCAGCCACCACCATCATTGTCTTTAGTCTCTTAACTCTTCTCCACCACCACCACCACTATCACCAACGCCCCAACAGCCCATTCAAACGCAACCCTTGTATTTTTCCCCTATGATTCTCAATCTCATTAAATAGTGCTGAATTATCATATTCAAACGCCCAATTACCCAAACCCTAGCTCGAATTCGAACTCGAATTCATATGGGTATGAGAAATCAAAAAGATAATAATGCTAAATTCGACTATGGGTCGAGTTATGTTGACGAGAATTTAAGTGGGTATGGGAGTTATAAGCTAAATAGAAGATCCAATTATGGGTGAGTTAGATTTGTATAAAGATGGTGGGTGTTTGCTTATGAGGGAAAAACGAAGACTTATGGAGCTAGAGGAATAGGGATGGGTTGAACTCGAGAAATTGGTCGGGTATGTTTGACAGTGGTGGCAGTGTAAGCAGAGTATCACCAACAATGAAACTTTTTTTTATCCAACAATGGAACTGAAGGTGAGTGGCGAGAGAAAGGGAGGAGAGAGAAGAAAGAGTGGAGAGAGAAGGGGAGGATAGATAAAATAAGGTGATATACTTGCTAAACCCACACTTGCCAAATAAAAATTAACTTAATTTTAATCATTTATTAAAGGTATATTGTTAACAATAATTAGTAATAAATTGTAACGGCAAGTTGACGGGGTTAACTTGGGACTGATGGGGGGACAAAAGTGGGAAGTTGGATTATTTTGGGGCAATGGCTCGAAGTTGGGATTATTCATGACCAATTTTCCAATAATTTATTATTTAAATAAATGTCATACTATTGTCATAATCCATATCTTGTGCATGATGTTGTGACTTATGTGGTTTAAAAGGATGGACTTGTAGGTACACTCCCCACTCTCTTTCCTTCTCTTTGCTTGGAGATTGCATACGTAGGATTTTCACGACCACTAACATCTCCAACAACGAGCTGGAAAATGAAGCAACATATGACATATTTCGAGAGCGATTGTTGGTTGGAAAGATTTCATAGATCGTATGACATTGTGTTGTCAAATCGCGTAATAAAATTGTAATGTGATCCCACAATAATTTATTAATCAAATAAATGTCATATTATTGTCAAATCGCGTCATAAATGTCATATAAAAGCAAAATTAGTGTGGACCCTACCATTTTAAAAACAATTTATTAATCCAAAAACTTGTTGTAGGATCCACACGACTTTTACTTTTCAATGAGAATTATGACTTGATTCGATAATACTATGACATTTATTCAATTAATGTCATAATAATGCCATGAATCAGTAGTACAACGATAAGCACTGATGTCCGCATTCTTTTCATGAGCCTCATTTTGTTGTCTTTATTGACAACCATTTACTCCACCTGCATTTCTGGAATCCATCTAAACGTAAAATCCGTTTCGGTTGTTTCATTTTTCATAACGAACAGTGACCAAAGTTGTCCCATTACTTGACGATCATGAAAATTGGAAAATGATACCTCGTTATGGTAGTTCATCCCTTGATGTTCACGAAAAATTAAAAAGAAAACTACGCGTGACTTTGATTTTACATGCACAAGATATGAATTATAATGCGACGACATTTTTTTTCTTCTTCTTTTCGGTATCAAATAGGAAGCTAGTTTTAATTTCATCGCAACTTATTTATCTCTCCCTTCCGATCATTTTCAAACGTGTCAAAAATCAAGTAATCGCTGCACAATATCATTTTTTTAGGTACACTTTATTGAATGAGAGTAAAATCCAAAAAATCCCAGTTTGATGAGCATTCAAGAATAATGAGAATTAAATACAAAAAACTGGACGTGAATTTTCTAAATTGATGAGTGTGGTGTGTAAGTTTTGAGTTCTACACAATAGCACTTAGAAAGAGGACTACTGACACTCTCCGCAAGTATACGGAAAAGTCGATGTAATATATAAGATTATCGTGTCCCAAGAGAGCGAGGGCATCGAGTACGAAAATTCTCTATAGCAAGAAAGCTAGGCAAAACATGAGTAAAAAGTGATTTTTTGGTATAATTTCTACTTCTATAAACTAATAAAAATGAACTAGATGCAAGTCTATAACGATTTTAAGACAATGATTTAAAACCCCAGCATTAATCATCATTCCCCCTGTGAGGACCCGGGATTTTTCACCTTGTTCTACGAAGTGCGTCCATATAGAAATTTTGTCAGTCAGGGGCTTAGATAATTTCAAGGGACCATAGAGTTAGAAAAACTTTTGAAAATACTTAAATTAAATAAAAACCATGAAAGAGGCCACAATCTGCTATCGGCGTTTTATCGAAAGGACAAATCGAAGGGACAACCCAATAGTGCGATAAGTGAACTAATCATGTTTTTAGAAGGACTCCCGCTAATATAAAATATATAAGTACCCAAAAACAATAGGTTCGGGGGCGAAGGTACGAGGTGAGAAGGTGTTAGGCACCCAACTCGCCCATTTTATGACGGCCTCTACTAACTCAAGTTTGCTTAATAATTTAAAGACAGAATTCTCATGCAAAACCGGATTAACAACCTAGACTTAGACTATTAATTGGTTCATCACAAGCATCACAACATTTATTTTTAACCCTTATTTAGACATGCACTTGTTTTGACAGGTTGAGCAGCATAACGACTATACAGACAATATTTAGGAATCGATAAAAACGTTATTCTAGCATGATGTCTACATTATGACTACTAGAAAAATCAACAATTAGGCAATTAATTTAATTTGAGCCCTCAGGATTTTGTACCTGAACTGTAGGCTATATTTGACAAAAATAGTAAAGCAAGATCTCAAATTTTAGAAGAAAGAGGGAGAAGCTCGAGAGTACTCAACCGAGAATAGAGGTTGCCAACTGTAGGCTGTGTGTTTTGAACTGAGGGTGCAGGGTTGTTTATATAGACCTGGGAAGTAAGGTTTGACGACAGAAATTGAGCTGAAAAACGAGATGGGCTTGAAAAATGAGCCGCGCCCGAAGCAGGGTCAGCACCGCTAGCGGCCCTAGGACTTTTCCCAAGGCCGCTGACGGCTGTCAGCAGCCAGCTGGATGTCGTCATAATGACGACATTCAGACCATTTTTCTTTTTCGGAGGAATTTAAATATTCCGAAAAATGCAAAAAGACCGTTGTACCCATGAACGGTAAAAGACCATTTTACCCCTAAATTGCAACTTGACGACCGGGAGTCGGAAAGAGGCGTGAGACCTGTCGTTGGAAAGCTCTTGAACGGGGCTTTTGAATGAAATGGAATGAAGGAATGTTTGGAGGAAAAATATGAGACCTTACCTTAACTATTAAAGCAAAAATAACAGTTCAAGTTTATAAATTACTTCTTTCATCATCGGGCTTTTGCGGAGAAATCTGAAGGCGCTTTTTTGGCTTCTACAGAAGCCCCCACTTTGATCGAGTTTGAGTAAAAGCGAAGATCAAAGTATTCCGAAGGCGACATGCAGGATGCTGATGTGCACATGGTGTGTGAGAGTGTACAGTATGCATGCATAGGAAGACAAACCTGAGTGGGGACATACTCTTGGCGTGCTAAGATTTCATCCCTGTGAACACAAGAGAAAATAAAGGTTATAGTAGCAGGATAGAACACCGCTCGTAGATGGTCTAAACGTCTGCTGGGGACCTGTATTCAGAGTGAATGAAAAAGTTAGTTATACTTTGAGAATGATCAACGTGGAGTGCTTCGACAAACTGTGACTAAACAACGCTCGGCGGATGTTGAGATTCCATCCCTGTACGAGAAACGAAAAAGTCAGCGGGATAGCGCGATTAAAAATAATCGGCCGTAAAGTGGTTAGGACGTATGAACAGTTTAAATGCAATAGTTTAAGCAATCATTGACTGAAACATATAAGAAATAATGAACAGTATAACCGCAATAGTTCAAGCAATCATTGACTAACACAAAATAAGTAACCTCGCAGAAGGACAGTTTAACCGCAATAGCTTAAGCGATCATTGACTAACCCCAAAAATTTGTAACCTCGCAGAGGGACAGTTTAACCACAATAGCTTAAGCGACCATTGACTGATCCAAAATTCGTAGTTTCGTAGAAGGACAGTTTAACCGCAAAAGCTTATGCGATCAGTGACTGACTAAAAATTTGTAGTATTGAGCTGTTTAGTAAGTGCCGATAAAATTTCCGGGCTTAGAAAATAATTTTGGCGCTCCGGGCGGTAAGTGTCGTCGCAGTGTAGATCCGAGTTTCAGTATCTGGGACCTGCAAAAATAAATAGGTTAGTTTTACCTGAAAATAGTTGGTACCGTAAAATAGGCCAACTGTCGGATTTGAGCTTGTGGGCCAGAGTGCTTCGCTCCCGCGCGCTTGGTACTGATAGTTGCCGCAAAATGAACTGAAGTAACGAACTTTGGACTGGAAAAATGGGCCTTGGGTCAGCAGCGGGGCCCGCGTGTGTAGTATGCAGGGCCGCTAGCGGAGCTGGGCCTTAGAGTAAGGCCGCTAGCGGCTCTGGCCAGCACTGCTAGCGGCTCTGGCCAGCACCGCTAGCGGCGCTGGGCTTGAGCCAAATAAAAGCGCTTCGGCGCTTTCTTCTCTTTTTCTTCCGCATGCCTTCTTCTTCATTGCCAGCTTCATTGTCGAGAGCCATTGCCGAAGCTTCCCCATTGTTTATTGCTCCACTTTGCTTGAGGTAAGTCGATTCTTGATCGATTTTTTCGATTTTTGTCTTGAACTTGCTTATTTTTCCGCTTTGCTGAATTTTGAGTTGCATTGTTGAATGGGTGTTTGTTTCTTGCGAATCTGAAACTTTTATTTTCCCACTTGTAGAGAGAGAAAGCTTCATTGTATTCCCATCGGTCCCGTAGACAAAGGAAAACGTCCCATGAGTGATGAGGAGTATGACCAGAGCCTTTTCCGCACCGGGTTAGCTTCTACTAGAGCACCTCCGACTAACCACGCGGACGGAGTGCGGTTGTACCAGGATTCTTTTATGCGGCTGGACTGGCGCCCGCCTGGAGTGTGAAACCGCAGTGTTTTGTTACCGGATAGGCGGAGTCATCTGTCTAACTTAGAGCAGGTATGTTTTCTGACTCTCCCCCTTTTTTTTTGTTCAGTATATTTAACTGAAAATTGGAACTGTTGGTGCTTCGGCACACAAACAAATTGGGACTTGTACTGGATTGGTGGTCAGCTGTATATAATTTGTGTAGAATTATATTAGCTGTGTTTGTAGTATCTGGGGTGTTGAGGAAAATTTGTTTGTTGGCTAGGGTGTTGGAGTTTTGTTGCAGGCTCATTGGACTACCTCTCATTGAGCTATGATGCTGGAAACCTTTTCGGCGGGGGCTAGGAATTTGGTATTGGCTCAGGTCTTGACGAGTTCCTGACTGTCATCCCTGCTTGTCACTCGGGAGATTCTAGGATTATTGCCAGGGGGTTACTGGAGAAGTTTTGGGATTCCACGAACACTTTCCATACGCCTGTAGGAGAGATGTTTCCCACCCCTTATCAGTTTGCTCTGCTGACAGGGCTATCCTTTAGAGGGCGTCGTATCCGGTATGACGCGAGCTACTGGCGACAGAGTGATACTTTGCTGGAGCTTTATGGGCCCGTATCTATCCACTTTGATAAGGATCGGGTTTCCTTGGCGCGGTTGTGGGAAGCCTTGGAGGAGCAGGGGCTTACTGAGGAGCAGAAGGCCCGTATTTTCCTGGCCTGCTTGTTGGGGTCGACGATCTTTGCTCAGAAGAAGAGCGTATGTCAAGTCGGTTTCTTGACATGCTTAGAGGATTTGACCAAGGTCCATGAGTACAACCTTGGTGCCGTTGCTTATGCTTCTTTGATGAAGTGGTGTCGTCGGGCATGTAGGCCTAAGGAGACGAGTGAGAGGACATCTATCTCGGGCCCATGGAGGATACTAGAGGTAGGCTCTTATACTTCATTTGCCTATGCCTTTGATGTGGAAATCATGCTTTTGTTTGCTTGTATGGCAGCTGTAGTTCTTTGAGTACTTTCCAGCTTTTGGTCTTCACCGTCCTGGTTTGAGAATGTTCCCATTAGGTTCACGGTGGGTTGGTAGGGATAACCACCCGTTTACTTCTCTGGAGCATTTTCGGGCCACCTTCGAGAGCCATGCCTCATCTACGGTATATTGTTGTTGACTCGTGCATTTTATTTTTGGTTCATTTGGTGTGAATGAACTTTTAAACTGGTACCCTGCAGGTATTATGGTCCGCTTTTGATGATGTTCCTGGGGTTCCACCCCATATTACCCTAGAGTCCTTTAGGGTGTCTTCTCTATGGGTGGTTTTTGAGGGGCCATTCAGCTTTGTATGGTACTTGGGGGATCGCTTGACTCGATTGGTCTATCCCTCCCTGGGTAGTCACTTGGTTCCAGAGGATCCTCCTTTGACCATGTTTTATCTGCGTGGTCTGAGTGTGCGGGACTTGGGAGTTGTGATCCGTGGTATGACGGCCACGGAGTTTCTTATGCCGGAGGTTCCTGGCTTGGACCGCACGGCCGTGTACCTGGCCTACTGCTTGGACCGTTTGATGCCGGACTTTACTTCTGAGGTAAGAAACTTATCTGCATCTTTTTAACTGTATGTGCAATATATTAACTTCTTGTGTCTCGCAAGTGGATCATCTACCTCCTCAGGGTCCTAGGAGGTCTCATTCTAGATCTCCTCGGGGTCAGCCCCCAAGTGTGACCTTGCCGACCAACGAGGTGAGGTACATTGGAGAGAGTGGGGGATGTATAGTAGAGGAGTTTCCTCTTCAGATGGCTGATGGAGAGGCGGTGGAGGGCTTGCCCTTGCCTGACGGTTGCACGGGGGTAAGCACTTTTTTTTCTTGTGTTTGTGTTTGCTTTTGAGTGCTATCTCTATTTTGTGGCTCTCTCTCCCTTATTTTTTTGTAGTTGAACCGGGAGCATACTCTCTCAGATCTTCAAGCTCATTCACCTGCTGAAGAAAGGCTATGGTCGAGTGATGGGCAAGGGGAAGAGTTCTCGGTCCAAGACCGTTGATGTGAGTATACTTTTATCTTTTGTTTAGCTAAGTGAAATGCTTAACTTAACATCTTAACCTTGATTATCTGCAGATGTCCCAGTCTTCGTCTTCGGTGGGACCTCGACACTCTTATGTTGCGAGGGCTTCTTCGGCGAGCAGGCCATCTGTTGCTCGTTCTCCTCCCGTAGTGGTGACCAGGCCTCCTGTTGATGAGGCGCCCGAACCTTCTGCTCCGCATGTTCCTGAGATGTTCTCTCCCACAAATTTTCAGTCTTCTCTTGATAGGCTGCCTGTTGTTACGCCCTCGATTGGAGGTTGGCGAACGCCCCTGGATGGGATGTGTCATACGCTGGGCCTTCGCATCAGCATGTGGCTATGGATTTCGCTAGTCAGGCCACAGAGAACTTCTTTGCTGCGGGGTTTTCGGCAGGTACCCTATGCATGCACCAGCATATGATTGGCGGGTTATGAGGCCTGGCAACAGTAGGCCTATTTACAGCTCTTCTCTCCATTACTCGATTAGGAACTATGGTCAGGGGTCGTCCATTGATGATGAGGTTGACAGCAACGATTCCGGTTGAGAAGTGTTGATGATGTATGGTAGGTCCGATGGGCTGCAGCAGGTTCTTTCAAGAGCATGTGACAGAGTCATTCCCAGAGGGGTGAATTCTCTTGGTGGCTTCCTTTCAGCAAAGGTATTCATAGCACCTACCTCATTAACCTGAGCACAGAGGAGGTCCCAACAGTTGTCCTCTTGTCTCTCCCGTAAGTTAAGGGCTTAGGGGTAACCTGGTCCTTGTTGATTTTCCTTAGAGCCATAGCAGGTCATAGAGGGGTCACAGAGACGCTTGTATAAGTCGATGGCCTGTTATTGAAGGTGACTCTTATAGGCCGGTTGCAGGTTCTTAATGAAATGCCTGATTTGTTCAGTTTCAGAGGGTCTTTCCACCATTTCAGCTATCTTGGATTTCCACCGACAGAGGAATTTAGTGAATCCCTCATTTCTCTCATGAGTGGTAATTTCAAACTCTCTCAAAGTGATGGGGAGAGTAGCGTTGTCCTTGTATCGAGCCAGGAAAACTGTGGTAAAATCAGACCAAGTTGGGTAGCTTTCCAGATCTAGGGAGTAGAACCATCGTCGAGCATGCGTATCAAGGGTCTGGGAAAACAGATGGGCCTAGTGCTTCTTGTTGATTTCCCTTAGAGCCATAGCAGTAGTGAAGGATTTCAGGTGATTCAGTGGGTTGTCGACTCCCGTGAAGGTGGGTACTTCAGGCATAGAGAATTTGGCCGGAAGTTTACCCTTGATCTTAGTGTCAAACTTTCCTATATTGGCACTATAGTTGGGGATCAAGCCGCTATTATTCTTGAGCACAGAGATGATCTTAGCTAGCATGGCATCTGACTCTTCTTCCTCAGAATCGGAATTGGAATCGGAAAGGATCCTTGACTCTTCTTCTCCTTTCCTCTCTATATCTTCAACCGTGAGTCGTACCCTTTCTAACTCGCTCATGAGCACATCCAGTCTTTCATCAGTGGTCTTAGGCATTGCGAAGTTGGGAGGAGTGATTGGTGTGGAGAAAAAGGTATGTAGTGATGGTGAATTTATTGATGGTGAGGGTGTTTGTGGTGGAGGTAAACGAGAACCTGGTGGCGTACACAGCTACAGACGAACTAGCCTTGCAGAAGGCCGAGCCCAACTTTTCTCAAGATTTCCTTTCTTCCTTGGACCCCCTATCCTGAATAGGAAGCACGGAGCACTTAATAACAAGAAAAACCATGAGACTCTCCCCTAATGAAAAATTGAGCCACATATAGAAAGCACATTGTCCTAAAAGAGAAAAGTCATTAAGCCTAAATGCCCAATTATTTCACTAATATTAAAGAAAATAAAAAGTCAACGAAAATAAGAGAAAATAAAATAGGAAAATATGGACTATCCTAATTTTTTTTTATTTTTCTAGACTCAAAGAATATGAAAAATGGGATAAAATAAAATAATAAAAAATTTGGTCTTTTTTTTCGATGTTATTATTTGTTTTCGGCCGTTTTTTTTTTTTTGGCGATTTTTTTTTTTTTTTTGGATTTTCTCTTTTTTTTTTCTGACCGAATCTAATTTACATCAAAAATAAAGAAATAGGAAAAGGGAAAGGGAAAATTGAAAGACTGACTTTTTTTTGCTAAAAGGTCCTAGAAAATTTGTTCATTACTTTTTTGAATATATCATTGGGAAAATGATAAGTGTTCATTGAATTTGAATTCTCGCACCATCTTTGGGCATTAGGAACTAACTAAAAAATAAAAAGAAATGATTCCTAGCACATAAGTACATGTTGGCACATAATCACGATATTCATGCATTAATGCAAGCACAATAACAACGCAGTTTACAGGCAAACATGTGATCAGACGGGCATTACAACGACACATGCACAACAAGCAAGCGGATGCACGAATGTGGGTTAGAGGCTTTTGGCTCCTGTGAGGTTATCAAGACAAATTACAATTTCCGTTCGGCTGATGGTCGACACATTGATTGTAATTCTTTTCATCAACAAGTATTTATGAGTCATGGGTGAGGAAGCATCGATTTGCACGATAGGACAACTGTATATTCCTTTAGATATACGAGTTGTCTACGAGTTGCGACACAAACTTCCTCGAGGGTCGATAAGGGTCAAACGGTTGTGCCAAGGCACATGCAAATGATGCAAATGATGCGAAAAAATAATATGGAACATGGTATTAAACAATTAAGCAAACTTGACTTTCGAGTCGCACCCTCTTAAATAATTCCCCAGTGAAGTCGCCACTGTAAGGACCCAGGATTTTTCGCCTTGTTCAACGGAGTGCGTCCTTATAGAAAATTTCTCAGTTGGGGGCTTAGATAAGTTCAAGTGACCATCGAATTAGAAAATCTTTTGAAAAGACTTGAATTGAATAAAAACCATGAAAGAGGTCACAAATCTGCTATCGGCGTTTTATCGAAGGGACAAACCGAAGGGACAACCCAATAGCGCGATAAGTAAACTAATCATGTTTTTAGAAAGACTCCCGCTCATATAAAACATATAAGTACCAAAGAATAATAGGTTCGGGGGCGAATGTACGAGGTGGCAAGGTGTTAGGCACCCAACTCGCCCGTTTTATGAATGCCTCTACTAACTCAAGTTTGCTTAATAATTTAAAGACATAATTCCCATGCAAAACCGGATTAACAACCTAGACTTAGACTATTAATTGATTCATCACAAGCATCACAATATTTATTTTTAACCCCTATTTAGACATGCATTTGTTTTGACAAGTTGAGCAGCATAACGACTATACAGACAATATTTAGGAATCGATAAAAACGTTATTCTAGCATGATATCTACATTATGACTACTAGAAAATAAACAATTAGGCAATTAATTTAATTTGAGTCCTCAGGATTTTGTACCTGAACTGTAGGCTATATTTGACAAAAATAATAAAGCAAGATCTCAAATTGTAGAAGAAAGAGGGAGAAGCTCGGGAGTACTCAACCGAGAATAGAGATTGCCAACTATAGGCTGTGTGTTTTGAACTGAGGGTGAAGGGTTGTTTAAATAGGCGTCGGAAGTAGGGTTTGACGGCAAAAATTGAGCTGAAAAACGAGACGGACTTGAAAAATGAGCCGGGCCCGAAGCAGGGTCAGCGCCGCTAGCGGCCCTGACCTGGGCCGCTGACGGCTGTCAGCAGCCAGCTGGATGTCGTCATCAACCCCATTTTTATTTTCCGACGGAATTTAAATATTCCGAAAAATGCGAAAAGACCGTTTTACCCCTGAACGGTAAAATACGGTTTTACCCCTGAATCGTAACTTGGTGACCGAAGTCGGAAAGAGGCATGAGACGTGTCGTTAGAAAGCTCTTTAATGGGGCTTTTGAATGAAATGGAATGAATGAGTGTTTGGAGGAAAAACCTGAGACCTTACATTAACTATTAACGCAAAAATAGCAGTTCAAGTTTATAAATTACTCCTTTCATCATCGGGCTTTTGTGGAGAAATCTGAAGACGCTTTTTTGGCGTCTACACCCCCTTAATTATGCTAATTACTTGATACGCAAATACCCCCATTCAAACTATCATTGTCTTCTCTCAAGGATGCAATGACTACCTAAATATGATTAACACCTACTTTCGTGGCATTAATAACACATAAAGATAACTAAATGGGTAAATCTCAAACCATCAATCAATCGAATGTACTTTCGTGATAAACTAATTGATTTGCTAATTAGAATCTCTAAACCAAACCACACCTCTCAATGTAAAATTCAATAAACAAATAAGATAAAATGATCTCTAAAGCATTTCATCAAACACCTTGTATACTAAAAAGCAACATCAAGCTTCTACCAACAAAACAAAGAGGAAAAAGGGTATCAAGACATAATTGGGCTTAATCCCCAATCCTAGTTAGGAAACTACTCACTAATCATGAGACTATGCGAAATAAACTTCATAAAAACAATACTCACTATCATTAAAAAAAACAACCTTCAAACTTGCAATACTGGGCGAGAAGAGAGAAAACTTTCAACCAAGTGTTAAGTATTAAAGAGTTGATTAACACTAATTACCAAAGTTTATCACTCACTAAAGATACTAAACTCACTATTTGAGAGAACTATCAAGAACCCTAAGTAAAATACAGCCACAATGAGATATCCCTAAAAAAAGGAGAAAATGAGCTACTTATAGGCGGAGGGGTTGATAGCCAAAAAGGCCAAGAAAAACGCCTCTACAGAAAAACGGGCCATTTTTTCGAGCGGGCGGCAGCTCTGCAATCACTAGAGGGCCCGTTTCAAGGAAAAAAGGCCACCCCGTTTTTCTGGCAAGACATTTTTCATCATCAAACGCATATTTGACATCTTTCCGCTTAGAATTTGCACACACATAAAACATGAAAGTTGTAGCCCTCTTTGTTAGCTTTCCGTAGCACTTTACATCGCTTGATCTGGACCACATATGATGAGGTTATGGCCAGAACAAGCGTTGTCGAAACTTCGTCCTTGGTTCTTCTCGCTCCCACCATTACAAGCCCAAAATACCAATAAAAACATGCAAAATCACATCAAACAACGAAAAGCATAATCTAGAAAATATGGTGTAAAATCACTACACTAAATGCAAGTAACATCCTACAAATTACCTAAAACCAATGCAAATCTAACCTAAAAACATGCACAAATACTTGTGCATCAACTACTGAGCCGGAAAGTAAGTTTATTTTGTTTTTCTTTTTTGTATTTTGTGTCTTTTTCTTTTCAATAAATAGTCAGTTCAATGAGAACAAATTCCTAGAAACCTCAAACGAGAACAAATTATTATGATTAATAAAGATTTCTCTGTTTCATTCCATGAACAATGGGGGTGAAAATCACTAACACATCCATCATTGATTCGATAACTTGACTTGAATTTGACGAGGGTTTAAAAGGGGCATGATTTTCGAACTTGATGAGTATGGTGATAACAGAGAGAGTTATGTAAGTTTTGAGTTCTATCCAGTAATATTTTAGAAAGAGAAGTACTGAGCCGGAAAGTAAGTTTTTTTCTTTTCTTTTTTTTGTATTTTGTGTTTTTTTCTTTCCTTTTTTGTTTTTTATAAAATCTAGCCCTATTTATATTATTTCTTTTGGATTTTGAAAATCTAGACCTCATTTGTTCTTCTTGAACTTCTTACTCATTCGATCAAATTCCATTCATTCTTTTTTATTTTGTGAAGGTAGTAGTGCAACAAAATGAAAAATAAACAGCTTAGGTTAGCGACGATTTATAACAAAGTTCAAGTGCATTTCATGCGGTAGGAACTATAACATGCCACGTAAAAGAAACTTTTGGCTCTATTCTCTTGGTTTTACTTTTTGTTTGGAGCAGTTCAGTTGATGTAGAAACTTATCAATATAAAGTCACGAAAATACATGTGTCATAAGAAAGGTTTCAACACATTCTCCCAAACTAGTTCAATATTGAAAATGTTTGGACAGGTTATACAGAGTAAAGGTAAAACTGAAAAAATAAATTCAGATTAGTTCAGTTCAAATCATGTCAGTAGAAATCAGTTCAGTTTAGTTCCAATTACTGTAGTTCGATTTATTTTTATCTGAGTGAAAACAATTGAGGCTCTATTTGATAACCTGGAAAAAACGGAACTAAACTTAACTTAACTTAAATAACTTTAAGTTGACCGTTAACCATTTAAAATTCGTCCAAACATATTCAATATTGGACTCATTTGAAAATATGCTATGAGATCTTTTCGGTGACATAGTTATCAATATTAATTTATTTCGAAACAAAAAATTATTTGTGTGATAAAGTTACACATGAACTGAACTGAATTGGACTGAACTGGACTAAACTGAATGAATTTAAGTAAAATTAAGTTGAATCAAACAGAGCATGAGCCCTCCATCTACATCTTATAGAAAAATACTTGTATTGTTTAAGCGGCAACATCTTAACTCCTTAAATGATAAATCCCATAGTTATTGAGTCCTCTATAAACTATCTACTTGTTAGCTACTAACATTCCATCTTAGGTGTAAGTATCACAAAAAAAAACACCATAATTGCTCTTCTCTTACCCGCCTTTAAAACTTTATTCGGTATGAGAAACGATAAGCCCCTCTTTTTACTTATATTTTCCTCGTTTTTGGTGTTATTTGTTTTTTTTTTTTTTTAATTTAGTAGGTTGATAAATTTCGCTCCGTTGTAATATTTTAATTGCTCATTTTGGTGAGGTGTTAATCGCTCTTCTTGGTGAAGTTTTGATCATTGTAAAGTTAATTTGACTCCTTTTTGTGAGGTTCATTTGACTCCCATTTGTGAGGATTATCAATTTATCTCTTCATCTTTGGATGGAGCTCCAGTTCATGCACATGAAACTAGAGATTTTCAAGCTTTTAATACTACTCTTGGCCTACATCAGATAAAAAGTACTGGATGGTCTTTTTCTTAGTGTAACAAGGATAGCGTGAGTGACAGAGTTTACACACATATTAACTGGGCCTTAAGAAATGGTGCTTGGATGCTTGACTATGAGCATTATGTTACTGATTATATGAATCCTCTGGTCTCTGATCATACTGCTATGTACATCTTTACTGAGATCCATTAGATAAAAGTTCCTAGACCGTTTAGGCTCCTAAATGTACTCCTCAAAAATCCTTCTTTGACAGATATTGCTCACAGTGTCTGGAAGGAAAACATTAAGGGGTATGTTATGTATCAAGTCAGGCAGAAATTAAAGAAAATAGCCTATCTAGTTGCTGGCTTACAGAGTGACATGAATGGTTCTGACAAGAAGCTAGAAACGGCACATGTTTCCTTGGTTGATACCCAGAACAAGCTGAAAATTGATATTTTGAACTCTGAGTTGATTGAAGAGGTAAAAAGACTCAATTTTGAACTGGAGAAATGGTCTTGTCTCCAGGAAAAGATTCTTCGTCAAAAGTCTAGAGCCACTTGTATTAGGGAAGGAGATCATAACTCTACATACTTTTATGCTCAACTTAAGTCTAGAAGCGCATATAATCATGTTGTCTCTATCTATTTTGAAGATGGCAGGAAAACAACATCCGCTGCTGAGATTCAACATGAATTTACTCAGTTCTTTGTCAATCTTATGGGTACCTCAGCTACTTAGATGTCGCCACTGGATGTCAATATTGCTCGAGATGGTCCGATGCTACAATTGAATCAGCAACAACAACTTATTCAGGAAATCAGTGAAATGGAATTCTTGCAAGCTTTGAAAGATCTTCCAATTGATAAAGCACCTGGTAATGATGGTTTTCAAGTTGAATTTGTTTAGAGAATATTGGCATATCATTGGTAGTGATATCATTGAGACTGTCAAACAATTTTTCCATTCTTAGAAAATGTTGAAAGCGGTGAATTGCACTACTATAACTCTTGTCCCTAAGGTCTCTAAGCCTACATATGTCAAAGAATTTAGGCCTATTGCTTGTTGCTCAACCCTATATAAAATTATTGCAAAAATCATTACTAGAAGATTGAAAACTGTGGTTGATATTCTAGTTGCCTCCTCCCAATCAACTTTTATAGAGGGTAGGCATATCCTTGATAATGTCATATTAAGTCATGAGTTGGTCAAAGGATACACTAGAAAAGGGATGTCCCCAAGATGTATGCTAAATTCTGACTTAAGAAAGGCATACGATTCCATTGAATGGGGGTTCTTAAGGATGTTGTTACTTGAATTTGGGATCTCTTACAAATTAATTTGTGGGATGGATTATGAGCTGTGTCACAACTGTTAGCTACACTCTTCTGTTGAATGGAGGCCTCACTCCTGTTTTTGCTGCAAAGAAAGGATTAAGTTAAGGAGACCCTATGTCTCCCTTGTTGTTTGTGCTTGCTATGAAATATTTAAGTCGTTCCTTGAAACACTTGAAGAAAAATCCAGACTTTAATTTCCATCCAAGGTGTGCTAAGCTTGATATCACGCATGTATGTTCAGCGGATGATTTACTGTTGTTTTACAGAGGAGACCTCATCTCCATCCAGTTATTGTATAAATCTTTTGATCACTTCTCTCTTTTCTCTGGCCTGAGAGCAAATCATGATAAAAGCTCTATCTATTTAGCTGGTGTTTCTGATCTGGATAAGGAGAATTTTGCTGAAACTATTGGAGTTTGTAGGGGTGAACTTCCCTTTAAGTATCTTGGTGTTCCATTGTCGTCCAAGAAATTGACAGTAATGCAATGCAAACCATTAGTTGACAAAATTGTGGCTCGAACCAATTGTTGGACTTCTAAGTTCTTGATGTATGGAGGGAGATTACAGTTACTAAAAAGTGTTCTCTTTAGGATCCAAACATATTGGTCTCAGATTTTTCTGTTTCCAGCAAATATCACAAAACTAGTTGTTGCAGCATGCAGAACATTTCTATGGACAGGTCAGGCTTCTACCTCCAAAAGGACCATTGTTGCTTGGGACAGATTATGTACACCCCTTCAATCTGGGGATTTGAACATCATTGATATTGACAAATGGAACAAAGCTGCAATTTGCAAGATATTATGGGCTCTTGCTTAGAAAAAAGATAGATTATGGATTATATGGATACATTCTTATTACTTGAAGAAATCCTCGATTCTGACAGCTACAATTCCAGGACAAGCTACCTGGATTGTGAGGAAAATCATTGAAAGCAGGGATTACTTGGGGAATGTAGATGAAGCATCAGCAAAACTGAAGTTATTTACACAAAATGGGAAATTCAGTATAAAAAGTGTGTATCAATCTCTCTCTCTCCTGCACTTCCTCCAGTCCCTTGGAAGAGAATTATCCTCATGCCAGATATCATATCTAGAAATCAGTTCATTCTAAGGTTGGCTCTACATGGAAGGTTGAACACCGCAAAGAGGTGTGCTGTATGGGGACTGCAAGTTTCCTTGGTCTGTTCCTTATGCAATTCTAAAGCAGAAGAAGACGTGGAACATTTATTCTTTAATTGCTCTTAGTCTAAGCAGATCTGGTCGAGCTTGTTGTCATGGTATGGTGTTGTTAGAAGCCCTGTTGGCTGGCAAGAGGAAGTCAAGTGGATGCAACACAGAGTCAAAAGCCATAAGCCTCATATCTGTGTCCTTACTTTCTTGTTCTCTGCAGCGGTATACCACATTGGGATGGCAAGAAATAATGTGCGATTTCAGAAGAAACAAGACTCTCAGCAGGAAGTTGTCATAAAAATTGTTCGTGAACTGCACTTTAAAGGAGCTTTATTCAGTAGATGGCAATCAGTGTTGTTCAATCTTAATAGTTATCCTAAGTTGTAAATTGTTGTATGCTCCTAGTATGATGATGTAGAGCATTGTACCCTTCCCAGAAGGCGCCAAGGCACCTACAACTGATAGTTGATGCATTAAACAAATCAATATTTGTATGTAAGTCTGGTTGGTTGAGTCAAAAACCACCAGTTGTACTTAAACAATTTATCTTGGTTAATAAAAAAAAATTATTGCCAAAAAAAAAAAAAACAAATGTGACAATTTAGTCCTGCAAAATGTTAAGTATGTGCAGATTCCCCCAAAAAACGGGGTTTATATGGAGTCTTGACTAAAAAAGTTAATTTTTAAACTATTTCTTAATTTTCTTGCATTTTCGCTAATTTCTCGCTATTTTCTTATTTTCTCTTCATTTATTTTTTGTTTCCTTTTACGTTTTCTTTATTTCTTCTTTTGTCGTTTCCTTCTCTTTCTCTTTCTCTCCCTCTCCCCCTCACTTTTGCTATCTTGCTCATCAGTGTCTCTCTCCCATGTTTCTTCATCTTCTGCAATAACCAATACATTGCCATGTGTTTGTAGATGGGGTCGCTGATGGGGATCAAGGGGCGAAAGGTGATGCCGATTGAGGATGTGGAAGGGTGGCTGCTCGCGAAACTGGCGTCAATGGCTAGGCGACTCTCTATACTCGAATTTCGTCCACTCTCTCTCCTCACATTCTTCATGGACTTTTTCATGACATCTAATGACTCAAACTCAAGGCCTCAAACTTCAGCTCTCTCTCTCTCTCTCTCTCTCTCTCTCTCTCTCTCTCTCTCTCTCTCTCTCTCTCTCTCTCTCTTCCACATACAAATTTTAAATATTTGGAATTACGGTGATAATATTTTATTATTTTATTTAACTCTTTAAAATGTTGTTTCTTGACCCTCTAACTCTAAGGTTCCAGATTATACATTTTGCCTTAATTTCTTGTTGATTTGATAATTTGAGTCACAAATATGGTATATTGGATGAACTTGTACTCTATATGATTAACTTACTGTGCAAAAATCACACCTTTATTTTTTCCTTTTTTATTTTCATTTTCAAAGTGTTATAATATGAGACACTAACAAGTGATAAGATACTTGGTTCACACAAATTTTACACTTCGTAGTTTACAAAAATGATATGAAGTCTCTGCTAGGCGTTGAGAATTTTGGTGTTGATGGTGGTTGTGGTCGGTGGTCGTGTTGTGGTGGTCCACCTAGTACTCTTGTTTCTCCTCTTGTTGGTTTCATTGTTAGGTTTAGGGATTAAGGTTAGAGTCTGGGGTTTGGGAGTGGAGAAATTGGGGGTTATGATTTCTCTGGTTATGCTACTCTGTAACGCTCTCTTAGTTGAATTTGAATTATAGTGCTGATGTAGTGATACTCTTTGACAATGGTGATAGTGGAAATAGTAGAGATTAGAGGTGGACTAAGGCCTTGAGGGTGAGGAGAGAGAATGTTAAGGTGGGCTTAGTGTGTAGCAAATTTAGCAAATTGAAGTTTGCACATGGTTGTAATAATAATCTATTACGCTCCATCACCGTGAAGATGATGAGGAAGCAGAGGAGAGAGATAGGAATGAGGAGAAAGAAGGTGATGGAAAAGAAAAAGAATAAATAAAGGAAAGGAAAAAGAATAAAGAATAAATGAAGAGGAAAAAAGAAATTAGGGAGAAATTAGCAAGTAAAAATATAAATAAAATTAAGAAATAGTCTAAAAATTATTTTTATAGTCAAGATTTCCCCGAACTCGGTTTTAGGGGGGATCTGCACATACCTAATTCTTCTAAAGAATAAATTATCACATGTGTTTTTAATAGGACCAAATTGTCCAAGGGTGTTCATTTAAAAGACCAATTTGGTAATTCGGGGTTTGGATAATCATAAAACTAACCAAATAAGTTTTAGTATGTTTCTTACCCAAAATGATAAAACCTCACTTATTTATCACACAGCTTATCCGTAATATTTTATGCATTCTTTTTTCTTGAGTTATCTCCAAAAAGGTGCGATTAGAAATGTTTAAGTGTTACATAGTGTTTCTCTGTGTTTATTTGGTATCAGAGCCAAGTTCTTAATTAAAATTAGGGCCTTCACCCCTGTGTAAGTTTTCCCATCACCCACATATTGTTCATAATCCTGAAGGAAATAATAATTTAGCGCCCCAACAAAATTTTATAGTTGATTCAATACTAGAAATAAAGCAAGATCTAGAAAAAATCAAAGTTGAAATAACAAGTTTAAGGAAGTCACTAGATATTATTAATCAATCACTACTAAACGAACTTATTAATACTAGTCAAGTTACTTAAGTTAGAATAGAAAAAAACCACTCCTTCGTATCAGTTTGCTTATCCTTTTTAAAATCTTAGAAATAAAAAGTCATTTACAGTCCCTAATTTTCACGAAGATAAAATAAATTAAGAGGTTAAGGATAAACAGAATGGAGAAGTATTTGAACCTAAGTCTTAATAAGTTACAAGTTTTAATTGATAAAGAGAAAAATCCAAAAGTACTCAATATTATTATGAGCATTAATCTTAGGGGTACTAAATGAGCGAGTCGAGCTCGAGTTTAGCCCTGCTCGACTCGCGCTGGTTTAAAAAAATTTGAGTTCGAGTTTCAGTCGAGTAGGGATTGAGCTTCAAAGTAACAAGCTCGGCTTGACTCGTTTAAATTTTATCGAGTTTCGAGTCGAGTTCGAGCTTCTATCGAGCTCCTTGTATTATTTCAAAAATGGTTTAAAATTATAAACAAACTAGGACTATACCCGTGCTACGCACGGACGACCAATTTATCACTATATTTTTATATTGAAACTAATTTCTGAATTTTTTAAATTATAAATAGGTATATAATGAATAAAAAATAGTGATTGATCGAAATGTTACACATGTCATATACCACTCATCATTCTCCAATTAAACAAAAATATTATCTATCACTTGTCACTTAATTTGCAATTGTACATCATATATATAATTTAATAAATTGTCACTCGAAATGTGACTCATGTCATTTTATTTAAGCACATCCTACAAAATTTATGTCTAATACGTGTTTAGACGCTCAAATATAAATGTAATTGAATATTTAACGTTTGTTATAGTGATGACGATTATGCCAGAAAATAATAATCTATTTTCATGTAGCCTACGCTTATATCCGACCAACTGATATAATTTTTGTTATTAAACAACCCGCTGATTTGATCAATTTGACTTAATAAGTAACTCACTAATTGGAATCAAAGTTGAAATACTAACCTTATTTGAATTGGAAAAAAGGATGACAACTCACCATCTAGAAAAGGGAAAAATAGTACATAATTCATCAAAATGTGACACTTGTAAGTTACCTGCGCTTATACCCACCACTGTATAAACACTGCTATATTATGTGCATCTACTCCGCAAATATTCATCATCGGATCTAACACAATAAAAGATTTTATTGTGTTAAAAACATTAAAGCGGGATATTAATTACATTTTAGATTGTACTAATATAATTCTAACTAAAGGAAAAAAAGGAAAATGAATAGGTTATAGAAATTACTATAGGATATTGACAACTAATTACTCACCCAAAAAAACAAAAAGATAAAAAGTAATTAATGACCAATTAAATTGTGACACTTGTCACGTTATCTGTCGTCTTACCCAAAACTATATACCTACACTTATTCTCCACATATCAGTTACATATTAACCATCACATAACCAGCGTTTATCTCAACAAATATTAGTTAAATATCACCTATCATGTAATACTCACAACTAAATTATATAATTTGAAAATGTTCACTTTATATGTGACCATTGTCTCATTACTTGCCCTTATCCCCGTAAAATTAAGCCAATAAATATTAGTCACATGTTCGTTGTCTCATGACCTACGTTTATCGCCGCATATTTTAGTTAAAAAAAACTAATCTATCATTTAACATGTCCATCAATAATAAAAAAAATAGAAGGTTGAAATGTTTAAAATATATTTCATTCTACCATAAAAGCTACAAGATAATTAAAAGAAATGAAATTTTAATAAATTTATTATACTTTTACTAATTAATTTTTTATATTATAGTTATTATTGATAAATTTTCATTCCCACAAAAAAAAGAAAATCATTATTTTATATTTAACTACTATCTAAATAATGGCAATGTATAATTAAATCATTAACACTCCATATTAATTTGCATTAATAACTATTCAAATCATAACCCTTTTCAAAAAAAAAGAAAAAAGGAAAAAGAGTATAATTAATGACTTGTGTATAAGTCAACCGAAGAGTGACACTTTTCACCTCACCAGCGCTTTATACCCAAATATATATATATATATATATATATATATATATATATATATATATATATATATATATATATATATATATATATATATATATATATATATATATATATATATATATATATATATATATATTAGATAACTTGATTTGGGATCACTTTTGAGCAGGAGTACAGGTCTCGTATATCAAATAAACATGTTGCTCTCGCATATACACACATTGCACTTAAATAATAGTACATCTATATTTATTAAAAGTGAATTCAAACCAAATTTGATTATTTTTATCATTTTTATATCTATATATTTATAATCCTTTATAATATGTATATATCGAGTAGCTCGCGAGCTTATCGAGTCGAGTTGAGGGCTAGCTGGACTCGGCTCGGCTCGTTTAGATCGCGAGTCGAGCTCGAGTTTGAGCCGAGCTTGACTCGAGTCAAGCTACCATCGAGTTGGGACCGATTCAATCTCGAATAGATCGTGAGTCGACTCGCTCGATTAGCAGCCCTAAACATTATAGCTAATAACACAAATAATATTTGATGATGCATCATTTGAACAGACTAATAATGTTCTTTCGGAAGAAGAGATTTATCATCAATAAATTTAATAAAATGAAAAGAAATTGAGAGTATTTCTTTAGAAGAAGTCAAAAGGAAGTTAGACAAAAAAAATTAGGAAAATATGCTCATAGAAAAAGAGATCACTGAAATAGGAGAAGAAATAAATGAAGAACCAAATGAAGCAATTATGTCAATAATGTATTTCCTAAAATAGAGAATTTCGGAGAATATTCAAAACATAACTATAACTATGAAAGGCTTAGAATTTTTCCTGAATGAATAAATAATTATGTGTTTAAATTTGTACCCGATCATACAGAAGAACTAAATCTTCAACCAATTAGCCAGACAGGTTCTATAAAAAAAATTCATGGCCTGAAAAATAAAGATGAACCATTTGAAAGGTGGAAAAGAAGTATGAGTAGCATTTTAAATTTAAATTCCACTTGGTCGGAAACAAATTTCCTTAATTATTCAGAACATAGTTTTTCGGGAACTATTGTTGATTGGTATGGTAACATAGACAGAGAGGTGAAAATATTTCTACGCACTAGGGACACAACAATATATATGTTTAAGAGCTATGCACATACACAGAGCAAGAATTTATTGGAATTGGAACAGCTAATGAAAAGGTCAAAGAATGGAAAAGAAAGCTCAATAACCTCATCATTTGTGATATGCGATATGTTGAGAGTTATATAATAGAATTTAGTCACTATTATTTCAAAATCCAAACAAATGAAACTAATCTCGGAATGTTCTTTGAAAAATTACCATATCCAATAAATACCTTATAAATGAAAAATATTGAATGGAATGAAAAATACAATGGTGTAGACACCTTGGGCATTAGAATTACTCATTTAAGAAAATGGATTAATAGCCAATGTTTGGACATCCAAAAGCATCAAAATATGAAAAAAATAATTCCTTGTATGTTGGGATACTCTACGGCAATGGGGTTGTGATTCAGAAACAAGAAGAAGAAGAAGAAGAAGAAAAAAATTGAAAGAGAAAGAGTTTAACAACGATGAGAAAAATACAAGAGAAAATTTTACAAGAAACTAAACCCAAAAAATAGGAGATTTTTTAGAAAAGCAACTCATTGACCGGAAAACAAAAGCAACTGCAAATGTTGGCATGTGGGGAGATAGACTATGCTAATGAATGTAGAAACACTAAGAACAATAAGCTTATAGAAGTATTAGGAAGCTTATATTATATCAAAGTAGCCGAAGATGAAAGATTAGAACTAGCATTAGGAAAAAGAACAAAGGAATTGTTGAGGTGATTGAAGAAGATGAATCTGAAGAAAGTGACCGTGAGAGTAATAATATGATGGAAAGTAATGAGAGTAATGAAAATATGCTTAGAGGATTCAGAGGAGAAGAGTTTTCAATTGATGAAGAAGAAACAGACCTAGTATCTGAATGGATCCTCCCTACAATTCAAAAAGATAATATCTCTATTAGGAAATCAATTTCTGAATTTAAGAGTAAGTATGTGTGTGAACAGATAGATGGAAGGAGACATGGAGACCAAAGAGTGCTAGTTCGATACGGGAGAAATAAATCTTATTAATTGGAACAAAATTGAAAACATAATCGCAATAAAAAAAAATATCGATATCTTCATATTGGAAACATACAAGTACAACTATCACCATTGCAACATTTCAAAAAATATACATTGATTTTTATGCGTTGTTTAGTGATGTTGGGCATAAGAAATTTCACGATCAAATAATTAGTGGAATAAAAATCAATTTATGTAATGGATCAGTAGAATTTAACTGTCGACGAGGCTACTACATGAGTCTTAAGGACGCCTATGCCCATAATGTTTTAGCCTTAAAACTAAAAACTGTTGGCATAGACATGAAAGATGTTACCTACCTCAAATGAGTATTTTGGAAGATGATATTTAAATTAGATAATACAATATATCCAAGACAAAACTTAACTATGGTAGAAGTTAAGAAATTTGAATGTGAAGCCCCAAAAAAAAGGATAAAACCTGTTAGGACTATACCTAAAAATATAAGGCTAGATAAAAGATGGGTTTCTAGCTTCGAAAGTCCAACAAAAATATTAAAATATGTAGTTAAGATCCTGGAAAGCTTACAAAAAACCAAAATTACTAAGGAGTCAAAGTGCAAGAGAAAATTGGGGAGAAGGGTCATCCTCATTTAAAAAAGAGGCACTTGAAAAAGAAGATAATATACCGAGTATAATTTAGTAATTTGAGTTTTGAACCATTAAGAGTTAGTGTTGATGGATCTAGTATGGATGCTTGAAGAGTTTTAGGATACAAGACAAGAACGATTAGCGAACCAATCTACGAAACTGAAATCAATTTGCAAATGGAATTAAGTAATACCACTAAATTAACAAGTGCAAATTCTACTAGTATATATATATATATATATATGTTAATATATGTTTAGAAGACTATAACAAATATGAGTTATGTGCCCATGTTGATAGTGGTTGTTCTGTAAGTTTTGGAAAGAAAACATCATTTCCTTATTATTAACATGGAAAAAGGTTCAACGACCCATGCATGTAAGAATAGTTGATAATAGTGTTATGGAACATAATGAGAAAATAGAAAAACTTCCAATTGAAATAAATGGAGTCCAATGCATAATAACAATAGTATGGGCTACTAATCAACCTTCTCATGATATGATTCTTGGAAATACGGAGTAATTTCCAAAGACTTTATTTTCCATGCACCCAAACACTAGAACAATTAATTCAATATAAATGGACATTTTGTTCAAGATCTCAAATTTTCAAAAGTTTACACATACTAGAAAATTGAATTCACACGCAGCCAGCATGGTGAGAGGGTAACTCCTACACAACGCGAAGTGGCATTAACCATTTCACTACTTCAGTTACCAATAAAAGAGCAAATTGAGCAGCAACAGGAAGAAAAGTGCAAAGAGTTTTATTCTGATAACCCTCTAAAATTC
Organism: Tetragonia tetragonoides; assembly: GCA_038025085.1. Lineage (NCBI taxonomy): Eukaryota > Viridiplantae > Streptophyta > Magnoliopsida > Caryophyllales > Aizoaceae > Tetragonia > Tetragonia tetragonoides. The sequence continues at coordinate 27,029,529 of CM076142.1, forward strand.
TGGGATGAAGACAAAACCTTTGCAAAAATCTCTTCAATAAAGCCTGATACAATTATTAGGGCAAAGCAGAGGTGTATACACATCAAAATATTCAAGAGTTTGATAAAAAAATAAAAAAAAAAATTTAGATAAAGGGTTGATTCGAAATAATCAAGTTCTCATACTAGCATTCATGGTTAGCAATCATTCAGAAGAAAAAAGAGGAAAAGCTAGAATGGTCATTAATTATAAACATAATACTAAATTTGATGGATACTATATTCCTAATAAAACTTTTCTCTTTAACAGAATACAGGGAGCCTCTTGGTTCTCTAAGATGGATTGTAAAAGCAGATATTGGCAAATAAGGATGAAAGAAGATAGCATTCTTTTAACAACCTTTAGTGCTCCCGAAGGGCACTATCGAGGGATAGTCATGCCTTTCGGCGGACTAAAAAATGCACCTCAAATATTTCAGAGAATAATGGATAATATTTTTAAGGATCTTAATCATTGTTGTTTGATTTATATTGATGATATTTTGATATTCTCTAAAACCATTGAGCAACACAAAAATTACGTAAGGAAAGTAACACAAAGATGCATCGACCATAGAATCATTCTAGGAAAAAGAGTAACTGCACATATGCTGAGCAAGAAATTGAAATTTCTAGGGCTAGAAATAAAAGTTAGGCAAATCATCTTACAAAAACATAGAGAAGTTTCCTGATCAAAATTGAAGACAAGAAACAACTCGAAATATTTTTAGGATGCCTTACGTATGCGTCAGATTTTATAAAAGATTTAGTAAACCTAAGAAATAAAGCCTTTACAACAGAAACTTAAGAAAGAGATAACTTGGGAATAGATATCTATGGACTCAACAATCGTTCAAAACCTTAAAAATGGTATGCAAAAATCTTCTAGTACTAACTTTACATACTGAAAAAGATAATCTAGTCCTTGAAACAGATGCTAGTAATGAACATTGGAGTGCAGTACTGACAATCAAGGAAGGAGACAATCTGTGCGAATATTGTAGTGCAAGTTTTAACAAATAGAGTTGAATGCAATTACCCTACAATGAAAAATGAGATCCTCGCAGTGATAAGGGGAATAGAAAAATTCCTAATATTTTAGCTCCTAAGTCCTTTCTAATAAAAAAAACTGATTGCAAAGGAATCTATATAATAGACAAGCGCAAGGGCGACTCCTGTGTTAGAAATTACGGATTAACCAGTTTTCTTTTACTATTGAACATATATAGGCACCCAAGAACCCTCTCGCAAATACTCTAACCCGAGAGTTAGCAAATGGCCAAGAACTGCAAGACGACCCCAAAAACCTACCAAGGAATGAGATTGGAGGAGAAAGAAACCCTAAAAGGTGAGATAGCAAGGGCATTGGGGTGAGTGTCCCCCTCCAGTAGAGCCATTTCTAAAAATTTGAAATATTGCTATATAAAGAGATCAAAAGATGGACTACTAAGGTGCCTCGTATCATAACCTCTAGATTTTTAATTTTAGAATTAATAATTAATATTTTTCGGTGTCCTATCAAAGTTCAGGAGATAATAATAACAAAAATAACAGATAACTACTTCAATGAATGGTACAATGAAGTGGTTAGGTATAGAACTCCCTATTATAATTTATGGGAAACTTGGGCACAATTTCGAGAAGTCATAACAATGCTGAAGTTAGAGGTATTCTAGTAAACCCTAATCTTATTGATAAGAATGATAAGCTGCTAAAAGTATGGAAATATGGGATGATCATCTATTTCTATGAAGTACCTAGCCCAGAAAGTCCTTTTGTCCCTTACTTCGCAAAGTTTCAGAGATACTTCTTCGAGAAAGCATATACAACAAAACAAAAGGAATATGTACATTTAAAGATCAATACTGTCATGATCGATATGGAGAATGATAAAACAAAGTCAGTTGACTATCTAATGCAATTAATAGACCCTTTACATTCACATCTACGGCGAGAAATGGGTCACTGTCAAGCAAAGAAGAATTAAAAATACTACACAAGCTCGAGCATAATAGGCTTCTTCTACATCGTAAAATTAATATGGTCTATGATCCAAGGAGGTATTGAAGTTTTTCATCTCGGAAATACTACATTCGTTTTTCCTAAAAGAATTTAAAGAGGATTTTAGAATTACCAAAAGCAATACAAATGATGTCCAACTATATCTTGAGCAAGTTGAAAGTAGAAAATTCCTATCACATGAATGGAAAGATTATTTGCTCGAAATATTTATGGTCTGGGATGAAGAATATGCTGTAAAAATGATCAAGACTCCCGATAATGATCTTGATGAAGATAAAGATTTCAAAAATAATGTTGGAGATGAAGGCATGGAGAACTAATTGATTAAGGGCCCACAACCCACTAATGTTTCTAAAAAAGAAAGTTCTATTATTGTAAACTTTAACCACGTGAGGTTACTGTAGTCAGTTTCTCCTCTTGTAATAAAGAATATTGGAGTGAGTTGTAAAGTGAAAGAAAGTATCTTCTACAGTAAAAATCCTATGCCAGAACTCCTCTATAAAAGAGAAGACTTGCGTATTGTGGAGGGCTGTTATAACGCCCCAGAATTTCAGACTGCTTATTAAACGATAACTTGATATTTATGAGAAAGCGAAAATAGAATTTTTGGACATTACCGCCACAACTATTCCGAAAATAGTTGCAAGGCTAAAATAAAAACTCAATTTACTGAATTATACTCTTAAGTATCTGATACTTTAATAGTGAGCTACAAAGTCATCACTGTCTATTTACTAAGGAACTAACAGTTTAGCTAGTAATAACTCGGTTTTCAACTACCCAAAATATGAGGCTAACTTCTTTATTGTGAAAGCGTCCTTTCCACTCATAATCGATCCCAACTTATCTGAATGAACAACCTGTTAATAGTCTGCTCTTCAAACCGCCAGATCATCACAGGTAGAGAAAAGAAAAAGGAAAACCAAATAAAGAAAACTAGCCGAAGGTAAATAAATCCTCTCTACCTTGTAAAAAAATTTTATTAGGCAATTTTTATAACACGTAACACTTTGCACATCGATTATCCATTTTTAGACATACCTTCAACTGGGGAGCACAAGTGATTTCAATAAGAAGTAAAATAATATCATAAATCATTTATCTCATATATAAGTACATAAGTCATAATGATTAATCATATATTGATCATTGTATAAGTAAAGCATCCAAGATATACATGTAAAATCATCAAGTCACGCCCAAAGCATATTATGATAACGTAATAAATAATTAATATATCGTAAAAACACCACCGATCAAATAATCTCAATGTGCATTAAAGGATATCACATATTAGTATCTGAAAATGCAATCAGACTATCGATCACTGAATCACTATCCAATTCACAAGTGAATATCGTCATGATATCCGTCCGAGTTATCAAGCAATGAATTATTTCCAAAACGATAATTATTTATATACACTTGTGGGTTGTTTATATTTTGAAGTAGAAAGGGAGAGAACTGTGTAGCCCCATCTCTAACCAGAGACATGTACCGACTACTAAACGGAGACCTCTAACCCAAGGTTTGTATGTCCGCCCGACTGTCCTTGAGTGCGCACCCCCTAGGGTCCTTCGAAGACACGCTAACTCACATGCCGAGTCTTGCTAACTCACGAAACCATATCAATCTCCGGATGCACTAGGAACGAACTGTGGTCAACTCCGTGTTCTACACCTTCGACTGACCCGCCGGAAGCTTCATCCACTTGCCTTTGTGATCTTTCATTTTAAGTGTTTAGTATCTTAATTATCAGTTTAACATGTTCAAGTCAACCACACTCTTTCTCAAATATTCACAATCCAATACAATAAAGCACAACAAGTATAGATAACCAAGCACTAACCCATGCTAGCACTTACCCGTACTAGCACAAACCCGTGCTAGCACTAACCCGTGCTAGCAGCCTAGCACTAACCCATGCACAAGATGATACATGACAAGTTGAAGTTTAGATGATTTAGAGCACAATTTAGAGCAAATGAAACAACTGACGGAAAACAGGGCACAAACGTGAGAGAACAAGCAATTTGTGACAAGATAAAAGAGATATAATCTGAGGTAAAGGCTGGGCCACCACTCAGATTTGAGACTCCACCCCCAATGGACTAAAGGTTTAGCCACCACCCAAAGGTTAAAGGAATCACTCTATCACCACTAGTAAAGACTAGATAAAGAGAAGAGACTTTGGTTGATTTACTCAACGTGAGTAAGATCAGTTTTTCATGTCATTAGTAATCTGATTTGCAACTACAACCAAGGCTCCTATATATAGGAGTATTCAAGCTTAGTCAAAGCAACATTTCAAGATAAATAAAATCATTACAAATGCAAAGGAATCAAACAAGACCAACAGCTAGTAGTCGCTGTCAATGAAAGGGACTCCTTAGGTGATGTCGTTTTCAATGTGGTTGTTACTTTGTTGCATCTTTTTGCAGCTGGTCCCTGCTTGTAAGCCGTGAAAAAGGTGTCATTGGTAACCTGAGACCTTCCTTAACATCTCCTAAAGACAGAGATATGCTCAGCAAAACGTTTCTATCAATGTGAGGACCACAAAGGCAACAATGCTCAAAACGGGTGCAACTGGACAGCTTGGGGGAAAACACATTTTCAGCTACCTTATTGACTTCAATCCCTTAGCTTGGTTTGTGATCCTTCTAGAGGACTCTCTAAGGAGTCCAACAAAGCAAGAAACGACCCAATGTGGCCTCAAGAGTTAGGTTAACTGTTTGAATTAAAAATCGGGTAGCTGCTGGAGACGAAATGACAGATTTGGGCTTGATTAAGTGGCTTTTGAGCAAAAGCAATCCTTGGCATGACTTGACCTTCTTCCATGGACTTATGGGCAGTCTCATTAGTGTTAATTAAGAGCTTAAGGACCAAGCACTAACCCGTACTAGCACTAACCCGTGCTAGCAGCCTATCACTAACCCATGCACTAACCCGTGCTAGCAGCCTATCACTAACCCATGCTTCGTTAATTACCTCGACACATGATCAAGTACTATCCCATACTCCATTGCCACATAACATGAACACTTAACATTTAAAGGCAAAAACGTTTCATTCTTCACTATATCTTACTCAAAAAGTCATGCTCATAATTGCTTTACTCTCTAATCTTGCCAAATAAGACAACTCACGTAACACACTACTTTCATCTTTAAAATCCTTTCTAAAATATATGAACACACACGTATCATTGCATAGCTGATGATAGCATGCATATTAAGTCCATGGTCCTATAATCTCTTACCATCGAATCAACCATGATAGATAAGTATTATAGCACCATCAAGATACATACTTTAATTCACAATACACTTGAGAAATACCTACATAGTGAGCCACTAATCGTCATTCACTAGCTTAAATAATATACATCTTAAACCATCACTCCTATAGATAATCAACCACATAAAGACTTCTTTAGTTAATTACTTACTATTTACTCCCTCCGTCCCATTATATAAGTCATTCTAGGAAATTAGTTTTTTTCCATAATATAAGTCATTTTAGAGTTTCAATAATGCATTTATTATCTTTTACCCATTATACCCTTCTTTCACATTATTTCCTTAATTGTTTACCTACTTAATCAAATCTAAGGTCAAAGGGTAATCTAGTAAAATAAAACTATTTTTGTCAGAATTGAGACTATTTAATGACTTTCTTAATTCTAGTGCAAAAACCTTAAACGACCTATATAATGGGACGGAGGAAGTATTATTTTATAACTCTAGTAGATATAAGCATTCCTACTTCATGTTTCTGGAAATATCTTCCTGACCATTTAATCTCTTATCTCACACATACAAAACCATATAGTAGATATTTACTAATTAAACCTAACAAGTTTACTTAATAGTTAGTCACTTTATTAATTTGATCTTAATCTCTATAATAACAACTAATAAAAAGAGATAATTAAACTAAAAGTTCATGCACTAATCACAATAATCCAACCTAAACCTCTTTATGAATATCGGTTAGCTTAATGTGTGCACCAAGTGCATATGTTAAAGGTCATTTAATGTTAAAAAAAAAAACCTCCATAATTAGTGGCAAATCTGCTGAAAATAATAATTGTGCTCACACATGTAATTCTCGTCTACCAAATTTACTCTTACCACAAATACCCACCCTTCATTTTTTTCCTCTCATCTCCACACTCCACTTCTGTTTTTTACATTCCCCCATTTTTTTCTCTCTCCTCAACTTGAAGGCTTCAACTCCTTCACATTCCTTTCCCAAATATCCATTCTCACGACATTACCACAATCACCCACCACCACAACCAACTTCACCCCTTCTTTCATCTCCCACTTGAACGAGATGGGCTCATGCTCAATAATAACAAGAGCAACACTGAGATTGAAAATCAACAAGACCCATAAATAATCGATTCTTACCCAAAACTAGAAGTTATCGTCTTGTGATAAATAAATAAAAAAAGAAAAGATGTCATTGTCTTTTCATTTGGGATTATGCAGAAGAAATCCATAGCGAATTCATCACCGGTCTTTTTTTTTTCTAGTTGTAAATTTCAACTTTTGGGTTCACCCTTACCCTATAAGGCTTTATGTAGATCGAAAGTCATCGGGAAAAATGGCATTCATGGTGGTATTAGATGAATTGCCTTCATGGTGAAGGTGTTAGTGATGATGATAATGTTTTAGTTGAAAAAGATCTCTGGAAGACTTTTGATGGTGGTTTTGGAGTGAATAAATTTTAATTTGTTTTTGGTTTAAATCGTTAGATATAATTTTTGTTTAAAATTTTGAATTGGATAAGGGCAGTTGTGGAATTACATAAGAAATTTAATGGCTGTAATTATTGAGGTTGTATGTAACGATGATGTTTTGGGAAATCAGGTATTTTTAGAGAATCTTTAGCTAATATATGTTACTTATCATATGCACTAATGCATATGTTAGACGAACCGTATGAATATACTAACAAAACATATAAAGTATTTCAATCTCTAGCGTGCTCATATTCGAAACTACCATTTAATCACACATAAGTACTATTTCAGTAAGCATACTCTTCACTTATTATCTCCATGACTTACGTATAATCATAAATAATAACTAAATAGTCAAAGCAATGGAAGCATAGAGGAAATCATACATTTAACTATACATATATAAAAAATCAACTAGGCATTTTTCATTCTATACAAATCTTCATTAGCTACTAGGTAATTACGTATATATCAATCAAACTTCAACTATTCTTTATTTTCTCTAGAGTCACTATTCCGTACAAACTTATATAACTTGTAATTCTATTTATTAATCACGTATCATAATCATGATAATATAAAGCTCACAAATCAATCAATCATGCTACTAATCATAAGTTACGCATAATCTCATATATTAAGCACATAATTAAAGCCTTTTAATTGGGGTTTAAAAGTGGTAGACATAGATTTACCTCAAGTGTTAACTCCCTTTGATAACCCCAAGTACTTATAATCTAAATTGTCCAAGAATCATACATAAAACAACAAGAATTCCTATGTAAGTAACTTATAAAATATGTGTTAATGAAGGTTTTGGGCTCAAGATTATATTATCTAAATGGAACTGGATACATATCTAGAAAGAGGGCAATTCAAGGTTTAAGTATCACTTTACAGAATGCAATTTGGATAACCGAGGTGACCACAATGGTTTGACAAAGTAGCCCCAATGACCAGTATTTGCTGCTACGTTTTGGCTATGTTTAATGGCCGAAAGCTTCTTGATTCAACAAGGAAATGAAGTAATTGATTTAGAAGAGTGAGAATGGTTTGCCTACTTGTATCTTCGATGATAATAAGTAAGGGATGAGAAGGATGGGGTGGTAATGGCGGTGTTTTGATCGTGAGTGATGAAAGAAGGAGGAGGTGATGAGTGTTCTTCCTTTTACTCAACCACTAGCATTTTCTTATTAGTTATGTTGATCAAGAAATGTGATGATAGTTGATGATCAAAGTTTGAGAGTAAAAGCTTCTACTTGGCTTGATTTCACCTAGGTAAGTAGCTAGTAGTGAACTAGGAAAGATAACTTAATTTATTTTCCTATAGAATTTTCTAGATAAATAAGTAGCACATGACAAAATTATAATTAAAATACAAATAATCTAAAATAGTGACAATTATCATGAAGGCTTTCAAAAAATGGACAAGTGTTCTTAAGACATCTCACATTGGGACATGTGTCATGGTGAGTCACAAAAAGAAATTATGCATTATGGGTTTAATTAGTATAAAATCAAATGTCTAATTAATAATTAGGGGCCTACACTCATGATTATTCATGGCTAATTATGCTTATAAGTAACTAATGGTGATTAAAATTTCGCGTTATTACAGCAGAGTCTTCTGAAGCATACTTGAGAACGGAGAGAAAGATTTGGCTTCTAAAGCATCTTTTGAGTCCATAACAACCTATAGACACCTTCTTTCTGTACTAGATTTATAAGTCTAAGCTTTCTTTTGTATACTTTTTTCAGAAGGGAACATTATCCCTTCGAACCCCATATCATAAATAAATATATTCTTGATTTGAGTCTCATTATCCCTTTAATTCATATAACTAATTGAAAATTTCGAGGTAGGAAAGAAACGAATTTGTGCTGGACCTAATCTAAGAAAGGTTTTGTTGGGATTAGCAACCCCTAAAAATTAAAAGTTAGAAGAACAGCAGAGGATCCATTGCCAACTACGTTAAGGTAACGATCAAAACTCTCCAATTAATATTTATTTGTGAAGCGTAGTGGGCCTAAAACCATATAAGATATATTATTTGTAATATAGGTAGTAGATTGCGTGATAACTAGTATCAATAAGTAATTAATCAGAAAACTAGCTAAAAAATGAATTACAAAAAAATGTGGAGTCAAATTGCAAATTTCTGAAAAGTTAGTATATGTTTAGTAATTAACCAATTAAAAAACACTATTTAGGATATTAGTTATAAAGCAACCTTATAGTGGGATTAAATTTTTACACTAAGCTTAGTTTGGTAATTCACTCAAAAAAATTTCTACCTATTAGCTAATGGAATAGCGTTGTCAAGTGATTAGTATTAGCTTTTATCTTTTTTTTATGCAAATATTAGCTTTCATCTACATGGTGAATTGTTCAAGATAAATATAAACAAAATTGTGAATTCAATTTTGGACGGTTAACATTGCCTAATAAGATTAAAATCTTTCAAGATTTGTTTAGATTAATTGCCCATATAAAATCATTTACATCTAAGTAAAATTATTTATACTTCAAGAAAGTGTTTTTTTTGCAATTGCAACCACTCTTTAGAAGAAAAATATCATTTACACTTTACTTGTCAGTTATAAGAGTAGGGATGACAGTGGGGTGGGTAAAGGTGGATACCTCAGGTGGAGTGGGGTTGGAGGAGGTTAAGTGGGTGATGGATGGGGATGGTCTTTTAAAGTAAAATCCGCCATGGTTGGTGGGATGGATGTGGATATGACTTTGTGTCCGCCTCATACTCGCCTCATACCTACACCACTGATTTATGTTATAAAACTAGGGGAAAAATCCCAAAAAGTGTTAAATTTTTCTTTGGGATTCCTCCTCTTTTAATGTTCCTCATTCGTAACAAATTTTTGATGAACTTATATGTTAATAATAGTTAGTAGTAGTTATTTGAAGATTGATGTTTTTTATCAGGAAATAATTGTACCTAATTATTGGATTTTAGGTATGTTGGTGGATACTCGTCGGTTGGTGGATATCCACTTGGAGCGGGGTGAATTTAGATATCTCTAGTTATGTTGGGGGTAGGGCAGAGGTGGGTGGAGCATATCCTTGGTGGACACGAGCGTGATAAGACATCTTCCGCCCCGACCCTACCATATTCTCATCCCTATTTGGGAGGGTATCCAGCGACTCGTAAGAAGGAAAATAGATTTTTATTTTTTTGATAAAAGTCGTGCATCATACGGGTACTAAAGTCTAGTGCCCACTCTACTTTCCAATATGTGGAGTTGGATTTAATACCCTTCGTATTCTAAATTTGGAAACAGAATTGAATCCTGATTCCAGAAAATAGAATTGAATATAATCTATAGGGCACACGACAATTCCGGATAATCATTTCTCTTTCAAAATCCAATTTTATTGTTTTTTAGATTCAAATAATTTTGCATTTGAGTAAAAAATTATAATATCATATCAGAAAAAACTAATTTCCAAAAAGCATCAAATATTTGATGGCTAATTAACCAAATTGGTAATTTAAATGACTCCCAAATGACAGGTTGGTATTTTATAAAACTTCGGCCACATTTACATATTTTTAATGAACCTCCGGCGATATTTTGTTGTTCTTTTTTTTACCTTTTTGTTAGATTCATATGAAAGTTGGTCATCGGAAAGAATATTGATTAAAGTATTATAAAAAAATAATTTTCGTATTTATTTCGTATTTCAATATTTCCCAATTAAATGCTTTTTATTTTTCATTTTCTTAATTTTTTTTCCTTCAAATACCTCTCTCTCTCTCTCTCTCTCTCTCTCTCTCTCTCTCTCTCTCTCTCTCTCTCCAATTAGTAATAAAGGCGAGAGTTTGTTATAGCTGTAATCTAGTGGACAAAACAAAGTATCTACAATATCAAATTTTGATATTTGTACCCTATTTAAGCAAGGAACCATGGTGTTGGCTATCAACAGTCACAAACTTTTTCATGCCAAGGTCTCAAAGGAGTAGCAACGAGTTGTCAAGCTAAACAATTTTGCCTTTTGGAAACCTGGTATCTTTACATTTGCATAAATAATTACTTATAGCACACAACTGTCATACACAAGCGCTTCGAATACCTTTCAACATTAATGTTGTATGTGAGAAAGGAGCCACTATTGAATGAATGTTGTTGCTCAAAAACTATTTTATGCCAAATTTAGGTATAAGCAAATGATGTACTCTATAACAAAATGCTAAGCCTCCTTTCATTTATGTCTCTTTATGAATCTAACTTTGCGCCATAAGGGCAAGGAAACTTGGGCCCCAGTAATCCAAAGTTTAGCTCGTCAGCCGCCAATAATCCCAAATTTGATTTCAGCCCCAAATACTTCGAAGTTTGGACCCATCAGCCCAAAATAATTTAAGAGAGAACGACTTTAGTATTTTTGTTAATCGCCATTTACCTCTTCACAGTTGCACAAAAAAAATTAAAATAAAAAAATTTTAGTGCTAAAATCCCAGTTTTAACCCATATCTCCCATTTTCTTCATCTTCAACCTCTCATCTTCAACCCCTATCATATATTTCCACCCTCCATGGCCTCCTATACCAAACCACCACCAAATCAACCAAAAATCAACACTACTTTGCAAAAAAAAAAAACAACGCAAATAAAATTCAAGAAAACAGCACGTACCCAAAATTGAACAATCACCATCATCCTTATTCCCTACCATAACAACTATCAAAAAATGGACCCTAAATTGAACAAATTTATGGCCTTAACCCCTTCAATTTACCAAAATCTCATACATAATTTAATAGTTCAAAGCTAGTCACACATAAATTCTCATCCAACTAAATGAACCCAACATATTTTTCAATCTAATGTCACAGATCAGCAATCTAACAATTTTCTACACAGATCTAAAACAAACAAATTTGCGATCTGAATTATTGAGAAATGAAGAAATTCAAGGTGGGGCCCGTGCTTACAAGTGAAATTGCTAAAAGTAGAGGTGAAGAAAGAAGCAGAATCCCTATCATGCCTGGATCGAAGATGATATTCTCGAAGTTGCTCCATTAAATTATGTTGCGTTATCATCTTCTCTCTTTCTCTCTCTCTCTCTCCTCTCTCTGTTGTTGTCTCTTCTTCCCCTCAAGATTAATCTCAGTCAACAGAGCTCTGTACAAAGTAAATCGTTTAATTTTTTTAATTAACTTAAACCGTTTAATATTCAATAGAAGTTAACACCCGTAATGGAACTTTTAACGGCGTCATCATTTAAAGCATTTTGGGCGGGTGGTTCTAAACTTCGAAGTGTTTGGGGCTAAAATCAAACTTGGGATTATTAAACGAACCAAATTTCGGATTATTGTCAGCCAATTTTCATAAGGGTAATTGAAACTTGCCACCATTGATTGAGGGTCGAACTTAAGAAGATAGCCACGATTGGGATGTGAGGGGAAGTATTTGTGTAGACACCCAAATGTGTCCCCCCCCTAGCTTAACGCCCAATGATGATAACCTATAATCATCTTAAAGAAACGAATGTCAATGCTCGACGTACTTGTGCTCATCTGAAACCCATTATCCATCCTCACTCAGGATCTAATTAATTTGCATACCCACAAATAGCCATTTCCATAAGCTTTCCAATGCCATCTCATGTCCCAATCGGACACCAGAGTCAACAGTTATGATTTAATGAAGATATGGGCTAAAAACGATGTTCTCATACACGCATTTCACGGTTCAAGACTCATTTTTAGCCATGTAAGGATTAATTGGAGTGTTAGCCCACTAGGCTTGTATTCCCATTCAAATTAGCTTGCCAATGATGAAGTGGGCCAAAATCCCATTAGAAATGAAGGAGGCATGATCCGATCATTGATTAATGTGCTGAAACGGAGACCTTTCTAGTGTTTGGGGCATAACTCATGATATACTTATGCTATATGAGCCCACAGTATGTTAAAAGAAACCCCTTTGAACAAGGAGTCCAACGCACCAAGAATCAGGCAAATCGGAGCTCAAACGAGATCTCCAAAAGCATTTTTGTGGGAGCAGAGACCGTGAACGGACCGCCGGCCCCAGCGGCGTATCGCTGAGCCCCAGCGGTGTGAGCTCATGCGGCATTGTCGAGGCCGCTGGGCCCCCAACGGCGCTCTGGGGGGCCGCTGGACACCCTTTTTGGCCCGGAAACCCTAATTTCCTACTTTCTCCGGCCCATTCCCTATAAATACCCCTCTAAACTCCGTTTTTCGGGACAAGACTTCATTATTATGGGATTTTCACCCATCAACTCAAGAGAACCCTAATCTCTCTCTCTCTCTCTCTCTCTCTCTCTCTCCTTTCTCTCATACAACCCTAATCACATCTATTCAAACTTTCTTAACCACCATTCAAGAGCAACTCCATACACAAGCAAGAGCAAATACAAGAGGAATTGACATACAATTCTAGTGCAATAAAAGGTTAACCTGAGGGCAATTTTCTCAATCTTTCAAAACTCTTTCAAATCATGTTTTACTTTGATTATGATTATGGTTGATTTGTATATCATGTTTTGATTGTTTTAGTTTTGTTATTAATCATATACATGTCTAGATAATTAAATTGCATGTATTAATTAGTCTAATTCTAGATTAGAGCATGTTTAGTGTAAATATTGCATCTTTGCATAGTTAGCATATATAATTAGCATGATTAGCATATAATTAGGGTTTTGCACGTACTTAGTCCTGAATTGCATATTAGCATATTTTCATTATTTTGTTTATATTTATTATTTTACTTCCATTGAAGCTGCTAACAATCTCATTGATGTGCATATGCGATTTGGCGCGTTTACCAAGAACGGTAAGGTGAAGATTTATTTCTTCTATCTTATTATTGGTTTGGTTTATGCTTGTTAATTAATATGCATGCAATTGGATAATATGTGCAAAGCGATAACTTTGGTAATTTGGTATGTTCAACTCACCTAGTTAATTTAGGATCTTGGACTACTTGATTTGTATGGAACCTTGATATATGAATTATGAATCAACATGGATGAGATTAGTAGAGGCCATTATTACGGGCGATTTAGATGAGATTCATTTTGTCTTTTTCGTACCCACACCCCCGAACTCAATCTTTGGCCTTTGGGTTATATGAGTCATAATTCACAATAGGAATTGGGTGCACATCGATGGTTTCCAATTGTTTTCTTAAAAATTGGTGGCGACTTTGCTATTTGCTTATTATTTTCCCTATCACAATAATCATGTTGCATATGACGTACTCCCTCCGTTTCCTTTTAAACTTCCTAATTGCTTTTTCACGGTCTCCAATGCGGCACTTTGACTATCAATATCTCTAAAATTATAGGATATTTTGGTTAAAACTACCTTCGGGTTTGCATTTTTTGTGGGAAACTACCTTAGTTTCTTAAATTTGTGGGGAACTACCTTCATTCCTTTTTTTTTTTTTGTCAAAGACTACCAATTGACAGAAATTTGTCTAACAGGGTGAATTTTGCGAGTGAAAGACTGTAAAGCCCCTCACTTAAGTATGTTGACTGAACTAAAATTCTTTTCCTCTCTTTGACCGCGTTGACTCTAATTTTCCCTCCCTCTTTTCATTTATTATCTCACTTTCTCTCTCTTCTCTGTTGCGCCATTTCTCTCTACTCTCTCATCTCTTTTTCTGCCTTAATTCACCATTGTTGGACCATCAACAACTTGTAGAAAACATAATCATATTTGTTTAGTTCTGATCGTTACACAGAGCTTACAATGTTGACATTCTTTATTGTGAAATATCACAAAAAGATCATGCCCAACTTAGTCGACTTGGTTCCAAATTCGAATTCCAAATCAAAGGTAACAAAAATAAGAGAGAATAAATGTACGGATTAGAATCTTGTTATGGATTAAAATAAATTAATATTACTTGATTCCTTCTCCTCAAATGGGGTTAACTAAACAATTTACAAACCTCTTGTCTTTTATTAGGGTATAGATAACCTAATTAATACCTAATTGTAAGTATAACATGAAGAAAACGACTATGCACATCCTCTTTTGATTTATTCACATACCCTTTTTCCTAAATTTCATCCCAGAACCCACTGAAGAGCTCGAAGTTGCGTCCATGGTGGTGATTAAGAGGTACCCAGATGTTCAGAAGTTGTGATTTGTCAATTAAAGGCCTTTTAGAAAATGGGCCAAAATGTCGATCAAAATGGGGCTTTGGAGATTACTGACTCAAGTAATTTTGTGTCCATGGTGGTAATGTTGATCGATTGATTGAGAATCATGAATTTTTCCCAAAATGATCGGTTAATAGTTTGAAGAACAAACTTGGGATTTCAAGGTTTTTGTTGAAAATGGGGATAAATCAAATTTTTGGTTTCATTAATTTTCAAAAGGTTTGGTGAAGCCGATGAAGGTGATAATGGTGGTGGTGAATGGTGATGAATGTGAAAGATGAGGGAAGAAAGCAAATAAGGAAAATTGAATCGGGAAAACTAAAGGGAAAACAGAGGGCACACGTGAAAGGCACGAGGAATTGAGGGGCAAAAAGGTAAAAAGGTGATTAAAGTTAACTCCTTTAGTGTTTTTCCGTCAATTGGTAGTCTTTGACAAAAAAAAATGGAATGAAGGTAGTTCCCCACAAATTTAAGAAACTAAGGTAGTTTCCCACAAAAAGTACAAAAATGAAGGTAGTTTTCAACAAAAAAATCCAAAATTATACAAGTAAATTGTAAAAAGTTGATATTACGAAAATACATTTCTAAAGGTATCTAATGCATATAATTTCAAATCACAACTCATAATGAATTTTTAATTATTAACAGTAAATGTTGCTATGGTGCTGATAAATCAATAGATTAGGAGTATTTACTGGATTGATGTTCTTGAGTAGCTCGTTGCTAGTGGATTGCTTAAACTCTTCTCCGTATCAGAGAGAGGTACTTGAAGAAAAGAATGAAGGAAATGAAACACAAACAGCATTTAATTTGGGGGAAATGGGGTAGAATTAGGAAATAAATACGAAGATCACTTTTATTATTATTTTAATCAAATAATCTCTCTGATGACTCATTTTTGGGTGAATCTGACGAAAAATTCCAAAAACAATATCAAAATATCGTCGGAGGTTCATCTAAAATGTATGAACCTCGCCAAAACTCTATAAAATACCAATTTATCGTTTGAGGGTTATTTAATATACCAATTTGATTAATTGGCTAATATTTGATAGTTGATACTAATAAAATATAAATTCCAAATCAAAAACATTGTAAATCTAATTTTGTTTTTCTATTTAAGTAAGCGCAATTTGGTGAAAACCACCTTAAAAGTTACACCTTTTGTTCAGTACCCCCTGAACTCTTGCTATTTGTTCAGTACCACCTTTAATGTTACAAACGTCGTGGAAGTCATCCCTTAAGTGAATTTCCGGCCAAATCTCTTAATTTTCTTCCCATTTTACCCTCACGTGTCCCTCATGTGACTTTTAAATGATTTGACCAAATAATTAAATAAATTAAAAATACAAATGTAAATAACTAAAACTAATTAAACTCATTTAATCTTCGTCTCCTCTTTCTCTCTCCTCTCTCCCCTCCCCGTTTCTTCATCGGCGACAACCATTAATGGCCCTTGAAAAAGCTCACACACACTCTCTCTCATCAACTTCCGTCTATCTCCTCTGTATACACCAGCTCGAAGGTACTGACCACCATCTCCGATCTCCCTTTCTCTCTCCATCTCCCACACAAACCGCCATTAATGGTTGTCGACCACCATTTTTGGTCGGCGACCACATATTGAGTCTCTCAAGCCACCGATATGTGATTTCCGACCATGAACCATGGTCGACGACTTGCAAAATTCCCGATTGAGTCTCCGGCGAGCTTCGACGGGCATGCATTAGCTTTAGAATCTGCGATCTTCCATTTTCAAGCTAAGCTCCTCTGTTTTTTTTGTTAAATTTTTCGTTTTTGTCTTAGTTTTCGATTTTGTTCTATAATTTTGATCTGAAATCATATTTGGTGGTCGAATTTCGATTTTGATCTGGTTATGTAATTAATTCTCTTCTCATTTTTCGTTTTCATTATGTAAATCAATGTTATGCGTTTGAGAAGAAAGCTTGATAGGCTTTTATGGAATGTCAAGACCGTTGTCAGAAGTCTTCCGTCCAGTCAAAATTAGAAGTAGATTGGCCATACCCAGAACTTTCATCACTAGTTCCTTGTGAATTCCTCGGAGACTCAAAGTACAAATTGGTAGTACCTTCATTGTCGGAGCCGATGTCCTCGCCGGAACCAGAAGAGAGGCGCTGGGTTAGGTGAGTGGTTGCGAGGAGAGAGGGCGCTGGGTTGGGTGGTGGTGGCGAGGAGAGAAGGCGCTGGGTTGCGAGGAGAGAGGCGCTGGGTTGGGTGGGTGGTGGCGAGGAGAGAGGGACGTTCTTGCCGGAAAGAGAAAATGAAACGGAGAAGATAAAGGGAAACTGACAGAGAGAGAAAGGAAGGAGAGAGAAAGGGGAAAATTTTTGAGTTTATTTGGTCAAACAATTTAATTACAAATAGATAAATAAAAGCTTGGTCAAATAAGTTTTTAATTATTTGGTCAAATCATTTAAAAGTCACATGAGGGGCACATGAGGGTAAAATGGGAAGAAAATTAAGAAATTTGGTCGGAAATTCACTTAAGGGGTGACTTCCAGGGCGTTTGTAACTTTAAAGGTGGTACTGAACAAATAACAAGAATTAAGGGGGTACTAAACAAAATGTGTAACTTTTAAGGTGGTTTTCACCAAATTGCGCTTTAAGTAAAACACAATATAGCAAAGGTGATCACGGGCCAGATCCAATTGGCAGTACTATGAAGAATTCTAAGCAACCAAAATTCCACAACTGACCAAACTCAAAGCCCATTAACCTCTCCCATAGAAACCGGTTGGAATTTGGATGGTCAGTCAGTCAAATTCCATTTGTTACAACTCAGTTTTCATTTTCCCAAATTCCATATTCTTTCACCTCAGTTCTCATTTATCATCTTCATTCATCATCATCATCAAACTGCAAAACCCTATAGCTACTTTGTTTTTGTCAGAAAACCCTAAACACCCAAAAGCTTAAACACTCAAAACAACAATGAATGCTCTCACTAAACTTACCTCCAAGCAACAACCACACCCTCTTTTCTCTCTCCACCACCACCACCACCACCACCATAATCAACGCCCTTCTTTCTCTTCAATCTCTTTCAAGACCCAATCTTTCCACCCTTTTATCACCTCATCATCAATCAAAATCAGACCTTTTTATGTTTCTTCAAAAGCACCAAAAACCTCACAAAAAACCCAGAACAAGAACAACCCATTATCCCTTTTCTCTCTCTTCAAAACCCCTCTTTGCATTGCTGTTACAGCCACTGCCCTTTTCTTCTCTTCCTTCACTCACCCTCCATTGTTCGCCATAGCTTCACCACCACCACCAGTTGTTGAAACTTCAACAACAGAAGAACAAAACGACGTCGTTGCAGATGAGGAAAAGGAGAGGTTTTTGGAAGAACAAGTGGGTTCAAACCCAGATGATGTTCAAGCTCTAAGATCTCTAATGGAAATCAAAATCAAGAAGAAAAAACTCCCAGAAGCTGTTGAGGTAATAAACAGGCTAATTGAGCTTGACCCAAATGAAATTGAATGGCCATTGCTTAGAGCTCATATGTATAGTTACATGGGTGAGTCTGAATTAGCCAAAGCCGGGTTCGATGACATCTTAAACAAGGACCCTCTTTGTGTTGAGGCGTTTCATGGGTTAGTGATGGCGGTTTCGCAAGGGGGCGAAGAAGAGGGTGGTAAAGAGTTAGATGAGGTGACTAAAAGAGTTCAAGAGGCAATGGAGAAATGTAGGAAAGAGAAAAAGAAAGATGAGATGAGGGATTTTAAGTTGTTGGTTGCTCAAATTCGGGTTATTGAAGGGAATTATAATGAGGCATTGAAGGTTTATCAAGAGCTTGTGAAAGAGGAGCCTAGAGATTTTAGGCCATATTTATGTCAAGGCATTATTTATACTTTGCTTAGGAAAAAACATGAGGCTGCTAAAATGTTTGAGACTTATAAGAGACTGGTGCCAAAGGGACATCCTTATGCAAGGTATTTCGATGATAATATGCTCGCTACGAAGGTGTTTTCGCAAATGGCTGAGAATGAGAGGGTTAAAGTGGGGTCCAAAGTTTGAGAGCTTTGGAGAATGTTGAGTTTAGTGGTTAGTGACAAGGTAGTTGGTTGTTCGAGTTTGGTGAGGGGAGATTATATGCGTAGCAATTAGCAAGGTTTGTGCTTTTCTTTTTGTAGTAGTGATCTTTGTTTTTGAGATTTTAATTTATGCTTAGTTATTGATGAAACAAAGTATTGAGTACTTGCCCCAATGGTTATTCAAATTTTCGTAATTGAATGTAAGGTTAAAACATAAGCTGAAAGTGATAATGTTTCATTGGCAAATTTTACTTGGTAAGATCAATTATTCTGAGATGAGATTATGAGAAGTTGAACATACCATCAAATGCTATATTGCTATGTTTGTTTTCTTGCTCAGTGCGTTGTGGTAACTAGTACCTAAGTGGCTATGTGACTGTCATCGGTGGGTTTTGTTACTGGCGAATCCTGTTCATCCCATAAAATGTAGGATTGCAATTTGTTATGGTACAAGTAATATATACTTGAATCACTTTTTCCTTGGGTGAGAGGGTGACCAACCTTCTCTGCTTTAAGGTCACTACAGCTATAGGAGAGGGGAGGGGAGGGGGATAAGAGTTGAAGCCGGGGCAAGCCCTTGGTATTTGAGTTGGGCACCACTACGCTCCAACCCCAACTCGTATGCTTGAATCACTTTATAATTAAAGTAAATGATTCTGATTATAGGCCTTTGCATATTCTAACATTTGGGTTTCATAAATCTTAACCTCGACAATTCCACCCAAGGTGGGAAGGATTACTTTTGGCATTGTTTGTTAGTGTTTTAAGACGGGAATTGAAGATGAAAATAGAAGTTTGTTGAGGGCATGTGAAATGAAGATGGTTGAAGAATGGGCATTCTGTGAAACTTCATGTTTCCAACATAGTACTTTGTGATACAGTTGTTTATATTTCTTTTGGAATAGTTGTTAATTTGCTGCCACACCGCGGAATAATGTGTTATACGGATAACTTAAGGATCTTTCAGTAAGAATGCAGTTGTCCGATAAAAAACAATGTTTTCATGTTTAATGCGCACTTCTTTTGTGCTTTTCTCACCTCACTTCACCAACCCTTCGTATCGATACTTTGCATTGTGACCCAGGGCTACAATTTTTGTGGAATATGAGCGAAAGTGGTTCATGATGCGAATTCTATTACGTTGGCTATAACATTGGTTGGTTTAGCAAAATCGAAAAACTTAGAGACTAAACTTCATTCCTGCATAGCCGGTTTTAAGTTTTCTGTTGTTTTGTTGGAGAGAACATGCTTTTATTGGTGTGCCCTGGAATCGTTTGAATTTTGGTTCATCTGTCTGCTTTTTGTATGCTTATATAAATGCCACAGTGTATATTGTTTTCCCTGTTAAATAGTTCTTCATCATGGTTGAGTATTGAATTCATCTATTTCATCCTATCAACTCTGAAGCTGAAATTCCTTCACAAGTTCTGGAATCATCAATGGTTATTTGTATTGTCTATTGTGTGCCTTATTGTTTTCTAGTAAACTATTCCATGGTTTATGGAAACAACCTCGTTACAGTTGCATGTACGAGGTTGGTTGTACTTTACTCACCGCCTTGTCATAGCGTGCTATATGTTTGGTTGGATCATGTATTGCGTCGGTATGTAATTTTGTTCTCGAGAAATAGTCAGAGCAAAACTATTGCTATTCAGTTTTCTACTTTTGTGAATGAATGGTACTTGGAGGTTTCTATGTCAATCTTGTTGTCTTTGTTTAGTCATTCTTACTGCGGTAGTGGTTCTAAAAAGTAGTTTATGTTAGCTGAGAGAATAACATGTCCCTCCACATCGAAAAAGAAGAAGACCCACATATCCTGGTAAAACCTAACCACCATTCCTGTGCCCCTCCTCCTCCGCCGTATCTGGCCTGCCCTCTGCGGAGTGAATTACGAAGCGTGCTTCCGCTTCAGCACTACCTAATGAGCTCCTCCCTCTTCTATCCCCAAACCTCGTTCTTCTTTCAGCAATAACCCATTTCATCCTGATAAGGGTTCTGTTCAGATAATCTGAAAGGTTTAACCTCAGATATGCAGTTAGAGAAGATTGATACTTTTTCATGGGTTAATGAAAACTAGGGAAGATTGAGAGCCCTTTCCAGCAATGCATCAACTCCTTAGAAGAAATACTGGTAAACGATTTGGCTTACCCCTTGCGAAAGAGCTTGACCGTGCCAGTTTTAAGTTAAGTCAACCAACTATCCCAGGGATAGATTTGGATTATTGGATTTTGCCTGTTTGGAGATTTGTTCTCCCTCTCTGTCATCTCCATTGGAAACCCCCCAAATCTATCCCTGGGTCTTTCATAATGATTTTAGGGGGAAAGAAACTGACATGCCTGAAGTCTTCTTCTCTTAAGTACTGTTACTGCCTTTTTTGCCAATTCAGATACCTTGATGTTTACTATCTGTCTACTCTGTCGAAATTTGGTTTGAACAGTTAGATCTTCAGTTAGCTTGTAAAAGGACTTGTTGTGTCTTTATTCATCTGGCCCTTTTTTCTCTGCTTGCTGTCTTCAAGGCCTTACCTTATTTGTAGCTGCTGCTTGATGTTTAGTCACATTCACATCTTTACAGAGGGTGAAAATTTTTGGGTTTTTTTTTTCATGTACCAAACTTTGTTAGTATGTTTATTTCTGTTTGACTGACTTCTAGACCTTTAGTCACTTGGCTTCTCCTCACAGCATACTTTTCACACTTCCTTCTTCAACACACCTAGCAGCTCTGTGTTCTAAAGCAGGTTGTTAAAACAATGTTTGCTTAAATTGCTTATATTTTGAGTTATCATGGGGTTGATCAAAAAAATAAAATAAAATAGAGTTATCATGAGATAATAGCTTCTGCTTTCTTGTACCTGTTTCACTTTACCATCATGCAACACGTCTCATGGTGCGACTTAGGATTCTTAATTGAAATTTACTTGAAGCTAACTCCCCGCTATTCCACTAGTTGCTTATTAATTTATTAGAATTATCCATCAATTGTTTGATTTATTCAAAACCTTTGAGTGGCAAAATTAATTTTTTTCACTCATTCACCATCTATTGTAGACTGGAAACTAAAAATTGAGGGCTGCTTCTTCTATGAGGTTCGTTCAGCATACAATCCGAAGCATTATTTGATTTTTTTTTTTTTTTTTTTGCTCGTCCAGAAGCATTATTTTGATAGAATGAACTTTCTTTGCCGTTTGTTATTTTATTATTAACCATTTCCTTGTGTTTTTGTGTACATGATTCAATCTATATTATTCTGAGTGCTCTTGAGCTTACTACAACTAGTTTCTCTGCTTGTTCTTGTTTGCTTGAGTTGTGATGTTAGGGACCTTATGGTATCCACTTCCCTCTCCAATGCTCTTCTTCGCGTGACAATTGAGCTACGCTATGCCCATACGGCCTGCCCCACGTGAAACCCCTTACATACGTCAAAATCTCTGGCCTTCCACTGTAGCTCCTGCACAAGCATACCTACAGAACAACACGGTGTTGCATGAGCATGACCTCTCACTACATTGCCCTATTGTGGTTCTGAATTCGAAGCACAAAAGCAACATCTGTATGTTGTGGTTTGCTTTAGGAAATGTTGGTGTAGTTCATCTATTAGTATTTTATGGTCCATGACTGCAGGTACTTAACTCAACTAGTTATTTGTAAATAAACATGCAAAAAAAGTGAACTTTCCTTCCTAGGAGCGTGAAAGCATGAAGAAGGAGTGAATTCCCAAGTGTTGTGTCTCAAGACTGACTTCCTGATCATTTTGTTTAATGAAGAGCACTTTTTGTCGAGAGTTACTAGCAAATTGAATAATTATGCTTGTGCTTATTACCACAGCTTTTCTGCTTAACATAATTTCTTCTTTTTTGTGTGCAAATGAGGCGGATCGTCAATAACTATAGTTACATAGAGAGTATTGTAGAAGGATTGGCAGGCAGATGGTCAAAAAACTTCAAATCCTCATCACACACTCAAAACTATAGTTAGCAAAGTACGTACGTATACATTCATGAGATAGTCCAACTAACCCTTTCGATCTTTGGATTAAATAATTTGTTGAGAGTTGCATGAGTTGATTACACATTAATTCTAAGGCTTAAACATGAGTTGGGTTCTTTAAGAATTGTTAGATAGGTATTGAAGAATAGAGAAATCAAACTTGACTGTAACTAACAACTTTAAGTTTTTGTTTGATTGAAAAGATACTTCCAATTGTGATGAAGGATACTTGAGTGGCAGTAACAGTAAGTGTACCAATCTGCTGGTATTAGATGCTAATTAATATATGAATATTTAATGGATAGACGGTCTAAACTCTAAAATGACTCTACGAGCCTAGGATATAATATTTCTATATTTGTCATCTTTTTAAGGTATTATTTTAGATGTTAAGATTTGTTGGGGGCTAGTAAAAGATGTGTGCAATAGATTTGAGAACGATTTCGCATTTGGTAATCTTGAATTAGTAGATTTTAGGAATATAAGCCAGTCTATCACCATTCATCTTCCTCAATTTGCATTGTTTGTTAAATTTTTTGGGAATAATCCATTTAAAATAATATTTGAATCATGGAAATGAATACTTGATGTGTCCGCTATGTGTTAACCTGTGAGGTCTATTGTTTTGATCAAATTTAGGTCAGAAATGGTTTAAAGTTTTACATAGAAGGGCAGGCTTGCTAAAGTGTTAGTTGTTTTTTGTTGTTTCTGGTTTCCCCTTGTTCTCTGTTTATCACCCGTGGCCTAATATATTGTCTTAACAAGGTTTGCAAAACTCCTTAACTTATTTCTTATTTCGCAATAGTTATGAATATTGGTTATTGAGAAGTCATTGAGAACATCTACACATCAAAGTGGTTTGCAAGCATGTCCGTTACATGGGTTGTGTAAACATGTTTGTAATTAACATGGTCTTTTGATATATATACTACTTGATATGCAAACGACAGAAAAGAAAGAGATTAATTAGGACTTATTTATATATTGATCTACTGACAAGATTATAA
Source organism: Tetragonia tetragonoides (assembly GCA_038025085.1). Classification (NCBI taxonomy): domain Eukaryota; kingdom Viridiplantae; phylum Streptophyta; class Magnoliopsida; order Caryophyllales; family Aizoaceae; genus Tetragonia; species Tetragonia tetragonoides. The sequence continues at coordinate 27,053,521 of CM076142.1, forward strand.
TTTTATTCTATGTCATGCATTTCACTAATTATATAAATTAAAAAAAAAATTCAATTAAGTAAGCATTGTTAAAATTGGGCAACCCTCCTCGCGAGGTTACACCGATTTGGTCCTGGTACAAAATATGTGCTAATGATCTAGGTATACAAGATACATCAAATGAATATGTTCCATGTTGTCCTTCCTTTGATAACCAATTCGCTGCCTGATTTGCCTCTCCGTAAATATGCTGGACTCGAACTTCATCACAATGTTGAATAAAAAACTGAACATCATGCATAAGATTTTGTATCTGCCAGGGTGTATCCCATTTTCCAATTAAAGGGTTGATGACAGCTAGATTATCACCTTCAAGTTCAATTCGTCTATATCCACGCAACACTGCTTCCTGGATACCATTCCGCATTGCAGTAGCTTCGACAATCAATACTGAGGCAGTCCCTAATTTTTCCCCTTGGGCATAAATGGGTAGACCACTTGAATCACGAAGTATAAATCCAACTGCAGCTGAAGAATCGAAAACTGAGCCATTAAAATTAATCTTAACAAACCCATCTTCTGGAGCAACCACCTGATAAAATGATTGTGGTATTTCTTTTGAGGTCGGCACTTATCCGTACTTGTGTGGAATTGGGCGTCTAGCTGTTGACGAATTCTCCATTCTTGCTCAGCCCGGTGGGCCGAGAAAAAAGCCCGATTAACATCAAAATCTTGATTTCTAAAAATCACTGAGTTTCTTCCTTTCCAGATACTCCATAGAGTATAACAAATGACCGACAATTCCTCCTTGCGACCGTGGATATAAGCCTCCTGTAAAAAAATAATGATATCGTCCTGTGGCATGTAAGAAATCATATGTCTGCTAACTAACATTTCCCAAACCTTAGTAGTCACAGAGCAGGTACAAAACAAATGCGATTCTGTTTCCTCATTCTGGTGGCTTAGAGGACAAATAGGATCGATTGCCATATCTCGCTCCCTAAGCGTTCGTCTAAGTGCTAAGCTCCTATGAAAAAGTCGCCAGAGAAAAAGTTGTAACTTAGGTGACATATCTATTTTCCTCAGCCATTTGTATGGCCAATTGCTCTTTTTACCGCATCTAAGATCATGTGCTAAGCAAGTTGCAGATTTAGTCGAAAATTGACCATTGCTCGATATTCCCCACACATAGCCATTAGGAATATTGTGACTAGGGATCGGAAGGGCTCGGATAATTTGGACAAGCTCTATAGGAATTAACTAATTTAACTTATCTATGTCCCAAGTTTTATCAGATGTGATGCAATCTGAAACACGTAACTCAGGTTAGTAACTCATTATCGTCGTTATTTACTATTTCATTGTCAAGAGCATGAAATGAATTAGTAAGTCTTGGTCTCATAGTACCACTATGTCAACCAATGCAAATTATATGAATTGAATTAAATGAGAGTAAGACTCCTAATGGATCTATAGGAGTAGTCGAACAATTGGGATTACACCTAATGGTGTAGTTCAAGGGAAGCGTGATTCCCAAGTTACTTATGGACACCTCACAGTGTGTGTGGAACAGATCATTCCCCATTTTATTAAGTCCTTTAGGCTCGTTTATTATACTAGAGGTAGTGTGCGCACTAGAGTCATTTTGTACACGACATGATTGTATCTTCGATGAACAGCGTGGGTAGTCGCTGTTCTATTCGCTCTCTTACATCTCTCTAATCAAGACAGATTGTCTATGTCGTATTTTGTATGATCACTATACAAGAATTGCATATAAAAGAATGAAGTTATGCGTATGCTTGATTATATGCTTATGTGGGTATGCGAATGAATTTCAATGATTTTTCTAAAACCTCAGGTAATTAAGGTTTGCGAAATGTTTTTACTGGGTACGGATGACGTTTATTCAGTTTATCTGATTTTTGTTTCTCTTTTGTTTCTTTTCTTTTCTTCTGTATTTTGTTTCCGTCACGGAAACCAAAGTGAGGGTTTAGTTGAATGAGGACGTATAGCTTGGAAGATAGAGTTGACGTCGGTTTTTAGAACTCTCTTTAGTTCAGTTTAGATTGTTGGGATTTTATTGGTTTTAGCCCTGGAAGGCAAGCTGTAATAAATTGGTTTAATAGTTTTAGCTCACTATATAGACAACTCTGATATTAACTGTTTTAGATTGTTTTAGTTTCCTTAGTAAGCTCCTTTGATGCATAGACTTTCTTTCTGCTTAGCATTTACTCCTTAGGGCTCGTTTACTACCTTGTAATCAAAATGCAATGCAATGTAATCAATTTATAGAGTATATGTGGGGTGAAAAGTGAAGGAGTGGGAGGAGAGGGATGGAAAAAGTGGGGTTGATTACATCATCTAATGTAATCAAATTACCCGACTCGAGACCCGAAGTTTGTGATACAAAAGAGACAACAACCGTTTGACCCGACCCGATAATGACGTGAACTCGAAGTGACCTACCCGACCTGTTTGCCAGGTCTACAGTATGAAATATACTCTTTCTGTACATGAGTACACTAATTGATCATTGTAATTTTTATTTATTTTGATAGTGACACCATACCAATATAAGTTATAAGCTAAGAAAAGATGGTTTCGAAACTCAAATTTATTTAGCCATGGCGTTGTTTGGATGTTGGATTGTTGGCCAACTTTTAAGGGATTTTGGGTTGTTTGACCTCTTCACCATCCAAAATTGCCAAAAAGTGGTGTTTGGTGACAGGATTGTAAGGCGCCTTTTTTGTGCCAACAATCTAATCAACAAAACGCTGCTCCCCCATGCGTTCTCTACCCGATTGTCATAACTAATTAGCACCAAATAACCATTTTGTACCACTTCAACACAAGTTTACTAAAGTTGCGACTAGCTTCATCTTTCCCCCAAAAATTGTTGCCCCATTTGAAACAGACCAGTGCATAAGGCAACTGAAGGACTTTGAAGATTTACTTTGAGTGATGGTGGTGATGGTGGGGTGGGGGAAGAGATGACAATGCGAATATTGTTGCTGGTGATGATGAGACGATGATGGTGCTGCTGCAGGTGATAGTGGTGGTGTTGCAAGTGATAGTGGTGATGTTGCAAGTGATACTGGTGGCGGCTAGCCATGATTCATGACGATCACAACGACGAAGGAGGAGGTAATGTAAAATGATGCTTTACGATTGAAGAAGGAAGGGAAAATGAAAGAAAAGGAAAGAGAAATAAAAATCGGAGTAAAAACAATGAAAAATATGAAATAAAATGTAGAGAAAAATGAATATAAAATTGCTAAATTTTTTGAATGAATGAACAAGAGTAAGAGTAACATTAAAAACATTTGATACATAAATTTGGAAATAGTAGTAGACACATACCTTGGAATTTTACTAAATTTGAGACAAGTAAAGAAATATTTCTAAATCCTAGTAATTGTTTTCAAGCATCCTCAATAATAATAATAAAAAGTAAACTAAATTATATCATGTTCTTATTGGTCAATTTACATCTTATCAGCTAGCAACAACAAACTAGTTACCAACTACCCGCTAGTTGCTTGCCAAATAAGACCATGTGCTAGTGCTTTCATAGCTGATTAGAGATTACACGCCCAAACAGGCAACAACAATTGAAACCCAAGTGCAGTTGGCGTACTTTTGTTCTTAGAACAGAAATACAGAATATACTCCCGATCCAAACACAAAATTAGCAAAGTTAACCAACTTGGAAAACCAAAATCTAATCCAAAACTACCAGAAAACAATAGATAAATAAGCAAGCAACAAACTGAAGAATCAGCAAGCAAGCAATCAATGAAAATGAAAATGAAAATGAAAATGAAAATGAAAATGAGAAAATGAGAGACGGAGTTAAAACACTTAAAAGAGTTTCACTTTCATTCTTTCAACCCATCTCTCTCTCCTCCTTTCTCTCTCCACATTGCCTGCACGCCTGGACGGCAGCGCCTATGCTCACCTGCTGCTACGCCGGACGACTGCAGCTGCCGGAGTCACGGCACTCGAGGTTCGCTGACGGTCAGGTTCTCAGGTATATATGCTTCGCCTCTTTTCTTCTTTCTTTCTATTTTTTTTTTTTTAATTTTATATTTATGTTCGGCGATGATCTAAACAGAAACTGAAGAACCAAAGCCAACAAAAGCAACAAACACTCAAACAGCACTACACCACTAGCTTTCTCTCTCTCTTCCCAAGGTGGGGGAGAGATAGAGAGAGGCATGAGCCCAGGTGATACCACGTGGCTTAACCTTATTGGGTATTCAACTGTCTCTTTCTCTTTCTTGCCATGTCAGCTAGAGAGAGAAAGAGAGAGAACCCCGGTGAATCCGTATCATATGCCCCCATCTTCTCTCTCTAGAAAACAAAGTCTCATTCTCTCTCTCTCTCTCTCTCTATATATATACACATTTGTCCCCACCACACCACTCCTTTCTTGGGTTTGGTTTCTCTTTCTTTCTCGGTTCTCACACACCTGTCCATTGCTTTGCTTTGGCTCCTCTCCTCTCCTCGCATGCCCTAATATCTCTCTCTCCAAAATCCCCTTCCTGGATTCATTCAGCAATTCCTTATCCTTTGCTCAGTTGAAATTGGAATTTGCTTTGCTTCTATTTTAAGATTTGGTAAGTTTTTATTTTGTTGGGTGGGTTTGTTTTGCTTGAGTTTTGTGAGGCTCAAATGTTTAGATTTCATCTGGGTCTTGTATGGAATGTGGTTTTAGTTGGGTAATGTGAACTGGGTTGTTGTTACTTTGCTTTGATTGGCGTAATTGGTGTGTATAGTGTTGGGACTGTTGTGTTTTGGGATGAATTGGGTTTGTTTGATTTCATCTTGGTTCTGTTTAGAATGTGGTTTTAGTTGGTTACTGATTATTTTGCTTTGATTGGTGTAATTGATGTATGTTGAGCTGTGAAACTGGTGTGTTTTAGGCTGAATTGGGTTTATTTAATTTCATATGGTTTTGTATGGAATGTGGTTTAGTTGATTAATGTCAACTGGGTTGGTGTTTTGCTTTGATTGGTGTAATTGCAGTATGTTTAGCGGCGGGACTGTTGTGTTTTGGGCTGAATTGGGTTTATTTAATTTCATCTGGGTTTTGTTTAGAATGTGGTTTTAGTTAGTAAATGTGAACTGGGTTGTTGGTATTTGCTTTGATCGGTGTATGTTTAGTGATGGAACTGTTGTGTTTTTGGCTGAATTGGGTTTGTTTCATTTATGGATTTGAAGTGAATTTTGTAATTAATGATTGTTTAATTTGGGGGTTTGGGTGGTTCAAATGTGAATTTGATTGGTTTGAATGTGTATGTGTTGCTTATTTGGGGTTGTTAATTGGTAAATTTCAGTACTTTCTTGCTCTTTTAGAAGCATCCTGTAATTTGGTCCAAGTCTATGGAAAATGTAGGTATATCTGATATGCTATTGAGCATGAGACTTTGCTTGCTAGGATTTGAGTGAAATTTTGCGAGCGTTGATGTTTTCCCTTAAGAGAGGCCCTTTGGTTGTCCTGTCTGTGGACTTTTTTCCGCATATTAGTTCTTTTGTCTCGTTTTTGTTTCTTTTTTCAGCTTGTCTTGGTAATCTATAGAACTTTAACAGTGACTTGGTGCTTTTTCAGACATGCTTCTTTGCCTCAGTGTTAAGTGCTACTTGGACATATCCCTCAACAAATAGAGTTATCTTTCCTTCAGAATTTAAAATAATTGCAATCCATTAATCATGCATCTTGTTGGTTGCTTGTTTTGTGTGCAAATCTTGCTTTAATTAGTTTCCTTTTTGTCTTATGATCTTTTTCCTGCGTCTTAAACTCTTAATTATGCCTTGTCAATTTTATCAGCAGTTGGTTGTTAGTTAGTGACTGTCTTTGCGCTTCTGCATTTTTTTAATCTTGAAGTTTTTATTCGTGCCAGCTTCATGCCCTATATTTGCATAAGGGGCAAACTGCTGACATGCACCCCATATATGCTTGGAAGTAGTATCTATTCTTGACTCTTCTGAGCTATAATTTGTAAGTTCCCGTTTCTTTGTTTGATCCTTGAGGATTATTTTTGGGGCACTATATGTATAAAACTTATTGGTTTGATGCGAGGTAGTCCAAACTTGCTATTCCTTCTTGTTTCTGTAGCTGTGGGGGTTGTTATTTACTTATGAATGGAGCCGTAGAGGCGTAGACAGCCTATGTATGCACTTAGTTTACTGAATTAAAATCAGGTTCCACTACAGATTGTAAAATTAACAATTAAGATGTCTCTTAACTCTCCTGGTGTCTTTACCCCCTTTTCTTCTTAACCTTGCTCTTAAAATGTGTTTCCCAAATATCTGTTCGAAAGTGATTGTTCACAAGATTGAACCATTCATTTTTATGTAGCCTATACATGAGTAGTATTGCGATAGGCGATAGGAGATAGGTGATAGGTGACACTCAAATTTTGGAATATGCTTTGATATCCTTGTTGAAAGTCATTATATCCAGCTTAATTTGGATTACCTTTCAAACCAATATTTAAAGTAGGCATCCTCTCTTAGCCCATCGATCTGTTGATGAGATATGTGGGGCAAGCACTCAAGCAGTGTAATATAAACATTACTTTCTACAGATGTAACATACATCTGTCTGTGCTATAGGTTCTCCTCACCTTTTCTAACTCTGACATTTTTATGCCTTTAATTAAGCTTCCCTATTTGCTGGAAAGAGGAAAAAAGTAAAGAACATATGTTGGTGCATCGATAGCAAGTGGCAATCATCCATCTCATTATAGTTGTTTAGGGTCATGGTTCTTAACTGTTTAGTTTGTGCCTAAAATGGCATGGTTCAATTTTAGTTTGTACTGTCAATCTTACTCGTTGCTCGGATGCAATAATATAAGTTATATACTGCGTATGTATTGTCTCTGTCATTTTATATGTACTTAGTGAATTTTCTTTTTGATTGGCATTACAATTACTGATTCATCTGTGCAGTGGCCTGCTTTATAATTTGTGGAAACAGAACGAAGTTCATTTCAAGCGAAGTGCAATTACTTTTACTGGCTGTATAAATGCCACAAGTGAGGCTTGAAGATGAAGGAAAAGGGTCCAACACCTAGTAATATGATCAGTAGAAACTGGGTGCTAAAACGTAAACGCAAAAAGCTTCCGTATGGAACAGATGTGTCTCTTAGCAAGGAAAAGGAGGTTGATTCGGCAGTTGAATCTGCTAGGAACCCTTCTTCGGCTAAGGACTTGCAAAATTCTGAAACCAAATTGGAACATTCGAGATCGAAGAGGAAAGGAACTGATGGGGTAAAATTGATATTTATATAGTTCTAATTGTCATTAGTTTTTCTGTACCATTTTATCCACTGTAACATTCATGTGTAACCTAGTTCTTTTTACTTATAATGATGAATAATTATCATTGCTGTGGATTATGCGTTTGTGGTTCTGCTGGTCATGGCTGTTTTAGGTTATATACTTATATTATCCGTTTTTGCTAAAATATGCCTCCACCGACTGTCCTGGAAATACTTTGGTCACCCATATTAAAACCTTTTTTTTTTTTTTTTTGGGTTGGTTAGCAATTCATTGCATTTCTAATCATTTGTTTCTTTATTACAGATGTGTTATTTAATGATATACTACTTATTTGCCAAATATCTTGCTACTTTTGCTCTTACCATGTATTTATTTCTGAAAGCGTTTTTTGACATGTAATTCAGATATTATTTTTTAGTGAAGTGTGGTGGTTGCTTAGCATCTATGTTACTTGGGACTCTTTATTTCACCTCAAGTGTTCATGTCGGATACTCAACCACTTTTGTCTGATACCTGAACAGGTGCCATTGTCGGATACTTGTAGTGGAGTCAAAGAACGTTGCATAACATTAACGAAATAGCAAAATAGAAAAAAAATTGTTCTTTTCTTGAGCTAGAATTCCTTATCCATTTCCAAAAATAGGCAAAGAGAAACCTGTGAAGCTCCCTTTTTTAAAGACCTCTCTCATAGCTCAATAAAAAAATTTCTTATTAGACGGAATCAAAGATCACATGCAAGGGTGTTAGTGATTTTCTCGTGTGTACATCAGCGTCTTACCACAAAAAAGTTTGTCGAACCTAAAATCCATTTGCTTTGGTGTGAGATCATACATTTAAATTGAAGGCACGACAGAAAGACAAAGTTTCATTTGTGGAAATTCTTATCCTTTGATTTCTTTGACATTTCATGAATTGTTTGTTCATTTAGATTTCCTATGCATTGTCAGTTATCTAGCAAAGTACTAGTTGTAGTTTTTCATGCAAGGTGAATCTAGGTGGGTATAATGAATACTTTTAGGTTACTGCCAGTATTTTCTTTTGAAGTGGCAAGTTGTTAAATTGTGTAATTATTTGGGATAGAGGGGACAGTTTAAGGAGCAATATCACTTTTCTTTATTCTTTCTAATTATTTTAACAAGAGATCCTAATTTTACCTTCTAAAATGGTTTCTTTTTCCTGCTCCAAAGCAAATAGAGCATCGACATAGCTTGCTGATTCTGAATTTATCCTGCTTCAGAATTCAGTTTTTGTTACTTTCAATTTTTGTTCCTTTTTCTTTTTAACTTCTTATTTGCGAGTTGTGGGGGAAGGAGGCTAGAGGAGGTATGGTTCTTGATATTTGGAAGCGGCTTGTTCGTCCTTTGAGATTTAACCTATGGAGAGTGCTTGTGGTTATGAAAAAGTGCATGAGCTTTCAGTGGCAAATATGCAAAGAAGCATGTATGTGCAAGTGAAAATGTCAGTCTTGCTGCATAGCTGCGTGATTATTATTTTTTTTTTTGGGGGGAGGTGGGGCTCATAGCTTAGGGATCCCAAACTGTGAGCCATGAGAATTGAACCCACATCTTGCCAGTGGAAGGTGGAAGTGGTACCACCACTCCATTTCCTAATTCTCGGATTGCAGCGTGATTGACGGGTTTGTTGTGTTGCTTCTTTTATTATTGTTATTTAGATTTTCTTGTCCTCCTTTCAAATATTCCTTTTTCTAACTGTAAATGATTCTTGATGCCACAGTTTGATGTGGCAAACTTTTAGTTGCTTGTGGTTTGGTATTAATGTTATTTAGTGCTACTATGCTGATTCTAAAAGTGATTGTTACTCTTTTTGGCCAGTACTATTATGAATGTGTGATCTGTGATCTTGGAGGGAACTTGCTATGCTGCGATAGGTGTCCCAAGACTTACCATCTGGAATGCCTTGACCCACCCCTTAAGGTATTTATTATTGATTGCATACTATCATTTATCGTATGTGTGACTCCTGGTTCAGTGTGTTACAAACGTTATTCCATGTGTTCTTCTTTCCTCTATCGATCTTTTTCTCTTTCACCCTAACTGTGTTTATCCTCAGCGTATTCCAAATGGGAAGTGGGAATGTCCCAGCTGTTGTCAGAGAAATGGTTCATCGGCTCTTATGAACCACCAAGAATTGGTTAAGCGAGCAAGAACGAAGACTGCGATTGAGAAATCGAAATCTGGAGGCCAGACATCTACTGCTCTGAAAGTGTCCCAGCTTTTGGGAAGCTCCATTGGCAAGAAAAGATCATCCAGCAAACGAAAATCTGGATTACCTGACAAAGCCCAGTCCGTGAAGGATATAGATTCTTCACAGATAGATGTGTTGGGCTCTAGTAAGTTTGGGCAATTGTCTCATGATGGTTCTGTGGATGTTTCCTCTCCATGTGGAAGTGCTGATACTGAGAAAAAACATTGTACTGTTATTGAGGAAATTGTAAAGATCTCTGAGTCTGCAACAGCTGACAGAACGTCAAGCCGATCGGAAGAGGATGCATCATCTCCTCCAAGACAGAATGATTTGGAGACGAATATTGAAAGTGCCGAGGAAAAGCCTGATTCCTCTAGCAGAATTCAATGTGCTGGGAAGGATGCCGCAACTTCATCAGGAATAGCTTCTGATGCTCGCAAAAGAAAACATAAACCCGACAAAGATGGAAGCAAGAAAAAATCTAGGATGTTTATAGGGGAGCCTTCAGTAAAAACTAAAAGTGGTCACAAGAAGACAGGCAAAACACATTTTTTATCTACAAAGGCTAGTAAGCCACAAAGAAAGCGTCGCTCTGTTCATCACAGAGATTTTGCTTCAAAGGAGATTGCTGGGTCTGAAGGGGTAGAAAGTCAGCAAGAGCAGGAGGTATCGTGATTTTTGTCCATTTTATGTCGTTAATTGTCTCTAGTTCTGTGATCTATTCTGTATTTGCGGAACCTCATTTGGATTCGTAATTTGGAGGATCTACCAATTGGTGTCTTGGGAAGGGTAAGGATGTACATAGTCTTAGGTAGCCGTGACAATGCATAGTCTTTTACTGATAGGCTGTTATTGTGAGAGTTGACCTCAAATTATGGTTATGAATTCTTATCATGAACGAGTTCTTTTACCTTCAGAAATTGAGTTAAACAAGTAAAAGAAAATTTGTTGGTCGCATCCTTGTGTTCTCTTCAAGTTGCTACTTGAACTTCACTTGAACTTGTGGTGATTGTCTCTGTTTTTTTATCATCATTAAGAACCGCTCCAAAAAACTCTCTGATCCATATGCATTGATAAGTGCCTTTTGTTTTATATATTTATCAATCGTTCAAATTTTCTTCTGGCGTTGGAAGGTATTCTTAATTTGAGTAAGTTTTGCATCTCTTGCTCTTTTATTTGATGTACTTCCATGTGCATCTGTATGTTTGTTCTGGGTACTCTTTATTTCTTATCTTTTTATTAATTAGTTTAACATAGTTTTCAACTTAGCCGTGGCAAACAGCAATGTCATTCATTGGGTCTCATTGCCCCATGATTACTTGCTCTTCAGTTTTTTCTTTCCCTGATATATGCCAATCTATTATATTTTCTCATCCACACTTGGTCATAAAAGGAACAACATGGGAAGGAAGAATAGCACAGATAAAACCAATTCTTTGCGAGACTGACATGTGACTCAAGCAGGGGCGGTAGGCAATAATGCTTTGGCCATTGTATGCAGTCTTAACAATTGTAGTGTACAATGTGTACAATACTGTCCTTTTCTTCACATTGTACTTCATTATTACAGGTAGCTTTGGAAAAGTAAGATGGTTTTTCCTAGTGTGGTAAAAACTCATTTCTTATGTAGAAAATTGTTTCATCAATTTTTGATTTGATGGTAGTATTGCGCATGTTGTGGGGGTGCTTTGGAAGCTTGAGACGATCTCGTAGGACTTTCTCCGGTTCAAGATGGAAGATAAGTGGATAGATCACTTGGTTGCGTGGATATGTCGAAGAGTGGTAATGTGCAGGTTAATGTGAACCACTTAGGTGTGGGTCGGCATGCCACCATCCTTGCTGGTTGTTCAATTCTTAAGTGGTCCCTTACCTACGGGGGACCCACGGGTGGGGTGGGGTGGGGTGAAACCTGAATGCTTGTCTTGTGGGATCTGGTGTTGAGAAGCTCTCCAAGCGTCTAGACAGGCATAGGGGGAGCTTAATTTTCCTTAGGTGGTCGTGTTACCCTTATCCAGTCTTGCTTGGTTTCTGTTCATTTTTACTTCTCTATTTTCAGGATTTCTAGGCAAAGCAGATAGCTAGGATATGAAATCATGCGTGATTTTCTTTTGGTCGGCTATGAGAGAGTGAGAGGACATGGGAATAGGGATTACTTGGTTGTTTGAGATTGTGTGTGTAAGTGTAAGAAGATGGTGTGCTTGCTCTTGGTAATTTGGTCTCAAAAAAAACTCCTTGGCGGGTAAGTGGTTATACTATCTTTGAAATGGGTTTTTCTGAAGGGAGGAGCACTTTGAAGGAGTTGTTATTGGCTATATACCCATTTGACGGAATTGAACAAGAGAATTATCATCATCAGGTGTCGTTCACTGAAGAGGAGAGAGAAAATGAAGGTGGACTGTATTTGCCAGTGATGGGTGGTGGGAGGTTGGGGAGAATGAAATGGGGGGAGTGGGAGTTTGAGCGAGTGGGGGTTTGTTTGCTAAATCCAGAAGCCCCATAATTTATCTTTTCCTCTTAACTCTGTTGTTTGGTTGCTAAACCCACTTGAGTGTGTCCTTTTACTTGGACTCTGGGTTTATAAATAGTCAACGCAGACAATCTGCGGTAACTACGAAGGCCTTACAAGATGCGTGCTCCAGATGTGTGCATGATGAATTTCAGGACTAGGGAGACTAATGAGCACTTATTTCTTCATTATCCTCTCGCATGAAGTGTTTTGCTGCGGTTGTTTGTGGTTTTCAGGGAATACTGAGTTTCCCTTCAGACTTCATGTTGATGTTCAGATTGGCTACAAAGGTGTTAGGGCTAGAAAGGAGGGGAGGATTTGGTTCAGCAATGTGCGATGCTCGCATTGGTTTGGTGTGTTCAGACAATACGTAGCAATCAAGTCTTATGGATTAGTTTCTCGTTCTGGTGTAGGATAACCGGATAAGATACCTGTGTGAGTTTTTCCTCGTAAAATCTTCCCCAGAGTCTCATTGTCAACGGTACAGAGGGGTTCATGGGCTTTATTGTTTTTATTGCTCTTTAGGAGTATTTCCTGTCCTCTTGTAAACATGTTTGATTCTGATCTGCTTTTAATACAATTACTTACTCTTTATCCAAAAGAAAAATGTATTTATGTTATAATGTATAATGTATGACAATTATGAATTTTGGGGCTGAATTTGTTTTATTTGTGTTAATTGATCCTTGATCATTCGTAAGTACATAGCATCTATAGGAAATCAGTATGACCTTTTTATGTGCGTTCTTGGCTTAAGTTACTGGCCACTGCCAAAGGCCAAAACTTGAAATTGAGAAGAATAGGAGACTTTGGGATTTGTCGTTAGGCATACCTTTTTTTTTTTTTTTGGTTACTGTTGTACTGGTTTCCATTATTCTTCTTGCTGGATGCAATAGTGACTTATTTGATGTTGGTTGCCTGTTATGGACTTTTGTTTTTTCAGTTTTGCTTTCCCATTTTTATGGGGGGATGTGGTTACTCCTTGCTTTTATTTTACTTTTTTCATTTTTATATTGCAGGCGCCTTCTAGGGAAACAATGGGAACATCACATGGTTTAACAAAATCAGATGTTGTGCCTTGTAAGATAACATTATCTGAAGAAAATTCTTTTGATGAACTTCTACAGGTAAGACCACCACCTTATATTTTGACCCAAGTTTTCGTTTATTTTGTCAGCTATCGTTTATTAAGGTGGCGTGGTTAATACTTCTGCTACTTCTTCAAACATCAAGTACAGGTTGATCGGGTCCTGGGATGTAGAATGAAAGAGGATGCGTCACACTTTCCATGTCAACAAACTGAGGTGATGGCAAGGGAGGTGGCTTCAGCTGACCACCACAGTCTGGAAAATCAAATAATTGAGCCCGAGGAGAAAGCTGGCTCTCAGCTGTTGGAGCATGGTCCTGAAGAACCTTCTTCCGTTCAGATTGTAGAGCACGGTTTAGATGAGGGGCAACAAATGGAGGATGATGGTGCAGTGGATAAATTACGGGTGTGCAGAAGATCTGTGACCAAAGAAAGCAACCAAGGGGATATGCAGGGTGAGGTAGGGAAAGAAGTAGGTTCTGATGTCATAATTAGTAAAGATGAAGGCAAATCTGATTTTCCAAGTGAAGATTTGCCTGCACCTGATTTCTTACAAAACCAAAGGAGGGAAAAAGTGTTCGATGGAAATGATGGAAGTTGTGACAAGGTTTTGGAGTGTACCCTGACTGAACCTGTGTTGTTTGATGGAGAAAATACCTTGTATGAATTTTTGGTTAAATGGGTTGGGAAATCTCATCTTCACAACTGTTGGATTCCAGAGTCGAGGCTAAAAGCTATGGCGAAAAGGAAGCTAGATAACTATAAAGCAAAATATGGGACTGTGGCAATAAATATCTGTGAGGAGCGATGGAAACAGCCCCAGCGGGTGATTGCTGTGCGATCATCAGAAGATGCTATAACTGAAGCTTTTATCAAATGGTCAGGTCTCCCATATGACGAATGCACTTGGGAGAGAACAGACGAGCCTTCAATTCAGAAATATTTGTATCTGATTGATCAGTTTAATCAGTTTGAACGTCAGGCATTGGAAAGGGATGCCAATAGAGATACTGTGCTTAAGAGAGCTGATGCTCATCATAATGAAATACTTCCTCTTACTGAGCAGCCAGAAAAGCTCAAAGGCGGTGCGCTTTTTCCCCATCAGCTAGAAGCCCTGAATTGGTTGCGTAAGTGCTGGTACAGATCTAAAAATGTTATTCTTGCTGATGAGATGGGCCTTGGAAAAACTGTGTCTGCGTGCGCATTCCTTTCATCCTTATACTTTGAGTTTAAAGCAAAGCTTCCTTGTCTTGTCCTGGTGCCTCTGTCGACAATGCCAAACTGGATGGCTGAATTTGCTTCATGGGCTCCCGACTTGAATGTAGTAGAGTATCATGGGAACGTTAAAGGAAGAACTCTAATACGTCAATATGAATGGCATGCCAGCCACCCAAGTGAATTGCATAAGAAAAGTGCGGGTTACAAATTTAATGTTCTTCTAACCACCTATGAGATGGTTCTTGTTGATTCCTCTCATTTACGAGGAATTCCTTGGGAAGTTCTTATTGTTGATGAGGGGCACAGACTTAAGAACTCAAGTAGTAAGCTTTTTAGCATGCTTAATACTTTTTCTTTCCAGCAGCGTGTACTGTTGACTGGGACCCCTCTTCAGAACAACTTAGGCGAGTTGTATAACTTGCTTAACTTTTTGCAGCCAGCTTCATTCCCTTCTTTGTTATCTTTTGAGGAAAAATTTAAGGATCTTTCAAGTGCTGAGAAGGTGGAGGAACTGAAGAAACTTGTTGCTCCACATATGCTCAGAAGGCTGAAGAAAGATGCCATGCAAAATATCCCGCCAAAGACTGAAAGAATGGTTCCTGTCGAGTTGTCCTCTATCCAGGCTGAATATTACCGTGCAATGCTAACGAAAAATTATCAAATCTTGAGGAACATTGGGAAAGGGGTTCCGCAACAGTCGATGCTTAACATCGTCATGCAGCTGAGAAAGGTTTGCAACCATCCATATCTTATCCCTGGCACAGAACCTGATTCTGGAACAGTGGAATTCCTTCAAGAGATGCGGATAAAAGCTTCAGCCAAGCTTACTGTGTTGCATGCCATGCTCAAATCTTTACGTAAGGATGGTCACAGGGTCCTGATTTTTTCACAGATGACAAAGCTTCTAGATATTCTGGAAGATTATTTGACGGTAGAATTTGGGTCAAAAACATTTGAGAGAGTAGATGGCTCTGTATCGGTTGCTGATCGTCAAGCAGCAATTGCACGCTTCAATCAAGATAAGAGTCGATTTGTTTTTTTGTTGTCAACTAGGTCTTGTGGTCTTGGAATCAATTTGGCCACAGCTGACACTGTTGTAATTTATGATTCGGATTTCAACCCACATGCCGATATCCAAGCAATGAACCGTGCACATCGAATTGGTCAATCAAATAGACTTTTGGTTTATAGGCTTGTCGTTCGTGCTAGTGTTGAAGAACGTATCTTGCAGCTTGCAAAGAAAAAGCTAATGCTAGATCAGCTTTTCGTAAACAAGTCCGGATCTCAAAAGGAAGTGGAAGATATTCTACGCTGGGGTACAGAAGAACTTTTCATTGATTCTTCTAATAGGGACGTAGGTGAAAATGATATAAGCAAGGATGAAGCACTTCCAGATACAGAGCAGAAGAGTAAACGAAGACTTGGTGGCCTTGGAGACGTTTATCAAGATAAATGTACAGAGGGAAGCTGCAAAATTATTTGGGATGATAATGCCATCTTCAAACTGCTTGACCGTTCGAACCTTCAATCTGGATTAGCGGATAATTCTGAAGGCGATGCAGAAAATGATATGCTTGGCTCTGTAAAGGTATGTTTTTTTTTGGTGTGTGTGTCTGTGTGTGTATGGGGGGGGGGATGGGATGGTAGTGGTGGGCGGAGCAAAGGTTTGAAGTATCTAAAATGAAGCTGCTTTATTTTGCTAATAAAGTGACATTTTAATAGTTTGGTGCTTTTGTCTTTGTAGGACTAAACTGATGAGTGCGCTTTAGTTTCACTTCCCATAGGAAATACTTGTTATTTGTGGTGTATATTTTGAGTAACTGTTAGGTTTTAATGTGAATAGATATGTATCTTATGTGTGAGTTTTCAGTTAATCACTACTTAGATGAGCCAGTGCAAGAGACGTGTGTAAGTTCAGTTGAAATTGGAGTTTCTTAAATAAAACATACCTAGGTTCAGGTGGGAGTTCTAGTGTTGATCATAATATTGCTAACTCTATGGTAGTAATGGTATAAGTTTGTTTCTCACCAAGATTTACCTTTGGATCCGTTTGGCACACAGACACCACAACATGTGTTTTTATTTAAGTCTTTTATGGAGAGGTTTTAGGTTCTATATTGGTTTCTAATTAGATAAGTAAATATCTTTTTAGATTTTAATTTCTGTTGGAATGGTGAAAATCTATGTTTCTCAGACTTGGGGATCTGAGGATCCAGTGTGGATCCGATGATCAAACATTCTGACTCATCTATCTTAAAGTTGTTTTTCTTGTCTGTATTAAGTTGAAAGTGTCCAAGTGCTATATCGTATCCTTGTGTCTGGAGATCCATCACGGATACTTCTGTTGAAAGGAATAGTACGAGTAACATAGGTAAAAAAGAATCCTTACTATATGGTCTCTCTTGTTGAGTTAGTGGGATCTAACATTACGGTTGTCGAGAATGACTGTCACAAATATTGTGGCGGACTGGCGGTCAATATTGGGAGGTGGTTTAAGATTTTTTTCCCTTGTGCCCCCACCCATTGTAACACACCCAAAGGCCTGGAACATACAGCTACAATTAAAGTGGGAACCTGAAGGGAACTCGGTGATTAAAGTGTATGTTTCTTCTAACAGGAAAAAAAAGTGTGTAAATTACTTTTAGGTTCTTCCATGCACTTGATACTATATTGTGGAATGTTAAAGAGCGATATTGGTGAGTGTTTTTTTGCTTAACCACTAATAGGGGGGGGGGGGGAATTGGAACTTCCACAATTTCTGATTGTATATTTGTCGTAACGGTTATCAAAGCTTCCAGAACAGCATATTATCAGAACTGCTGAAAGGCGTGGTTTGGGGTAAGGGAAGTTAACAGAAGAGAAGAAAAGAAATAGAACACTTGCATTTTGTTCCAATGATGAAGTGTTTGATTTATGGGGATGAGAAGATGGGCAATGCTACAATCGAGGAAGTGTATACTTGTAGTGGTTATCCTGTTTGCCAGAAATAGTGATGTTACAGAAAAAGTAAATAAGGGTGTGTTCAAAAGATGAGGGTGGTCGAGATGAAGATGCTTTGTTGGTTGTGCACCCACCCCTACTAGAAGAGACAAGGTCGGGGATGAAGTGGTAAGCCTTAAGAGACAAGTTGGGGGTGGCCAACATTGAGAGTAAGATGTGAGTAATGAGGCTCAGGTGGTCTAGACATGTTAAGAGGAGACATTCACACACCCCATTGAGGAAGTACTAGAAGATTATACTAAATGTGAGAGAAGAGGGAGACCGAAGAAGTGGGGAGAGATGATTACTTTTGGTTTGACCCTACTAGAGCTTACCGAGGACCTGACCCCTACTAGGAAACTTTAGCATAGTGGGATACATGTAGAAGATCCTAGATAGAGAGGTGTGTTGCATCTTCTTCTTCTTTTTTTCTTTGCTTTTTTTAATTTTTATTTTTTATTTTTTGAGTGTGTGTTGCATTTCCTAGGAACACTTGCTTGTGACATCTGCTTTTTGCATTTAGGTGTCTTTATCCCTTTTAGAGTTGCTTTGGTAACCCCCTTTCTTTTACCTAATGTTGTTCGTCAAACATTCTTCCTTAGTTAATGAACTTATCTATGTATATACGTTTAAATATTTTCATTCATTCACTCATCCTTCATTTGTTCTTTCATTCATTCAACATACATTCAAATATTGTGGAAAAAAAAAAAATTCAGAAGTTGCGTTTGTGGGTCTATCTGTAACAATCTCCCTGCTAAGCGATTAGCTAGGGCTGTGTACATCTGGACCACCCCATACCTCGATCTTGGCGGGATGCTCTCTAGGTTCTTGTCGTTGATGTTTGCTAGATAATTTTTATTAATCTTGTAGATCTTAAGCTCTTCTAGATATTTTTCGCAATATTCCCGGAGTAGCTTGTATATATTCTAAGTTAACTCTTTTTTTCATCTTGAAAGTTGAATTTCTCTGGAGCTAAGGCATGAACGAGAATGAGACTTAATTATGAGTTTATGACTGACATGGACAGAGAGTCTTGTTGATCTCAGTCTTAGTTATTACACCACTAGGACTACCTAGGTGCAAAGGGTCTCCTTCTGAGGCCAAGGCAATATGGAGCCTCCAGTTAGCAAAAGCACAATTTTGCAAACTGCTTGTAATTGTTTTTCAGTTTTTTTTCATGCTACCCTTGAGACGAATCTAGCAACTCGTGACTTAAATTAACTAAAATCACAAACTAACTGCTATGCTAAGGATAAGCTAAATTCAGAAATAAATTGAATTGTTTCCCCATGGAGAGCAGAAAGAAGAAATTGCAATACTTGTATGACTAATTCCAAAATAGAAAAATTAAAGAAAAATAAGATAGCAATTACATCAATTAAAACCAACTGGAGCAGAGCTGAATCAAAATAGAGGGAGAAGGCGTTTTGATATGGTAGGTTGAAAACTTAATTTAGTAATAGGTAAGAGGATATTATAACAGGAAGTTGCGACAGCTGTCGAGAATTAGAAGATGAAACAATTATCACTTACTTGGAGACAACCAGCAACAAGCAGTGGAGATCGATTGGAGGTGATGAGAGATTAGGACAGTTGTCCTTCCCTTCCAATTTGACTCCAGGTGTTACAGCAGAACATATTTACGAATGAGAGGTTTCATGTTTTGGATTTGGGGCTCTGGTTTAGGGTTTGCCTTGATGATATTTCATGCTAAGTAATTTCAGGAAATGAGATTTTGTGGCACGGAACTGATTCAATTTGGGTAATTATAGATTTTTTTGATGATCTTTGACTCATCTCACTCTCCCCATCCTTCCAGTAGCAGTTGAACATGTTGCACTTCTCACCTTGGCTGAGGTTTACTTCTGTGGCTGCCTGAGGTAGAGTGCCGACTTCTCGTTGCATGTCACACTTGATGTCCACTTCTTTGAACTACGACATCAATCAGATGCGGATACACCTTTCTATTGAAATACTTTTAATTGCACCAAAAGTGGCAGATAATCTCTTGAATCATGAAATGGGGAGAGCAAGCTGTAAGGGCTTTATGACAAGAAGATGGTGATTGGTGATTAGTGATTACTTGCTCCCCTTTGGCCTTGATCAGGTTATTGTTTTTTATAAATGGAAAGTTTTTTTTTAATAAGTTTTTTTTTTTTTTTTTTTTCAGAAAACCGCAGTAGAATTACAGCTTTCTTTGTTATTGACGAGGCCTCCTCGTGGGCTGCCATTTCAAACCTTGACTGGCTAGCTCAATTGGTTACAACTCTGAGATATATTCCAGATGTCACTAATTCGTGCTCCCTTTAGACACTAGTTTTCCTAGCCGTTATCTTCGGGGATCGTGGGATTAGTTGGGCAAAGCCTGGATACCAACATATCCTACAACAACAACAAAAAAAACTACAGGCTAACATATTTGGGTCAAATGATTCTAGCTACAAAAGGAGAACAACTCGGGATACAGTTTTGTTCTATTTCTACTAATTTAATTCCCACGCAAAAAATAAAATTTTTATACTAATCTTGAATTTCACCTAGCATTCCGTATTGGATTTTACTTTTTTTTTTCTTCCCCTTCTCCTTTCTGTTTTTCTCTGTAAACCAAGGAATAACCCCTCATGTTTGAAACTACATCAGTGCCGGAGTGGGGCGACCAGTGGCTGTTCTTGGTGTCTAGTATGCAGGGCTTGTTCGGTTCCCTAAGGAATTATATAACTTGGAATTTCTAACTGAAAGTATTGTGAAAGAAAATTATTATTATCTTGTGATCCTTGTCTGTTTCTTGGCAATTGTTGCCGAGCTATGGTTTCTACTTGCTCTTCCTACATTGCTTGATCAAGATTGTTACCAGAAAAGAGAATGATGGAAGAGGCTTCTTCTGTCTCCTATCGCGTAAGCCCTTTTGATATTTTTGCTAAAAATTAATGAGGAAGTTCCTATTTGGGTGTAATCTTTCTGCTCGCCCTGTACCCTATTGGAGCTGTAATTGGAAAATTGGGAGTGCTTTAGCGGCACCTTCTCCTTGCTATAAAATCATAAGCGCATAGATAACCAGAAAAGGAATATCTAATTAGTTTATTTTCTCCATATCTTCTTCCACCTCTTGCATCATCACCGAATCAAAGTTTCACCTGATTTATTCACATGAACGATCTTGGAGGAAATCATAATCTGTCTCATCAGTGATGTCTTCAGTGAGCGATTCTTAGTTTTCTCTCCATTCCGCCAATTTGGATGCTGTTCAAAGTTCAAATCCTAATAAATCTTCACATTTATGAATAATAAGTTACCCCCCCCCCCCCCTTCTTTGTCAATATTATGTGGTAATTGGAAAATTGGGAGTGCGTTAGTGACACCTTCTCCTTGCTATAAAATCATAAGCACATAGATATCTTACACCAGGATCGAAAACCAAGTTTTCACCTGATTAATTCACATGAGCAATCTTGGTGAAAATCATAATCTATCTCATCGATGATTTTTTCGGTGAGCGATTCTTAGTTTTCTCTCTATTCTGCCAATTTGGATGTTGTTCAAAGTTCAAACCCTAATAACTCTTCACATCTAGCCCCCCCCCCCCCCCGGGTTTTTTTGTCAATAAATGTTTGTTTGCTATCTTGATTCTAAATGTCGAAGCCTTCATGTCATTTTCTCATCTGATTATTTAGAACTTGCCGAGCCCCTCAGTTTGATTTTATGTAATAAAAAGAAAGAGGAAGTTGAAGAGTTTATTGACAAACCAATATATGAGGATTATTGTTTGTTATCATTAATCTTGATGCTCCTGAGTCATGGCAGCTTTTTTCTTTAAATAAACGCAGATCTTGTTGATTCTGGAGTGTCTGTACTTCAACCTTTTGTGCTTCTCAGCCTTTTGTGCTTCTTGCATGTAATTTGTTATGATCCTCATGGTTCTGCCTTGTTTCTACATTAGGAGCTTTCATTTGCTGTTCTTTTTCTTAACCTGTTCAGGACAATGTGGTTAAGGTTTTCTTTTAATGGTAGTTTATGCTCTTCGTTGTAGCACATTAGAGGTTTCTACTTTGTGGATTAAGTTGTTTCTTTGGCTTGGTTTACACTTGAATAGGTGAATATTTTTTTGTTTCACTTGGCCAAGTATACGGGGGATTGCCTTGTCCTTTGTGACATTCTAATTGCCTTCTCTTGAAGAACTTACTAGGTAATTCTACTCTCATGCACTAATCATTCCTTAATCTGAAGCAGTCCGTGGAATGGGCTGATGAACCAGAGGTTGAGGAAGGAAAAACAGAATCACCTGTTCTCACAGATGATGCTTCTGCGCCAAATTCAGAAAAAAAGGAAGAGTTCAGCGGTACAGAAAACGAATGGGATAGGCTTCTACGTGTCAGGTGAGGATTGACTTTTGGCATTATGGTTAGCATTTACTGATGATATAGGGACTTTATATTAAGATACAGCTCTGTTGTTTGCGTTTCTTGAAATTTTTATTTAATATTGATCCTTGATCATGTTGGGAAGATATGATGTTAACAACTACAACGACTTTTTTTTAGATTAGATGTTTTTTTATTAATCAATAGTTGAAAGAACACAAAAAAGAGGACAAGGTATCCTCATGATCAAAACAAAGAACTAGAACTCGCGCCAATGTCGCTGAACAACTGTAAGCGGAACACCTCTAAAAACCCCCGCCGCCTTAGCCCAAAGAGAGGCCAAGTAAACTATATGATCCCAGACATAATCATTATCTCTAGCTGCGTCAGGGAAAATCCTACAATTCCTCTCCAACCAGATGCACCAGAGAATAGCCAGGCAGGCACATCTCCACATAGCCTACCCTCCTTTCCCCTTCTCATTGCAGAGAACCGTATCTGTAAACACTGGCCCACCGTAGCAGGGCACAGAAAAACCTTCCCACACAGCAGCCTAACTCATAAAGACCTAGCAAATTTGCACTGCACGAACAAATGCAAGCAGTCCTCCTCATCCTGGCGACACATGACATACATACTCGGTTGAAGAGTCCAGCCAGGCCTCCGACGTTGCACCATATCACAAGTATTCAACTACCACGATAATAGGAAAAATAATGTGCAATAAATACATCAACACATTACACACAATTTTTATGTTGAGAATCCCTCCCAACAATAGGGGCAAACCAACAGTCCACATCTCCACGGGTAGGAAAAAATTCATCACAGGCATTGTCGGGCTACAATGGGATCCCACAATAGTATGTTAGTCTAGTTATAGACTAGCAATTATGCTGGATCTAAGTAAGAGAGTAACTCCTAAATCCAGCTCTTGCCCACAATGCTAGATAAGTCACCCTATCACCCAGCACATCAACTGAAATGGTCACGCTATTTAAGACCGTGGCATTTCTCGAACCAAAGGCAGCAAATGATAGCAAAAACTGTATTCCACCATGATAACCTCCTCTCTTATCCTCTCCCAAACTCCACGCACCGCACCTGGGGAAACTCCACCACACTAGAAGGGCAAACCCACATCTCCCCAGAAAAACCAAACAGCAGCCCTCCCCCCCCCCCCCCCCCCCCCCACAAAGGCGACGAGCATAAGCACATATAAGGACAAGTTTAAAGCTGTCTCACTGCTTGCCCGGAAAAGAACACAAATATTAGGCAACAGAAGCATTCCCGCTCTCCTCTGGCGAAAATCATTAGTATCACTTTATCCAACGCCAGAGTCAACACAGAAGCATGCACTTTAGCCTTCCAAATAAAATGCGTTACAGGTTACCTGAGGAATAGGCGTCCCCTGTGCCCAGCTGTTGGTGAGAAAGGATTTACATGAAAACTGTCCCAAACAATTCCCAACCCATCTACTACAGTCATGACTGTCAGAGAGATGTACTGTCTCCAAGAGATCAATAAGGCTGTCAGCTCATCCATCTCCCAATTATGAGGGGCTCTCTTTATATATAGAGAGCTGAAACGCTGGAGGAAATCTCACACATAAGGACTGCCCTCCAATCGAAACATCCTCCCAATATCTAATCCTCTGTCCATTTCCCAATCCTCAGATAGAGGCAAGAAAGTCGAGTGAGTCTGAGACACGAACTTTCAAGGGCTTGCATGTGTCGCCCCTGGTGCTAACTGTGCATCCCAACCATTCTGATGCAACCCATACCAACTCCGAATAATCCGATGGCCTAGACTGGCTCCAGTAGAAACGCCAAAGCCATTTGCTGACAAGAGCAATATTCCTCGCTACCAACCTTCCCACACTTCCACCTTAGGGACCCCATGTACCTGTCGTAGTTGAATCCGGAGCAGCCTTGTTCCTAGGTGTTTGCTCTTCCTTTTTCAGTCTCTTGCTTAAAGATTTAAGAAGTTAACTGTAGTTTACTGCTACAATTTGCTAGGGTTTCTTTACCGCCTGAGATACTATGGGATAGGGTGAGGTATTTAGCGTCTAATGTGGGCTAACACGGGGGGTACTTTTAGAAGTTAATCGATAACCGAGCTCCAGAGAAACTGGCAAAGTTTGTTGTAATATTTTGAGGACAACTTGTCCTCTGCTGCTGTTTCGGCAGAATTGTTAATGCAATTTTCTTTTATTTAAAAAAAATACAAGTGAAGCAACTCGTAAGTCCATATAATTTGAACATAAACCAAACGCCAGAGTCGGAAACCGGTTCCTTTCTGATAAAGGGCACCATTATACTGCTCTTTATGCAAGCGTCCAAAGGCGAAGAAAAGAACTTGGTCCCGTAAGCTATCAGAGTCTTCATTACAAAGAACCGTGCCAGACCTCTCCAACCACAATACCCACAAATGATGGTTCCAAGTACCTGCTGGTAGATCAAGCCAACTGAGTGAGTTGGTGTTCAGAGAAGTAGCACTCTAAAATTATGAATCTTTTCGTTGTCATTGTGGATTGCTCAGCATGGGTCTTCTGGGTATGTTTTGAAGTACAATACTAAGACCAATGAGCACAACATCCAGTCAAGGTTGACATAGAAAAAGCTCGCATTTCCACTAAAATAACATACTGGACATTTGAATTCCCTTTACTTCATGTCTCTGAGGGATGAGGGGGTGCGGGCAGATTTTGGTCATCTGGTTTAGCTTTCGTAGCTCACAATTACAACTATTAAGACAATTTGTTAATTGGATGTTTCTTGCATTGGCAGGTGGGAGAAATATCAGAATGAAGAGGAAGCTTCTCTTGGCAGGGGGAAACGCCTGAGAAAAGCTGTTTCTTATAGGGAAGCATTTGCAGCTCATTTAACTGAAACTATAGGCGAGGTAAAATCTGAGTATATGTTGACATGTAATCTTTATATGTAGAACATGGGAATGGTTTGAGAAACCCGTTCAACATAAAATTTTCTCCACAGCTTGCACTAAACTAACTGTGCTCATTGATTATGCATTTAGTACTTGGTGGCTGTGGGTGTAGCATTATAGAATGTTTAAATGTTTCTTTTTGATGTTCTCTGTCCTTGCATGCCATGGTTATGTGGTGCAGTAAGAAAGAAACAGGCAAAGTTACCAGTTTGGTTGATTCAATATGGAAGACTGTAGCCGAACACAAAGGTTGCAGAAAGGACTTCCCCCATGTCTAGTTGGTAGAAAATATGTGTATGTGGAAGTACTTCAGTCAATGCATCTTGAATTGAGGGTTATGGAGGTCCAATGGAAAAGTCTCCTCTGCATGCGTAGAGGCAAGGCCCTATGAGTCTAGTTCTCCCCGAACTCCATCAGGGTGAGAGCATCATGCCGTGAATGCTGGTGGTCGCATGTGGTCAAAATTTAAGAGTGTAAATTTTTAGAGCATCACCCCTGTTTACATGCATTCGTGGAACTGTTTTGCTAGAATACTAGTGCTAGACGCATATAGTTTATTGACTAACTGTAGACTAGGTTGGATCTGGACCCTGGTTGTGCAAAAGTTTGAAGGAGATTTAGAAATGATATGAAACAAGAGACTTTAAAAATTATGGAGAAGTTGCCGATTGAATGTTTCCTGAGTTAAAGGGTTTCATTGCCTTCTCTAACTTGAAGGTGACATTCTAATGATTTCTTTTGTCACGTTCTCTGAGACTTGAATGAGCTATCTAGTTTTGAACGCCCCAGTCTCAGTTGGGAAAAAGTATCCTGTGTGTAAGATGTGTACTGAATGCAAAAAGCACATTCTACATCGAGCCTAACCAGTTTAGGGTTATGCTAGTCATTTTTCATACCAGGAGTATATTTCACATATCCTATTAATCTAAATCATGTGTTACATGTCTCTTGGGCCAAATAAATAAAGAAAGTTGTAGTCCGCTTGGCAGTTGCAAGATATTTAATATAGATGTTATTATGGTATTTTTGTTCTTTTTAGTCAGATGTCCTCTCTAGTTAGATCCATTGTTCATCTGCAATGGCTGCTTCCATAGTCAGGTACTCAGGTGTCTGATACTCTGATTTAAACTAACAAGGGAAAGGCCTGTTCTCAGGGCTTGTTGTAATTCTCTCCTCCTTATCTGAATGAGGAAATCGGTGCTTGTTTTAATGCTACAAATTTTTTTTTTCCTAGCATTTCATCTTGTTGTGATGATTCTGTTTATGGTTTTGCTGATGTAGTTGCTCTCTCAATGACATAGCATAAGGATCAGTGATCTCAATATATGATTATAATTTCTGTCTCCTTTGGTTTATAAATAAATCGATCATGTTCGTAATTCCCATTGATATCATTCCAGAGTGGTGGCGAAGATGACCCAGAACCAGAACCACAGCCTGAAAAAGAGTACTCACCAGCAGGACGTGCTTTGAAGGAAAAATAGTAAGTGGAATATATCTGTACTAGATGTTTTAAGTCATGCGATTCCTATTTGTAGCTTTCGGTATTATGCTTTCAGATTTAATTCGATGGGAGTGACATTTGTTTTGTATTTGTTATAATAGCGACAAATCAGCACCCATTTCCCCATTCTATCTAACATGGCCTATCTGCAACATGATGTTTCTTGTTGACTGAGAGAGCTTGTTTACGTATTAATTTGGAGACCTTTTATAATAGCTGAGTTTTTTCGCAGAATTCTGCTGCATATTTTTATAATAGCTGTTGCGTGTGTTTGATTAGAACTTACAATCGATGCCAGGACGTTAGAGCAAAAATCAGCTCTGGTTTCTTTGTGGTCTTCAGTGCATGGTTATTTTCAGGGCCTCTTTCCAGGTTGAGTATTTGCATTAATCCTAGTAGGATGTTCTAACATCCATCCTTAAGATGTGCCTCTTCTCATATCCTCCTCCCCCTCTCACAAAGAAGAGAAAACTCAAGTTAAAGTGAGTGACTTCATTGACTTACACTTGCCTGAAAGTTATTATGTGTCTTTTGAGCAAAGATAGTAATAGTGGTGATTCTCATTTTGTACTTTGAACTGGTGACTGTATATACAATTTAGTTTGCACTGCATGAGAGAAAACCGTGCTCTTATGTAAGTCATGCAACTTATTATCTGAATTGTCTGAAAAGCATGCCGTGTGATACGTGACTTGGTTATGACGGGTTACCTAAAGTTTTTATACTGATGCATTAACTTTCTATGTAGTGCTAGGCTTCGTGCTCGGCAAAAACAACGACTTGCTCGGAAAAAAGCTCTTGAAGAAGCTTCTTTAGCTGGAGGTCTTGCTAGACCTGAAGCACTTTCCCATTGCTCTCTGTCTAATTTTGAAGAAAAAGAGGAAATTATCCGAGCAGTGCAACCATCCAGAGGCCAAGTTACAGAACTTGAGGCCGAGGATAATAAATTGAGAAAATTGGAGGTTCTCAATAGCAATACTGGCACAGCTCAAAGAGTTGGAAGACTATCGAAACATAGATTCAGCAATCATCTTAACTGGCCAGTCAATATTCCAGGCCATTCTTCTGAAAATCCTGATCTTTGCCAGAATGTGGTTGCAAATTTAGCAAATTCGGCTGCTCCGAACCATTTGTCACCTGTTCTTGGACTGTGTGCTCCAAATGCTCCAAATAATTGTCAACCAGAGTCGTCCCATAGAAACTTTATAAGAACATCTGGAAGAGAAGGTAGACAAGAAAATCGATTGGATTTTCCTGTACAGAAATCTTTAGAGAAGGAAGTTACGGGTCACGAGACAGCTAGTGGAAAATTGAGACTTCCTGAAGCATCATTGGGTTTCCCCCAGCAGCCTCTACGAGCCGGCTTTCAAGATAACTCCTTTCCATTTCCTATGGTGCGTCTTCTCTCCCTCTCTCTCTCAAAATGTGTGTGTGGGTGGGTGTGTGGGCGCCCAACCCTGAATTTTGAATTTATTTGGAATCATTGGCATAAAGTGTTATAATTTTATTTGCTTGCAGTACCCTCCACAATTCTTGCAACGGAAGTTTCCAGATGGTATCGAGTGCTTGGGTGCCAATTCTGCTGATTTCTTGCAAAAGATGGGATTGCCCAAATTGCCTTTTGATGACAAATTGCTGCCGGCATTTCCCTTTCCAACTAGAAACTTTCATAATCCAACACCTGACTTCTTAGCCAACTTATCTCTGGGAAGGAGAGATGAAACTGGAAATGGGCAGGTGCCTTCCACAATGCCATTCATGCCTAATTTCAAATTTCCTTTGCAAGATTTGCCTCATTTCAATCAGGAAGAGATGGAAGCACTACCCATGCTAAGTTTGGGACGCAAGCCGAATACATATCCATCATTTCCTGAAAATCACAGGAAGGTTCTTGAGAATATAGCCATGAGAACAGGGTCAGGATCAAGCAACTTACTTAAGCGAAAGTCGAAAGTAGATGGTTGGTCAGAAGACGAACTTGATTCTCTTTGGATTGGTGTCCGTAGGCATGGGCGAGGCAACTGGGATGCCATGCTTAAGGACCCCAGACTTAAATTCTCAAAGTACAAAGCTCCAAATGAACTAGCTTCAAGGTGGGAAGAGGAGCAACTGAAGATATTGGATGCTTCCCCTGCCATGCGATCAGGCAAGCAAGCAAAATCTCACAAGTCTGCCCTTTTCCCAAACATTTCTGATGGAATGATGTCGCGAGCCTTGCATGGGAGTATGTTAGGTGGTCCGGTCAAATTTCAGTCCCAGTTAACAGACATAAAATTGGGATTTGGTGATCTTTCACCCAACCTTTTCCCTTTTGAACCTTCTAGTTTTGCTGGTCTTCAAAATGAAAACTATGCTCCTTTCCAGCCTTTGGGTCCAGTAAATTTTCCAGCAAGGTTCAGAGGAGATCTTTCTGCAGTTGTCCCTGATATTCAGGATGCTTCATCAAATGTGCCAATGGAGCAACCAGTGCTTCATAATGCATTTGCAGCTGGCAGCTCGAGCTCTTTGGGCTTACATTTCCCAAGTGGCTATGAAGTACAGCAGGATGAAGGGTTAGATGTGAGTAGATATCCAAAGCCCCCACATCATGTTCCTCATGGTCCCCACAATGATATGCGTACTAGCGAACCGCCAGCTTCCAGTTTTCTGCCTAATCTAAATAACACCCCAAATCTTTCCCGTTTAAAGGGGAAGGAAGTAGGATCAGAGAGTAGTTCATCGAAGGACAAGCTGCCCCATTGGCTCCGAGAAGCTGTAGGAGCTACTTCTACAACATTGGATCCCGAAATTCCACCTGCAGTATCTGCAATAGCGGAGTCGGTTCGCCTGCTGTATGCTGAAGAGAAACCTGCTATCCCACCATTTGTTGCTCCTGGACCTCCTCCTCCTCAACCAAAAGATCCTCGAAAAAGCTTGAAGAAGAAGAAGAAAAGAAGACATCATGTATTCGGGATGATTCCCGCTGATATTGCTGGAAGTAGCCAAGACTTCCATTGTAGCTCCTCTGGTGATAGCCTCCCTTCAAGATCTATCCCCATTACCTCATCATTGCCAGTACAGCCATTGCAGTTGCCTAGTGTGGGGCTCGTGCACCCAACACCCTCGTCGTCATTCCTAGAGCCCATCAGGAAAGCGAACAGTGGATTATCTCCCTCTCCTGAAGTGCTGCAGTTGGTAGCATCATGCATAGCTCCTGGTCCATGTTCGCCTCTAAACTCCAACTTGACTTCCCCAGCTTCCACTGACAGTAAACAGCCCCTACCCCTAGAACTGGATCGAGAAGTAAATAACGTAAGGGTGAACTCCCCACATGATCTAAGGGTGAACCAATCTCATAGCGCGGATTCCAGCAAGACTCAGTCTGATGCTCCCCATGCTGAGGCAGAGACAGAAGAAATATCGTCAGAGAAAACTGTATCAGGTCAGACGGGTGATAATGAGCCATAATCAAGTTATTGTTGCAGATGCAATAGAAAAGGGCTTTGTTACATGATCACAAGTAATGTTGTGCCATAGTGTTGAAGTAGATTCTTAGGATGTTGAAGTAGTTATGATAACCACAGGTCACAATAAGGGGTTAATTATCCCTTTTTGTGCATTTTAGATTTCAACAACGCCCTTTCCCTCCTTTTTATATTTTGACCACAGTTTTGTAGGTATGGTTGGAGCTGTTGTGAGTGTTTATTGTGTTAAGAAGTTAGCTTTAGTACAGGAAGTAGGACCTATCATGTAAAGCTTCTGTATGTGAAATATGAAGTATATAATGTGCCCTATCTTGGTGTGGCATACTGGCATATGCCACCCAGTCATCCGTTTCGCCACCTTTGTCGATTAAATCATTTTTTTTTTAATTTTTAGTAGCAACGATTAAATCATAGTTAACTTGTAACTTTGTTTTCTACAAAGGGTTGGTATATATGTTTTTGATTTTTCTGTAGTTCCAAAAGTGCTTATAATTGAGCATATAGAATAGCAGCCCGGGGTAGAGGTGACAATTGGGTGGATCGGGTTGGGTTTGGGTCGGATCATTTCGGTTTCGTTCATTACGGGTTCGGGTAAATATCGAGTCAGAAGAATGATCGGATCGGGTTGGGTCGAGTCGAATTGATTCGGGTTTATACTGATGTCAGGTTACGGGTGAACTCGGGTCGGGTTAGTTCGGATTTCGATTAAGTCGGATTCGAGTTAGTTCGGTTTTCGGTCATATCAGGTCAAATATAATTCTTGTTTCAGAGCATATAAAGTCGAAAATAATATGAAAACCTCAATTGTAAATGAAATTTTACAATAATAAGGGTACATGTATGTTTACTTAGTGATTTTTCAATCATTTTGAATATTATGTCATTACGAATCGGATATATTCGGGTTTCGGGTAGAGTCGATTCGGGTTCATTTCGGTTTTGGGTAACTTTCGGTCGGGTGCTATTGGTTTCGGGTCAATTCGAAGAACGGGTGTTGTCGGGTGTCGGGTTGGACCAGGTCGGGTCGGGGCGATTTCGGATAATTATAATTTATACATTTTCGGGTGTCGGGCGGGTCCGATATCGGGCAGATTGAGTCGGTTAACTCGGATCGGGTCGGGTTTTGCCAGCCCGGGAAGCCTTTTAAGTTTTATGGATACGATAACTTTTCCTTTTCCAATCACAAGGTTTGTGATAGATTTTTAGCATCAAGGGTTTGACATCACATAACAAACTGTTGGAATCCTTTTACAACATGTGGCGTCCCTCGTAATGAAAGTGGAAGAAAAAAATCAGCTGGCATAATTAATAGGATCGTGAAACATATATACTTACAATTATTGAGCTCATTATCTCGAATGACTGTATTTCCAATTTTGCGCAATGGTTGATCTTCAACTCGGTAAGAAATTAAACAAATTTAAATTGAGCTCATTTACAAGTTTTAGACCACCTCATTCATCACATAATTCTGTCAACCAGTTGTATAACTCATTGGAAGAAGTCATTATGCGTTGAATTGAGCTCCTTGTTCACGTAAATGCATTCTATTAATCGGATTTGGTCAATGTATATATGAATATGATGTTGCATGTATCTTGTTCTCTTACTTTTAAGATTGTACATAATAAAGGAGGTTGTCTCACAAACACAAAAAAGAATCCAACTTGAATGATGTCTCTGAGAGTGTGTTATGGTGAAGTTTTATGACGTCTGGAGCATATCAGTCAGGGATGAAGGACGCTTGAGTTCTAACATTCCCAGTGGCATTATAGGGTACTTGGTGATTGACATTAATTGTGATGGTCGATCTCAAGTCCGTAATAAATATACAGTTGAATCGACTTTTATTTGCTGAATAATACTGATTTTTGTAAAACTATGATACGTAAACAGGTGTATGATATATATCCGAATTGACAACCTGTTTGAGAAAGAAAATATACCTCTGATAAACAAAGTATCAAAAACGAAGAAGAGAAATTAACAAGTCTAAATGCAGAATAATCAAGCACGTATAAACTCAACTTTTCTGCATCAATTTTTAAACCTCTTCAAGCTGGGCCACAAATTGAACCCACACAAAGATTTCCTATAGTCACTTGATATGACAAATCTTGGTTCTGAGAAATCGCTAATTGAGTACAATTCCATACGTTTGACAAAAAGTGTATCGGACAGTAACCATTGATTTTGTATAGCCTCTAGATTAAAGGGGAACTTGTAGCTATGTAATCTATTATTTACTGGCCTAACATATATAAAGATTCCTCGCAAGTTTGTGGTATACATTTAACTCTTCCACTCAGAAATCAATTATTACATGATAAATCCACCAATTCACATGGGCTAATGTTTCTCGCGGTCATTTACAAATTGTAGTTCTGAATATATAAGTTGAGACTTAGATGAAAATAGTGTTGCTTGGACAACCAAGAGAGATATCACTTTTTTGTATGACGATATCACTATTCAATCACAATGGTATCACATTCTTATAAGGATGACAATGTCTTTATATTTCTCCGACAGGAAGACTTACTATTATTTCAACCATTCTTTCATCTCTAGATACTTATGTTTTATCTGTTTTCCGAATCCCTACTTATTTAGCCTCAAAGACGAACTCATTAATGGCAAGTTTCTTTTGGGGTGGCTCAAACAACCGTAGGGTTCTTCATTGGAGAAGTTGGGAGGTTCTCCCTAAGCCTCGTGGACTTGGAGGATTGGATATTCATGATATTACTTTCTTTAATCAGGCTCTGCTTGCTAAGCAATGTTGGAGAATTATGGATAAACGTGGTCTTCTCATATCCAGAACTGTGGCAGTTAAGTACAATTTCAACGCAAAATCCTTTTTAAATAATGATTACAAAATCCCAAATGCTTGCTCTTGGGGTGGCGAAGCTTAACTTGGGGTTTACAAATCCTAGTGGGTAATTGCTCTTGGATAGTTGGTAATGGAAAGTCAATTAACATCTGAACTCATCCTTGGGTTATCGGTGAAATCCCTCCTACACCTCACACCTGATTCTCTTTTACTTGGTATTCAAAGTGGTCCTCAACCACCTTGTTTGGTTAAGGCATTATTGATAATAATTCCTGAAACTCAAGGATTATTTCATGTTTCTTTGATGAAGAATGGGTAAACAAAATTCTATCTATTTTCATTTCTCCATCAGGGAAGGATGATAAACTGATATGGCACAAGCATTCCTCGGGTAAATATAAGGTTAAACAAGGTTATATGTTTTCTATCTCCAACAAGATTGCTTCTCCTTCAGCCTATCCAAGATCTTCTATCAATTGGAAGCGCCTTAGGAGTTTAGATATTATTTCCTAATGGAAACTGTTTCTATGGATAATCCACACTGATGCCCTCCCTATTGGTGAGTAGTTCCCTAGAAGACGCACGCAGAGACACAATATGTGTTTGCTCTGTAATATATCTTCTAAATATGTCAAATCCCTTGCTCATATTTTCAGAGATTGTGAGTTTGCTAAACGTGTAAGGGCAACTTGTCGCTTGGTGATTTTAGTTACTGGTAGTTGGCATACACCCCTTTCACAATGGGTAGAGAATTAGATTTTGTTTCTTGCTAAGAAGCAGAATGAAGACTTTAATGCACGCTTATATTTTATTTGTTTTCTTTATTGGGTCCTTTGGTTGGTTCGTAATGATGCTGTTTTTCGTAATTCGCAACATTCTATCAATGGAACTATAAACTTCATTGATAGCACCTTTGGGAAGCTTGCCAAGCTTCGTTACTCAAGCTTCAAAATGAAATTACAGTCAATAAGAATTTCCAATCTACCCAAGACAAAGAAGACGTGGCTACTTCTTGTTTACATATGCACTATATTATTTATACAGATGGAGCATGGAAGAAGGGATCTCTTTGTGGTGCTTATGGATGGGTCTTAAGTGAAGAAGATAGAGGTGTTGATTATGATTGATAAGGGTGCAGATCGATGTCGTTCTTCTTCGGCAGAAGCTTCTGAAGTCCAGGCTATTATCTATGCTTTGCAAATGGCAAAAGCCAAAAATCTTAGCTTTATAAAAGTTTTATCAGATGCCAAGAATGTTATCCTTGCTATGAAGTGTGTTTTAGATTATTCTATGTTCATGGAAGATAGAATTTCTCTAATTAGAGAAGTATCGCTTTTGAATTTTCTTGTTGTAAGTTTGTTTTTATTCTGCGTGATTTAAACTGTAATGCACATTCTTTAGCTAAACATGCTAACAGAAGTGCTCCTAGTTTTATGTGCATATAATATGTATTTCCAGTTTGTATTTTTAGGGTATTTTGGTTGAGTCTGCCTCGTATTGTATGGTTTGCAAAGGGAGCTTGGCCCCTTTGAAGGATGGAGTGAAAATCTAACCATTTTTCAAAAAAATAATAATAAGTAACTAGGCCATATAATTAATAAATAAATGGAATATTGGGACTCAACCCTAATAGTTAACTAATTTTGATATTTTAAAATTGAGAATCTTTTGAGTAAATAATTTGACTTTGGTCCAATATTTTATACGTTACACATATTATAATTTAATTTTAGCGCCTACACTTTATAGGATGTATTTTAAAAGTAATGCTATGTAGTCTGCATTGCAAATGATAACCAATTACCCATTACTCAACATTTAAAGACGGATGAAAGATTCTATTCCTTTCCAAAAAAAATAAAAATAAAATCATTATGTTTAAGGCACATTGAAATGTGCTATTTTCCTCGTCAATGTTCAATTAAGAACCAAACTGAGCATAAGTTGGGAATTCAAGTGGTATAGCGTCCACATTATTTTTTAGAAGGGCAACGTCATCGTATCTATGAAGCTTGATATAAAGTGTGGAGCCGTGGAGGTCTTGCATTTTGTTCATTGCAAACCCAAAACACCATACACCGATACACGTATGACGTATGTCGTATGTACATATATGGTTCACGCCAATATAAACATGTGCAGGTTGTTCACACTGCATCTTTTTTCTTTTTGATTATTTGTCCTTCACTTATGTCTCTTTGATTGTTGTTTGAATATAGTATATGACTAGGCTTTGTTTTATTCAACTTAAATTTATTTCAGTTCAGTCGGGTCCAGTTTAGTTCAGTTAAGTTTAGTTTATGTGTAACTTTATCATTCAGATAACTTTTAATTCCGAAATACATTAGTGATGATAACTATGTCATCGGAAAGATCTCAAAACATACTTTCAAATGAGTCCAATATTGAATGTGTTTGGACGAATTTTAAATGGTTAACGGTCAAGTTAAAAAAATCAATTCAGTTAGGTTCATTTCAATTCAGTTCAGTTCAGTTTTTTACAGGTGAATCAAACAGAGCCAAATAGATAATTTCTATTGCCTATAGGTTGGACAAGGTTGGATGACTTCGCTTCATATTAACGCATACTTTCAAATGAGTTCAATATTGAATGTGTTTGGACGAATTTTAAATCGTTAACGGTCAAGTTA
Organism: Tetragonia tetragonoides; assembly: GCA_038025085.1. NCBI lineage: Eukaryota > Viridiplantae > Streptophyta > Magnoliopsida > Caryophyllales > Aizoaceae > Tetragonia > Tetragonia tetragonoides. The sequence goes on from CM076142.1 coordinate 27,088,541, forward strand.
AAAAAAAAAAGTCAATTCAGTTAGCAGGTTCATTTCAATTGAGTTCATTTCAGTTTTTTACAGGTGAATCAAACAGAGCCAAATAGATAATTTCTATTGCCTACAGGTTGGACTATGTTGGATGACTTCTCTTCACATTAACGGCACTTGAAGACTGAAAAAAGGTATTCTCAAATTTGGGATGAAATAATAGCAATTTGGCTTATCCTTTGTGGTGTTTAGGTAGCTGCCTTTGATCACAATATTCAATCAAAAGTTTAAGGAAGTACTTACTAGGGGTGAGCAATGGGACCAAGTATCTGCATCTGGATCCGGAACCGGTCAGGACCCAGCTCTCAAAATATCGCTTGTGTCAGTGCGCAGAGTCTACACTAGAGTCTATATATACTAGGTGATCTTTCACACACATACTTCGTTGGAAATGCGGCTCCCATGGGGCATATGATTGTCCAGACAACAGACATGGCACCTGATCTTCCTCCACTTAAGGTATGTTTACAACTCCATTCATGCACATGTGTGCATGTTCATGCAAAATTACTGAGAAGTGCGAAGGTCTTGTGTAGTGTACTACAAAACATATATCTTACCCATGTTTCATTATCTCTGTTTGACAGAGATTCTTCTTCAAGTCACAAGTAATTGCTACAAACAAGTTCAACATTGACAAATGCATGATTATGTTTGGGTGACCATGGATGAATTAATTGAGTATTTCCCAGAGCATGCTGAATTTTTGAATAAGATTATTATTAGTTGAATGGTGATTAGCTAAAAGTACGAGTCTACTACTGACGTACATTTCCGACCTTTCAGAATGTTGAGCCAGCTGAGTTGGCGTATTTGTATGGTGAGCAGAGCAACCCAATTTGCGCTCAAGTTTGAAGCTATAGGGGAGACAAGTTATTCCAAGTTAAAACTGGCTAGTTGCATGAGAATAGGTTTTTGTCCCTTAGTTTCTCATACCACATGACACATTCGAAGTGTGCGCTCAGTTTCTGAATTCTGCCTCGAGTTCATCTGAAATACTCGATTTTTCTTGCAGTGAAATGTGACTTTGTTATTTTGAATTTCAGTTTATACATGTTATAACATTGATCGCTACTTGGATTGAGTCCAACAAAATCAATTCATTTTTTGCCTATTGATATGTTTAGATTTTCATAGAATTTGTGATTGTTATATCTTCATAAACAGATTGTTTGGATGGAGTATAAATATAGGAATGTTTTCTGTGTTACAACCCTTATTGTACAGATAACGTTTCCATCCGCAAATACCCAAAAGAATCGGTACAGGTAACCAGAATGTTTTCCTCCTAGTTATACCTCTTACATGGTGTGAATGTGGCTCTGAATACTCTTCTTCCAGCAGCTCAACAACTCTCTTCTGTCCCAGAGTTTAGACCCATAGCTAGTTGCACATTAATTTACAAGATCATTTCAGAGGCGTAAACTCATAGATTGCAAACTGTCATTGATACTATTGTTTATTAGTCAATCTGCTTTTAAACCTGGGAGATTAATTTGTCACAATATTTTGCTGAGTGATGCATTGATGAAAGGATACTCAAGGAAAAATAATTTTCCTCGGAGTATGTTGAAAATGGATTTACAAAAATCTTATGACTCAGTGTAGTGCTGTCTTGTTGAGCATTTCTTAAGAGAACTGTGTTTTCTTGTTAGATTCATTCAATGGATAATGGTCTGCATTACTACTCCTATCCATTACGGTTAACACTTGGACTTTTCGAGGTCGAAAAGGGTCAAGATATGGAGATCCTATCTCTCCTTTTCTTTTCACTTTAGTTATGGAATCTTGTATAAACAACAAAGTCGCATTTTCCCTCAGGCAAAATCTTATTTTTGATGAACTCGAGACAGAATTCAGACTCTGAGTTCAAGAAACTTGGCATTGTGCACTTGTGTTTTGCAAATGATCTTTTGTGGGCATTGTGCACTTGTGCGCTTGTGCAGATGATCTTTTGTTGGCATTGTGCACTTGTGCAGATGATCTTTTGTTGGAATTGTGCACTTTTGCACATCTGAAATAAGCTTCTTGCATCTGGCTTGGCATTGTGCACTTGTGTTTTGCAGATTATCTTTTGTTCTTCAGTAAAGCAGACTATGAGTCTCTTAAATAGCTCCACACAAGTTTAGCCATTTCTTAGTAGCCTCGTAACTTTAAGCTAATCTGAACAAAAGTCAAGTTTATTTTGGGAAATATTATTATCTAATGTTAAAGACAAGATTCTGAATTTACCTGGCCATTCTGAAGATTTTGTACTAGTTAGATATCTTGGTGTTCCTATTATCTCTACCAAGAAACTAATTGTGGGCAGCATGTCTTGGGTATAGTACGAACCTTTAGTTGGGAAGGTGCTTGGAAAGATCAGAAATTGGGTTTTAAAATTTTTATCATGTATATGCAAGAAGTATTCAACTTAGTAAATCTTTTATTTTTGGTATATAGTCTTATTGGTCCCAACTATTTGTCCTTCCTCCGAATGTTTTCAAACTTATTGAAGTTGGCCGTCGAAGTTATCTCTTGTCTGGTGAGGCTACAATCACTTTAAAAGTATTGCGAATGGGATAAAACTTATTTTTCCCAAAGTGGTGGAAGCTTTAGCTTTATGAAGTTGAAGTTATGGAGTCAAGTAGCAATTTGCAAGTTATTTTGGGCTTTACGCTCTAGAAAACACACCCTGGATAGTGCAAAAATACAAGATGGAGACCTCAACACTACTATAAATTCAAGACGAAGGAGAAGAAAGAAAAAGAAATCGACATCTCTCTTGCAAAGTGCAAAAATGCTTATATTCAAGCTTGCGTACCTTTTGAAGCTTATGTTTACAAGCTTTCCGTAGGAACATAGGAGCAGGATAATGTAGCTTACACCAAAGGAGTAGATTAATGTCCTATAGCTTCCATCCAATTCTTCCAATTTGTACTATATATGGTATATTATGTATTGACAGAAATGGTATTGTTTTAGAAATAGTAATGTTCATTTATGGCCAAATTCTACACATTCCTCCTATTTCAATGGTGTCTGTTATACTAATTCTCATTTTGGCTTTTTCGGGTTGTTACTCAATTTTAGGGTAACAACTAACAACTTGAGTGTAGGGGAACTAGCTTAGATAACATACATAAACTTGTACAGTTATCGGTAAAAAACAGAATTAACATACCTGCATTATTCCTCTTCTACCAACGCTATTTGGTTGCCTTGAGATATACTCATGCCTTGGCACAAACTTGGAGCCGTTATAGCCCGCCATAAGCCTTGCCACAAATCTAATAATAATATTTTTACTTTGTAAATCTTTTAAGAGCACGTTTGGATTCCACCATTTGATTTGAATACCTTGAATTCGATTCAAAAATTTGAAATTTTGCAATTCAAATACAAATTCATTGTTTGGGAAAACCAAAAATTTCAATTCCAAAATTTGAAATATGAATTTCTTGTTTGGCAAAACAAGGAATTTCAATTCTACAATTTGAATTCCAACTATTGTTTGGCAAATCAATTACAACTCTACTTTGCTTATAATCAACTTAAAATCCAAACACCATCAAATACAATAGTATCAACTTGCAACCTATTGTCCGCAACCTGTTGTCAACTTAAAATTGAAACATTGATAGTATCAAATACAATAATATCTAGGAATCATTGAGGCATAACAACACCCAATTCAACTTGCTTTCCATCGGTAGGTCTTTCAATGCTTGAAATTCTTTTGGGCAACTCAGAAAATACTTCATGCCTCTCAAGATCTGATGAGGGAAAATTCCATCTATCTTTGAAAGTTCAGCACGGATCTCGTCGCCACCACGTAAGACATTTGATTATTAAAATTGACACTCAATTTGGCCCAAATCAAGGTCATCAAAATTTTTGGTTATCCAAACACCTGATTTGGGCCAAATGAGGAATTTGAAATCAAATGCCTATATCCAAACAGGCCATAATACTTTTTTCGAAAACTAATGGTAGACCAAAGACCAAGGACAGACTGCATAAAATGGGGTTTCAGTGCATCAGTGATCTGCTTTGTTTACTTTGTGGGAAAGAAGACGAAAAGCTGCAAGCCACCATTTGTTAATACACTGCAGCTTTGCAAAGGCTTTATGGAATAAATGGTTGAATTTATGGGAAATTAATTGGTGTGCTTCGAGTGAAATGAAAATTTGTTTCAATCAGTGGTGTTCTTTCGTATCTCATGCTTATTTCAAAAAGGTCTGCATCAGGTTCTTGTTTGCTATGTCATGGTGACTTTGGAAGGAAAGAAATGCAAGGACAAAGCTCGCAAAAGGATTTATTTGCACTGATTCTGATGAGGATGGGATGATGGATTAAATCATGGGATCCTTCTTTCCCATACTCTCCACAGCAGGTATGTACACAACGAGTTATCTTAAAATCCATGCCCCTCGAATAATTACCAAGCCTGCTTGTTAGGGAAATTTGGATACCACGCCAATATATTTATTTAGTGGAATTAATGGAAGGCTTAAAGTTTATACGCAGCATACTAAAGGTAATTTTGTTGGAGTTGTCTTTTGATGAAGAGTTTGGCAATAAGATGAAGACCTTGTGATTTTGGGCCACGACCGTAGCAATAGGGAAAAATACGTGAAAAGCAGATTACTTTAGGAAGGTGTCTTAGCTTTGGACTTTTGGTAGATTAATAAGGAGGATAATATTTGGAGTAATTGTGTGACAAGCAGTTTCCTAATTGTATAGGGAGTAGTAGTTATATGGAAGGAGGAATTTTTGGAGGCCTATATACATAGGTGGTGGTAGATTGAAAAAGTTGGTTTTGCCCCAAGTTAGAGAGAGAGCTCCCTTGTTGCAGCTGAAAAGTGGAAGAGTGTGCGGGTGTGTAGAAGCTATGTGGACGGTTTCTAACTTTAACCTCAAAAGCTATGTGGGCGGTTTCTACCTTTGACCACAAAAGGTAGGTTATGAGGAGAGGACGGTTTTGTGGCTTTCCCGTGCATAAAGCCATGTGGGATAGTAGTAATTGAGGTGAGAGTCCAAATGTATGAAGGACAAAAGTGAGGATTGAGTTGGGTAGATTATTTCAATACATTCGGTAGAGGAGATTGAGATGTTAGTGTTGATGTATGTCATTGTACTCACTCTTTGTCAATGTTAGTGGACTAGTAGTGGTTCGTAGTTTTCCCCCTAGTTGAGATGAGTTTTCCACGTTAAATATTGTGTGTGTGTGTTTATTAATCTTGTGTATTTTATTTATTGTGCCTCCGTTGTGGTCAAAGTAGTATGGTAGTTGGGCGAAAAATCCCCAACACTGCTCTTGTTTCTTGGGAAGCACCTCTACGTGGGTGCTTGAAATGGAATGTGGACGCTTCATGTATGGATTCATTGGAGAAGAATAGAGAGACTGGAACGGAAATTTCAGGTGTCTATTATCTTATCGAGTGAAGTTGGATGAGATCAATCAAGCTGAAGTTTGGCAATTGGGCGACAAAGGAGTCTCTGTCAGAGGACTGGTTGTCATTCTTTGATATAATAATAGAATCGGATTCGGCTAATGCGGTTAGTTGGTGTAATTCAAAAGATAAAGGTCTATGGAAGACAAGATTCGAGTTGAACTTCATAAGGCACGTTACCGGTGGAGTATAGACCAAGAGGCGCAAATGAAGTAGCTGATAGTCTAGTCAAACGAGAGACTAATAGGAAGTGTGAATTTCTAACTTGGTTTTAAGATATTACTGGTGTATGTGTGTGTTTTGGAGTATGTGTTTTATTTTTGTCTGTCTTGGTCTAGCAAATGATTGCATTATTGTATTAAACCCTTCTTAGAAGGTGGAGATAGAAAGATGAATGATGCTTGTGATCGAGTGCTTGGGCATTCTTTGTAATTTTCTTCTCCTTGAAGATTGATCTTTAATAAAAGGGTGGTGCTAAATACCACACCCTTACTTAATTAATACCGCACCTTAAATACAAAACTTCCTACAATACCTTTAAAGTTGAAAAAAAAATTGAACAACTCCGGCTCCCTCAACACCCCTCATCTGCGAACAACACACACCCTCACACCCCAGCCCCGCCCAATCATGATTGTTGAAAATTTAGGTGTACTTATTACAATCTGCATGTTCTTCTAATGCAGTATCACAACTTCATTTCATCACCATTAAGAAAAGGCCCAAGGAAAGAAGGCTACCTTGGCCCACCTTACCATAGAAAATCTACAGAATTTTTGGGAGCTGGCCAGGAGTGTGAGGCAGAGAGGTCAAGGTTTTTATTTCGGTAGAAGAATAATTAGCACATGAAAAGAACAGCTCATCACTATAGGAGGAGAGTTGCGCCTCTGTTAGGCGTAAGTTTCTAAATGCTTCGCCTATATTGGGCGTAAGTTTTTAAAAGTTGCGCCCATATTAGGCGTAATTATACAAGATATGCGCCAATATTAGGGGTAACTATACCAGATATGCCCCCATATTCAGAGTATGTATAGGATATCTGCACTAAACCTAAGCGTAATATTCACACGGAGTAAACCTCAAAATAATTACCGGTTACGACCGTTACTCTCTGTCATCGGAATTGGGATTGATAAAAGCTATTATAAGTTGGGGTAGGGGATTATGCCTTAAAATTAAAAAAAAGGGCAATATTGGAATTATTTTATTAGAGGTGCGGTATTGTTTAAAATGAGGTGCGACATTAATGCGAACTGTTAATAAAATGAGAGCGCTTAATCATTAAAAAAATAAAACTAATGATCAATTTGTAAATTTTGAGTTCAAATGGGAAGAAAATTTCTATACAGAGGGAGTAGTCGGCGAGCATACTGCAGTAATGCAGTGCAACTTTAAATGTGCAAGAGACATGTTTGGCAATTTCCTTGTTATCATCAAGTAGTAGAGATGAGAGGAAGGCAAAGTTTGTTTTTGGCCCGGGCAGAGTAGCAGCAGTTGTAGTGGTGATGAGGTATTGGTTGGAAAGAAAGACATGAAAGCTAAATGGAGATGCCTTGAAAATACAGGGCACTGTATTTATACTGCAACCAGTGCACACAAAGCACTGATTGAAAACCGCGTTACTAATTCCTTTTTTTTTGATATCACTTGCCAACTTTGCAGATTTCGTATCGTAAGCAAAGCTAGTCATACATTTTCCTGCTCCTTCGGGAGTATGAAAATAGATATACAGGGTGAAAGATTCGTCGCAAGCATGATCGATAAAATCTACATCGAAATGGACTATCAATTAAGGAAGTTCAACAATCAGATTTGCGAGAGCGAGAGACTCTGCTACCCTTAAATCGGGATTTATGGGAACTCCAAAATTAACGAACTCCCAATGTCGCTGAATAATTCAGCTTTCTTCATCGTATCAATGAATGTAGTCATCATAGTAGTTATCACTTATCACGGAAACAAACCTCTCCAGCTAAGGAAGCTGATGGAGATCTTTCATGGCATCAACGTAGGAATCTGTACAGTGGTGAGGCGACTGATAAGGAGGGTGATCACTCAAGCTAAAACCACCTGCGAGGAATCGTTGGATCAGAGCAAGCTGTGAGCGCTCTTGATCAGAGTATGCGTCTAAGATCATGGGGAATGTATCAAATGTATTCCATGGCCAACGGTCCGTCTCAGGGGTGGCTGAGCCAGAAGCGTCTTCAGAAGAATCTTCATCCCAGAAAGCGCATTGACATGTTTGCTGTCTATGCCTATATTCAGCACCACAAGAATAGCAAAACTCGTGGCCACACCTGCAATTTAAAAAGACGTTAATGGCTACCAAATTTCAGATCCTATGATATACTAGCATCATTCTCTGTGATTCACTAATGTCTGCGCTGAAGATTATCACAGTGTAAAAATACAAAGGACATGAGCCAGATAAAGGCCTATTCTAAATGCACATGGCTAGAAAGGGGTATGCATGTTCATACCATTAATGTACACCCAGATGATAGAGAATGAAGACAAATGCAGTTGATTAGCAAGCTCCCTTTCGTTTTCCCCTCTTTTAAAATTAAAGGGTGTACATGAGGAAAGAAAATGAAGACAGGACGAGTACCGCCAGAAGCAAACACAGAAGAAAACAAACAGGCATTCAGTAGTCATTGGAAGCTGTAAGACAAAAGGCTTTATCCCCAAAACTCAATGACTGGAAAGTCACAATCACCAAATCAGAAGCTCATTCCCGAAAGAAATAATTCACTTTCTAGTTTGGATATTGCATATTAAGTTAGATCAGTCTCATCTCATTACATTCTATTCTATAAGCTTTCGAATTCTGATTTGATCAACTTTCTAAATCCTTTTTAGTAAATTGTTAGGAAATGCAATTAAACCAAAGGTGATACCTTCACTTCCTTCAAAGCAGTGTCTTGGTCACTAAATCATGGGCTCTAAAGATAAAGACCAAGAAAACCTCCAGTGTCCCTAAGGCCTAAGGAGGCTCGTTGCCTTAAGGGGGCTTGAAGCCTTGAACTAGTGACCATCTCTAGAAAGAGGTCTTTTTAGAAGTGAAGGGAGTGCTTGGTAACTATGTTACTCGGACTATTCATTTGACCTCAAGTACCCGTGTCACATCCTTGACACTCGGACATGGGTATGGAGGCCAAGAGGAATGATAATGAGGGGTTGCCCAGCCACAAAACAAACTGAGGAGTGCTTCTTTGACGAATGGCATACTAACAATTGAAACTTCATTTTAGACCAGAACTCTCAATATATATAAAACTGGACCATCAAACACCCAGACTTGTAATACTGTCCAATATACAGCGGATCGTAACATAACTTGGTAAACAAAGTAACAAAAAGTCTCTGCTTTCAGGAAACACAAAGTCACACCACAAAATACAGCTCACCCAATCCAACAGGTTAAAATCTGTTCCATATAGAATAATTAAGATAACCGCAAGCAAGAATCAGTAGCCCAGGTTGCAAATAAATGACACACGTATTATACTGAACTCTTTCAAAAATTCAGTTGAAGCGAGTAGATAAGTAGGCAGGCAGTCCTTATTTGGTTTCGCTTTATGCATCGTGCCCCCGGGGAAGTTGAATAGGAGAACACGCATCTTGAGTTAGCTTACTACGTAGATGCTTTAAGATGTTATCCTCTCTGCACTGGGCTAATAGAATAAAAGGGTAGAGTCCCTTGAACCCCTTCCCCCAGAATACTACTGACAAGTATTTGCAGAGATTTCTCTATGCATTAGGAGACCCCTCATTTTAATTTCGATGGAGGTCACAGTTCGCTGAAATCAACAAGCTTGACCTACAATTGATTTCAGTTTTTTTTTGCTCGTCAATTGATTTCAGTTAGCAATACAACAGAGAATCCCCAACAACCAGCAAAACCCTAGCCTAGTCAAATGTAATATATGGAAGTTCTCTAACAATGTCTGTACTTATGGGGTTTACTTTGACAGACACTAGAAAGCTATCTTTAGATGCTTACAGTGACTTCGTCGTACAAAAAACAGAGGCTCTGCCGACTGTCTCTAACTGTCACATTTAAATCTAAAGCAAATGAGACAGACCTTAAGGGAGAAAGAAGGCAAATCTACAGAACTTTGGAAGACCATCAAGAAATGAAAAGGTCGCACACTCAATGATCTTTGTGATATTACTTGTTAAGATGAAGCCATGAAAGTGATGCAGTATCTTTCTTCTTGTCGAAGATATCAACCTTTTCTATGACATACAACAAAAAACCTAATGCTTTCCTTATATGCAAGTACATTAGCTGCAAAGACAAGATGCAAGAGATCCACCCTGCCGAGAGCCCGAGATTATTTACAAACATGAATAACCACAATTTTATTCAATGATTAGTTAGGCATCCATGACATATGCTAAGAATTACTATTGAACATCCATGACTTATGCTGCGACTCATCAAAACCATCACTATCAGATGAAGAATACTAGAAAATGATTTGTAAAAGATAGTTGTGCCATCATGTTCTAGTTGTCTTCATTCTTACAATTTTCGTACCACTATGACTCGTTTGCTGTCTCAAGTAGTGATTGTTTTGGCCAGAAAACAAAACTACTGCCTTGTCACTCACATACAAAGCAAAGTGTTTCCCTCTTTCTTTCCATTCCCCACTTCTTCTTGTCCAGCATAGCTTCTTCTTTTATGAGACTGCATAATTGATTCCAAGAAAACAGGTAAAGTTTCTCATTTCAGCATTCTGCAGATAAACCTTACCTCACTTTCAAACTTAAGCGTAAATGACTTCTTTTTTCCCATTCACTGACGTGCATTCCAACAACCCAGATACATTACAAAGCATCTTTCGGTTTGCAACAGACAGTTCATTCTACATGACAGTAAAGTCCTTGAAGAAAAAAATTTGTCTAGCAATCTAAAAGGTCGTGCAAGGTTCTAGGTAGGTCACTCTTTCTTATAGTTGCACACGGAGCGATAAACAAAACGACCATATTCGTGAACGGCCATGTAGGACTTGGATATGCAATACTTATTGCCCCTCTTTTCCTATTATCCCCCTCATTTGTAATCCTAGCAAAGTTGGTTGGTTGACAAAATTGTAGGAAGTGGGACTTCCCATGAAGTTCTTCTTCCCCTAAAATGGAGGGAATCACTTATCTAGTCCAGCCACCAAACAATTATGGTCATTTCCTAGGAAGTTCTATTCATGGGAAATACAACACCCCACGAATTTCAACTTCTCGAATTGAACCAAACATCCACTAAGCAAATCTCCATACACTTGAACCGACATTGTGATCGTTCTAGAAAGGTTTTAGCAGTCTAGTCAACTATTGACAATGCATATGGACTTTTTGTTCACCTTAAGTATCTGTGTGACATAACAACACTTTTCACATGAGTATGAACACTCCCAAGTTCCATATGATAAAGAACACAGCTTTTTTTTTTTTTTTTTGGGACTACTTTCTTTTCTTTTAATAGTTACTTGCAAATACAGACAAATCGATAATGACCTTCCTCTGATTTTTTGAGAAACTAAGATGTTAGAGATGCTCTAACCTGCAAGTCATGTGATAGCAACCTTCTGTCAGTTCAATCATCGTCCGGCACTGTTGGCAGCGCCTCCACCTCCTATCATGTGCCAAACGATGCAAAGCAAGATCTGAAGCATCTCTCTCCTCTAAAGGAAGGTCCTGATACTCTTCACAGCTCAATGAATTATGCCAGGGAACCCCACAGTTTTTGCAGATAGATCTCTGTCAAACAGGACACTCAATGCAACTATTTGTTGATACATCTGATGAACTTGCCTGAGTAGATAAGCATTCACGAGAATCAAGCAGAGCTGAACAATTCTGATAGGGGCAATATATTCTTTCCAAAGCAAGGACGTTAGATTCTGCTATTGCCTTCTCTAGAACTTTATAGGAAATAATGGGAAGAAATACTTTGCACTCAGAATTTGAGATGAGATAGTTGCATCTCAACTGAGGGCATCTAATGGGTACTTGAGTGGCCTGTACTTTTCCATCAGCATAAGTCTTCATACAATGGGAGCAAAACTTGTGCGAGCATCTTAATGTTAGCATCATTATTGATGGTTTATCTTCACAACATATTGAACAATTTTCAAGTGAACCATCCTTTTTAGCATCTAGAGAGACCAAACCAATTGCTACCTGAGCCAGTTGTAAAGGCCTTTCGACCTCAATATTTGGAGCAAGTTTCAAACTAAAAGCTTCTAGGGTAGCAGCAAGTTCGAGAACCCTCTCCCTGAAGGCCGTCATGAGAGGATTATAAAAGCTCTGCTCATTCATGATCTGCCAGACATAAGTAGATCAAACATATCCGCAATCAGCATTGTACTGATAGACACGAGAAACGAGAAGGGGGAGGGAAGCAGAAAATGAGAATCCATGCAAACTTTCATTCAAAACATTTAGCTTTCACAATACGGAACATGAGTAACTGAAGAGAATGCAGGCAACTGGACTTCTATTCTGACTCTTTCAAATTAGCGGTTATGCTACAGAACATAAATCAAAATACCAACATCATTACACACAGATAGCTCATTTCATGGCAACCAAGGTTTTGAAAATTGCAGTAACAGAATCTCATCAGAAGAACACAAGATTAAGTTGACAACAAAACACTCTGAATCTCGCCATTTGGCAATCTATGACAATCCAGATATATGTGTCCTGACCCTTGACAAGCCCAATTCAAGTAAAGAGGTTCTTTTAGAAAGACCTTAAAAACATCTTTAAGAGGAAAAAACATAGCAAATGAGAAATGACACTAATAGTTTCAGTTACATAAGAATAAGCACTTAAATGAAGTTGTGGCACTAGTAAGAATCTCCCTTGAACCATGTTTATGATTTCTTCACTCTTGATAAACTACCTACATAAATAACTGAAAATGATGAAATTTGTTAGAACCTCCTATACATAGACCTATACTCTCTAAAATCAAAATCCCTATATTTTAGCCTTAATGTACTATTTAACATGTGCATTACATAGTCACAACTCTCACTTATTCAACTGTACGTCACAACTCTCACTTATTCTACTGTAATTATATAGTTTAAAAAATTCTCTTCAGGCCCTTTCAAGGCTCAGAGAATTAACAAGCCAACAGACCAGAAGGGTCTCACTTGTAGCAACATCACATTTCACAAATTTTCCGTGAGACCATCCATCAGTTAAAGTCTTAAGGAAAATGAAGATACATGCAAATGCAGCAATGAACATGATCTCGAATCTTATGTAAACTATCCCCTTTTTGTCATTTGATCTAAGTACAAACTACATCGGGAACCTAGCAAAGCTTCGTCACTCAATCACCTCATGCTTACTCGATCAGATTCCCTTCCCTTCCCTTCCCTTCCCTTTTCCAAAAATACCCAATTGGTATGCATGAATGAAACAAGCATTCATCTTAGATTGCCCACAAGTTGTTTGATTAATCAGCCCACAAGACACAAGTAACTCTGAAAGTTTCGAAAATGCAACAATCTTAAAAGATTAATTAAAAACGGAGTTGCAGAAAAATTAATCTACATATCAAAAGATTTACATAATTCTGACAGAGAATCATAGGTGCAACAAGATTAGAATCACTTGTATACCTGCTCATACAGAATCTTAGAATCAGTAAAACCAAATACCCTTCTAATATTCAATTTCAAAGCTTCAGTCAACCCATCAATTAAGGCCAAATACTCAGCAACCAAATCCTCTACATAAAAATCTAGTCTTTTCTGAACACAAGTAACAACAAAATCACCAGAACCTTCAATAACAACACCAATTCCAGATAACCCAGAACCCAGTTCACCAAACCCATCAATGGAAATCCCTTTAAAATGCATTTTCACCATTGATTCATCACATAAACATTCATCATCAACATCAACCTCAATCTCATTTACAGATTCTTCTCTTTCTTTCCACTCACCATCCTCTCCACAACAGCTCCTAAATTCTTCCTCATCTTCTTCAAGTTTCACTGGCTCAGAAGTTAAATTGTTACAAGATCCTTGAGCAAAACATGCTTGATCTTCCATTTTAGAAAAGATCTAACCTTTTTTACAACTCAGAAGGTGTGATCTTTGCAGGGTGACATTCCACAAAAACTGACCCAAAATAAATGGTGATTTTTGCCCAATTATTATGCATAAATGGATATCATTAACAAGTAAGAATCCAGAAAGTGGGAAAAAAATAATTGAGAAACAATGAGGAATCTAATTCTCTGAGAATTGACCAGCAACTGAAAAGGATATTGAAGGGGGAAAAAGAAATGGGTTATCAGCTAAATGCCAAAGCATGAAACTTCCATACCCACTATGACCAGTAAAATTGACGTAATAAGGAATCTAATTCTCTGGGGCTTGAGGTATTTCAGTGGAATAAAACCCTAATCTGACAGCTTATCCTTTTAATTTAATTTAATCTGTATTCTTCACTGTAATATGTATATGTAGTAGTCAAAAGGGTTAGGTTATCAAAAAAAAAAAAAAAAAGAATAGTACAGGGTTAGAATATTTTTTGGGGGTTGCTATACGTAAATCGCAAATTACTAAACGTAAATCCTTACTTCCAACAATGCCCCTAAGTAATTTTTAGTCATTTCTCCCTCTCCCCCTCTCTCTCCCTCTCCTCACTTGCTGTCACGGCATTATTGAAGATATTGAAGGTACCATAACTTTGTTCATTAATTTATTGTAGCAAGCAACACAAATTGCTTTCTTTACACCATTATCATCAATTCATCATCATCATTACGAAACACCACAACCCAACAATAACAAAACAATAAAGAAAAAAAGAAAAAAAAAGAAGCATGTACCCAAAACCCAAATGCGAATCAAAAGCCTAGTCCCCAACCTAACCCAATGCCGTCAAACGCCATCAAGCCACCCGACGCCGTCAAACGCCACACAGCCACCCGACACCGTCAATCCTCCACCCACCACCGAGCCCTCGAACCACCCAGTACCAACTTCACCGCGCCGACCTTACTGCGCCATTGACCCTATTACCACTAGTCTTCGTCAATCGAATGCAACAACCACCTCTGTTGCACTCTCTTTCTCTCTCTCCTCCCGACTCTCCAGCCAACCGCCCTACCACCCCGCCACCCAATCGTCGTGACCGCGCCACTCCACATCCGTCACTCAAGCCACCACCCCACATCCGTCACTAAAGCCACCATCCATAAAATATAAACAATGAATAATTAAAAAATTCTAATTTTAATGGCTACATAAATTTCATCATTAATTTCATTAAAGATGTTGTCTTGATCAAAGAAATTATCTATCTTGATTTGAAACTAGGTTTTTTGGGATGAATAAAAGGAATGTAATAGAGAGATTTGGGAGGAAAAAGAGCAAAAAGGAAGAAGTTGTTTTGCAAATAAAAAGGGTATTTTGGGAAGTATTGTGCTAAAAAGATTTGCGTTAAGTAATTTTGGATTTACGTTAAGCAGTTCCGTATTTTTTTCTTTAGTACAGGATTAGATTTGTTTTTTTTGCTAATCCTAATACAGGATTAATAATAATAATGATAATTATAATAATAATAAGGAAAAATTGATAAAAATAATTTCAAATTTGAACGGTTCGACAAAAATAATTCCAAGTTGTAAGTTGCACAAAAATAACCTCAAGTTGTCATTTCTATCACAAAACTGATCCGTTACCTTAAGCCATCTAATTATATTACTTAATTAATACTAATTAAACTAAATCCTCATTAATTTCATTAATTCTCTTTATGTGTATTTTCTTTCTAATTTAGCTAACCCTCCATGGCTTCATCTCTCTCCTCCATCAAACCCACCTCTTCCACCACCACCATCCTCCCTTTCTTCAGCCAGGACCACCACTACCACCACCCCAATGCCTCCCAGCTTCTCTCTCCCCTCAAACCCACCACCCTACCATCAGCCAATCTCTCTCCTCATCCCACCCCTTCTTTAGCCACCACCAACCGGCAACGTAACCCATCCCCCTCACCCCATCTTTCTCCTCATCCCTTCCAGCACCACAACTAGCACCTCACGCCACCCATTTTCTCTCTCCATCAAAGCATCCACCACCACAACAACCACCGCCACCCCTTCGTTTCAGGTCGCCAAAAAAGGCGTTTTGCAAACTGTCAAGAGCATCAATGAGGCCTTGGGACCTCAATTCGTTGGCGTCGATGTCACCTCAGCACCATAACCACGACCGACGACCCTCACCGCCACTCTCCTCATTTTTTGGGAACTTTTTCTCCAAAGCTCGATTAAACATATTGGAGAAGCTTCCACTCGCGAGTTTACAGCACCATTATTACTGCCATTGATGTGGCTCGATTAGTTAGCGGTGAGGAGAAAGAATGAGAATGACGAATGACGAATTTGCTGGTGGTGGGCTAGTGGCGGCGTTCTTGCATGATGGTCGGAATTTGGTGGTGGTGGACTAGTGGCTGAGATGGTGAGGAGGGTGGTGGGCGGTGGCTGACATGGGGAATGGAGAGAGAAAATCTGATTTTGGGGGTGGGGTGGGGGGATTTTTATCTTAAAAAAGGTAATAAGAATTAATATAAATTAATTATATAATAAATTAACAATAAGTAGGTCTAATTAGCGCTAATACTAACGAATTAAGACAACATTAGTATCGGGTCCAATTTTGTGACAAAAGTGACAACTTGAGATTATTTTTGTGCAATTACAATTTGGGATTATTTTTGTCAATTTTTCCTAATAATAATAATAATAATACTGTAATTTCTTAGTCGGAGACATTTTAAGTTGTACTAGTTGAGTACTTGACTAGAATCCTCGGTGATTCAACCGGAAGCTATGGAAACAGGTTTGATAGTTGTGGAAAAAACCTGCGGCAAGTCAACTGTAACCCGTTGCTTCTCCAAGTATCCCCTCAAATTTATTGTACCCAATAAGGTTTGTCTCTCTCTCTCTCCCTCTCTCTCTCCCTCAAATCGTAGCCCCCTTCAAATTTGATAAGTACTTCCAAATTTTGATTTTCTATGTTAATGTTTTGGAGCAAAATGGGTTCTTTTTGAACCCTGATGTTAATGTTTTGGAGCAAAAATGGGTTCTTTTTGAATTCTGATGCATCATATCATATATTAACCCAGGTGGGTCCTCGTGATTCTGATTCTGTGTGGATTTACTCACTTACATATGGTGGAGGCATTGTTTCTGTAAGCTCCTTTCTCTCTCTCTCTACCTTCTCTTTCTTTTAAGTTTCTGTATCTTTTAAATGTGTTAGTAGAGTTTGTAATCTTATGAACAAGACATAACTCATGAGAATAAGGACTAAAACATGGCATGAAGTTATTGAGGGGAAGTTACAAATATGACAAGATTTGATCAATTTGTTGTATCAGGCATTTGCGTAACATTTTCATGTGGTAGCATTTAGCACTTTTCTGTCAGAAATTTGATCAGTAAGAGTGACTATTATTTTTGGGCGGAACGAGTGTAATTTATAAAGTACTCGTAAATGGTACGAAACACGAACACGATTCATTAATTCTAACTTGTGATAGTGATAGAGTTCAAACTATGAAACTTAGGGCTCGTTTAGTTGTTAGTAATGCAATGCAATGAGATACAATCATTTTATAGAGTAGATGTGGGGTGAAAAGTGAAGGAGTGGGAGAAGAGAGATGAGAAATGTGGAGTTGATTGCACCATCCAATGTAATCACAATTGCTCAACTTTAATCCATGTAAAGATGATTACTTTGGATGGTGTATTTAATCTCACTTTTCCCATCTTTTTTCTCCCCCTCCTCCCTTTTCTACCCCATATTTAATCTATAAAATGACTACATTCAATTGCATTGCATTACTAGCAAGTAACGCCACCTTACTACTTGGCAAAATGGAATTTTCGTAATAGAAACCCTGTGCATGGAGTGAAATTGGAGTTTGTTCCCCCAGAGACCCCGAAGCTCCTATTGAGTTTAAGATGGATGATATTGGTGAGGAGATTGATTTTTGGAAGTAATCCTTGGTTGGTTTTGCTCTTGGGGTAATCCTAAGGAGGGTCAAATTAAGGCCTTCGTGGTCAAAAATTGGAATCACGTTCACAAGCCGAAATTGTTTGTTCCTGCGAAGGGGCTTTTTTTTCAAATTTCAGAATCAAGAGGATTGTGGTAGTGTCCTCCATCGTGGTCCATGGTCAATTGGTACAAAGACCTTGTTGTTGAAACCCTGGACTCCTGCCTAACGCATGGAGAACGAGCAGGTTACAAAAGTACCTGTTTGGGTGCTTTCTTGGGGCTTGATGTGCAATTTTGGTCCGCAAAGGGGCTGAGTAAGCTTGCTAGTAGGGTTGGCAAACCTATGTTTGCGGACAAAATGACAATTTTTAAAGAGAAAATTTCTTATACTCGTGTTAATCGAGGTTGATGTTGCTTGTGAGATGCCTGATAAAGTTCCTATTACTACTCTATTCGGGGTTAAATTGAACGTTCCTGTCAAATACGAGTGGGTTCCCTATTTTTGCAAGGCATGTCATAAACTTGGGCATGAGGTTAGCAGGTGTGGAAGGGTTAGACAACAGTTTCAGAAGAAGTCTGTCAATATAGAGGTTGCTGAGCATCCCATCACAAGTGTTCCACAACCTGCTGTGGTTTCTGCACCTTCTAGTTCTGTCACTGGTGGTGCGTGTGATCAGGCTTTTACATTAGACGGCAATGAGGGTACAAGGATGGTTCAATCAGGTAGTGAGTTGATTGATCAAAGATCCCTTGAGGGGGTGCAGGAGGTGGTGCTACATGGTGATGGTGAGGGTGTTTTCACTCCCGTTGCTACTAAACATAGAATTCATGGCAAGAAGTCGTCTGGCAATACTTTTAAATTTAGAAATCTGATGCTGGTCAGGTTGAGAAGGGATTCTCTTTGACAGCCTTAGTGGATATTGGTGAAGCAAGCCCTAGTGGGTTATGAAGAGATAAGGGTATTGGTGAGAGAGGGAAACCCCCAGATTCTTATTTACATGATAATTCAAGCATGGAATGTTAGAGGTCTCAGCAAACCTCATAGGCACCGTGAGGTTCAAGATCTTTTGAGGTGCATAGGGTTGATGTATGAGCTTTGCTGGAGACTAGAGTTAAAAAGAGGAAGGCAAATTGTGTTTTGCAAAAAAAATTGGGAAGTTTAAAGTTGTAGTAAATAAATATGGGTATCATAATAATGGTCTAGTGTGGATACTTTGGAATGATCTTAATGTGTCACTTGATGTTGTGAAATCTTCTTCACAGGTTATTCATTGTGTGCTTGCTTCAAGGTGTAGTGCTCTAAAAGTTGCAGTTTAGCTTTGTGTATGCGGGCAATTTTTTATGTCGACAGGAGATGTTTGTGGAGTAACCTGATTAGTAGAGCACTAGAGCTACTACTAACAGTTTGCCACTTGGTGATTTTAATGCGGTACTTTCGGTGGATGAACGAATTGGTTCCTCTTTTCCTCATTTGCAGAATATTAATGATTTTCGCAACTGGGTTGCTCAAGCGGCCATTGAAGATCCGCCTGCAACTGGTCATTTTTTTTAATTGGACAAACAATCAGGAAGCCTTGATGGAGTTTGGTGTAAATCGGACAGGGCCATGGTTAATTCAACTTGGGTGTTGCAAGGGATCCAATCATCGGTTGAATTTCTCCCCTCTGGCTTGTCAGATCACTGCCCGGTGCTGGTCAGTATATTTGAAAATTGTTAGAAACAAAACAAAAAAGCGTTTTAGGTTCCTTAATTGTTGGGCGTTTAGTGATAAGTTTTTACCTACCATGGAAGCTGTTTGGAAGACCCCCATAAATGGTTGTTAGAAGGAGTTCAAAGAGCTTCATGGTGACCAATTCAGTAATATTTCTGAAAGACTTCATAGCTGTCAGAGTGCTCTTTTTCAAGCTCAGACTGCCCTTCATGACCATCCACTCAATCCTGAGATTATTCAACAGTTTCTTTGATGAAGGATAGGTATGGTAAGCTTAGGAAAGCTGAAGCTAGTTCTTTGATACAGAGAGCTAAGGTCCAGGGTATTAGATTTTCAGATGAAAACTCGTCTTATTTTCATGCTAAAATTAAAAGGAAACAATCAAGGGTTAGAGTGGGTAAGATTCAGGACTTGCAGGGAACCTCTCAGATTGGTACTTCAGCTGTTGGTGAAGCTTTTGTTGATATTTACAAGAATTTGTTGGGTGAAAGCATCAATGTTGATCAGTTTGATCCCTCTCATGCTCAGGTGGGTAGTTTACTTGATGCTCAAGTTAAAGAGGAATTGCTATTGCCTGTTACTTATGATGAGGTGAAAAAGGCTTTATTTAGTATCCCTGATAATAAGTCCACCGGGCCTGACGGTTTTACTGCATGTTTCTTTAAGAAAGCTTGGAGCATTTTTGGTGTTGATGTGTGCAAATCTGTTTGTGATTTCTTTCGAAGCAATAAATTGTTGAAGCAAGTTAACCTTGATACCGAAAAAGGATGTTTCCATTTCTGGTGGCTGATTTTCGTCCCATCTCGTGTTGTTCAATCTCTATAAAATCATCACTAAAATTATCACGGAGTGAATGCAAAAAGCTGTGGGGTTGTTGGTAGACTGGGAACAAGCTGCCTTTGTAAAGCAAAGGTGCATTTTTGACAATATCTTTCTTGCACATGAATTGGTGAAACACTACACAAGAGCCCATAGTTCCCCTAGAGTGATGATGAAGGTAGATATTCAGAAGGCGTATGATTCATTGGATTGGTCCTTCTTAAGGGAGGTACTTTTATTTTACAGGCTCCCTACAATTTTTGTTGAGTGGATAATACTTGCTTGAGATCCTGCATGTTTTCTGTGAATGGTAATGGTGATTTAAGAGGTTTTTTGCCAGGAGGAGGGGGCTGAGGCAAGGTGATCGAATGGCATCATTGCTTTTTCTGCTATGCATGGAGTTTTTGTCTAGAATGTTGAGAAAGAACAGCCATAGTTCTATTTTAAAAATAATCCTAAGTGTTGTCGAGTTGGTCTCACCCACTTGAGTTTAGCGGATGACCTACTTATTTTTTCTAGAGGTGATTTTGGATCTGTTAAAAGCGTGGTTGATTGCTTCTACAAATTTGCTGCTATGTCTAGCTTGAAGCCTAACATTCATAAAACAGGGTTGTATTTTGGTGGTGTTAAAGAGCATGATAAAAATAGGATTCTTGTGTACACTGGTTTCATTGAAGACCAATTTCCTTTTAAGTATCTTGGGGTTCCTTTGTCTGCATCTAGACTGTCTATTTCCGTCTGTCAACTTCTTATTGAAAAAATTCAGAAGAAAGTGCAGCACTGGTCAACAAACCTCTTGAGTTATGCAAGAAAAATTCAGATTATAAATTCTGTTGTTCTTAGTTTCCAAGCCTACTGGGGCTCTGCATTTGTGCTGCCAAAGACCATTGTGAAAAAAGTTGAGCAATTATGTAGACAATGTTTTTGGGGTACTGATAGTGAGAGGAAGAGATGATCTTTTTCAGCTGGGAATCAGTTTGTAAACCTATCAATGAAGGGGATTTTAATGTGAAAGGATTTTAATGTTATTGATAAACCATGTATTGAAATTCAGTATTAGATGAGCCATATAGAATAACATGTTGAGTATTTTGGTGAGTTAGCTTGTTGTTTGACTGTAGTAATGCCAATTGATTTGAAATTATTCTTAGCAGCATGCATCCTCACGAACCAAATGTGGAAAGAGATAATAGCGGTGTCCTCAGTAAGTGGCTGGATCTTTTTTTTGACAGGAAATGGCTGCATCTTGATCATTCATTACTGTATAAAAGTTAAGGGCATCTAATTGTACAGCTCTATGTTTTTCCTTAGTAACATATCCAAGATGATGTATCAATGCAACTAGTACTGTTTTGTTCTTTTGGTTATTAAAAGTGAAGAGTGGCTAAATGGGTTACTTATACTGTGCTTCTATTAATCCTTCCCTTGCTCAAGTGTGACATTAAATGAGATTTCTTTTTGTTTTCTGGAAGATCACTGGGAAGGAGCAACGTTTCTTATTAGTTCTCTTTTCTTTATCAATTGTTCTTTCTCTTTGGTTTTGGCTTTTTGCAGAGTTTATTGCACTGTTGTACCACCCTCTTGTGAGCTAATGCTTGCACTAAGAAATACCCCTTCTTCAGAATCCTCTCTAGTCTCTATAACCCCTCGTAACAACCTGTCATAGGCAACTCTCTTAAGTCACATGTAGCTTCCATGGTTAGCCTTATTGAGGAGAAACAATCAGCTCAAAAATGTAACTTTCACATAAACCTTGCTACTCAATCTATGTTATAAATTTGTAGTTTACTCCATCGCTCAGCACTTTACACTGAAATTACATCCGAGTTTTGTAGACAATAAATTTCAAGTTTCTATTAGTTTCAACTGTTTCTTAGATGTCTTATGGGAGACGTAGTAGATATTCATATACCCATTGCCGTCCAAATTTTAGAAATGTGAGTAATATGATAAATATATTGCTCTTAATGCTATTGAAATCCCAATTTCGCTCACGTTTGAGTTGTATTCTGCTGCAGGTCTTGTTAGAGCATGGGTCTATTAGCACCATTGCTGAAGGTATGCAGGGTTACCAAGTTATTGCTATGGTCATCATATTGGGGTATTTCTTTTCTTTTTCCTTTCTTTCATTCTTTTATTTTCTTATTTTTTTCCTTTTTTCTTTAAAGCTGAAGCTTTTACTATTTTATAATGTCAGAACTCAATGTGCTTCTTCTTTATGTTTACTTAGCTATCCTTGAACGAATTGTTTCTTGTGGCAGGCCAACTTTAAACCATTTACAGACCCAGGTTCAAGAAAATGTGAAGAGTGTGATGTCTAGGAATTTTCAAATTAATCCCAATGTATCAGGACGCCGCATGAGACCAAATTCTGATGATTTTCGGTTAGCAAGACCAAGCTTTATTGCATCATGCAGTGCCTTTGGTCCCAAGGTATGATCTCCTTATCTATTCCATATGAACAATTGGGTGATTGTTGGACAATATTCATACCCCTAAGGTTTTGTTGATGCCAGTCTTGTGGGTAGCAGGTATTTCCACAATGCAGGGCAAGTTGTCATTTGTCAGTACTTACCTTTGTGCTACCTTTCTGGCAACTCTAAAATTATTCACTAAAATAACACTAGCAATTGCCCTGATATGGATCTGGATATTGGTGAATAGATTTAGGAACACTCCAGAGCCAAAGAGAAACTGAGAAATGAGATGAAACTCAATGGCAAATAAAAAAATGTTATTTTTCTTGGTCTGAAGATGAATGGTGAAAAAGCAGCTTGTGCCTTGTGGTAGTTATGTTGGTAGCCACAAATTCTCACTGGAACGTTGATGGGAGTAGGGAGGTACAAGGTCCACTCCTAGAAGGAGAACATCTGTGTCATGTGTGTATCATCAATAATCAGCTATTGAATGATGTTTAAACTGATGATAGAACTATTACACAAGGAAAATGTTTGCTGAACCCTAGGTATTCAGATTCCTAACTTAAAGACGAGATTTGTATGTAGAGATGGTAAAGGGAGGAAGTTAACTTGAGGCCAGATTTGAAGTATTTAATAGATAGCTTTGATATGTTAAGTTTCTCAGCCATCTCCCGGAAGTTGTCAGTTCCAGTGACGGATAAAAGGCCTCTGCATGGAATTTAAATAATAAGGAAAGGTAGTGAAGAAACTAATTATCTGTGGGAAGAAACACCTGCTAATGTTTGTTAATTTCATGAGATACCTCTGCCATGCCAAAAACGGATGAAGGTGTTTGTCCTGATCTTTTAGTATTTTGTGTGTCATGTGTCGTCGGGATGAGGAAGATGGTTTGCATTTGTTTTTGCGTTGTGTGATTTTGCTAGGTCCTTATGGGTTAGGAACTCAATGTGCGTGTCCACCCACTGTGGGTCAGTTTTTGTTGTCACGTTTTTCTGCGATGAGGAGGGGGAAGGAGGTTAAGGGTGTTGTGGCGGGCTTGCATGGCTATCCTCTAGCGCATATCGTTAGAGAGGAATTCGAGGATTTTCTCCGACGCTGGGAAGAATATTGATTATGTCTGGGACCGTATAGTTTACTTGGCCTCCCTTTGGGCTAAGGCGGCAGGGGCATTTGAGAGTGTCCACTTACGGTCGTTCAGCGCCATTGGCGAGATTTGTAGATATCTAGTCTTAATTTTGAGTATGCCTTATCCTCCTTTCTTGTATTTTTCAGTTATTGATTAAATAAAAAAATTTCTTATCTAAAAAAAAAAAGTATTTTGTTCGAGGCTTAAGTGCAAATTAATGAAAGGACACCTAGTAAAGCCCCACTTGATCTCTAGTCCCCCCCCCCCCCCGATCCAACGCACACAAAGGAGAAGTGAGGAAATGAAGGAAGTAGTCTGTGATTTCAGGCTACTAATTAACTTGGGTTTATGCTAAATGGTCTGATTTATTTCGGGGTTAATGCAGGCAAAGAGGCTTACTGACTGATTTGCTGAAATTGGAATTCTAGTTGAGGACAGTATGTTTCATGAACATGTGAATTTGTTTACATGATGCTGCATGAAAAAAGAGATTGTGTTGGCTGAAATAAGTTGCAGAATACTTGTCAGTGGTCACCCTAAAGATCAAATTGCAATTTGCCTTACCCCTAAGTAGATTATTTTTAATGCTTTTATCTATCGATGAAGAATTGACTACCAAGTTTAATGAGAAGCAATGAAGGTTTGCACTTTGTGAACTTTTTGAAAAATTGTCTGATTTTACCTGGAGACAGTAATTGCTGTTAGTGCAGAATCGTTACACATTGAAGATGATCTTCTTGTGTTTTATGTGATTTGAGTGACAAGTATGGTGATAAAACCTTTTTTATTCTTCTCTTAAACATTGTGGCTTATGGGTGTGCTCTTTTACCTTTCTCTTTTTTTTTTTTAAATTATTATTATTATTACTCCTTATTTTTGTTATGCTGTTATTGCGTACGATACATGTGTCCTTTTTTCTTCTCTTTTTTTTTTTTGGGTTGGGTTGGGGGGGGGGGGTTATCATGTGAAATCTTGGGAAGTGAAGAAGATTCTGCTGTTTGTCGTCTCTCCTCTCTCCCCAACTCTGACAATTTGTTTGGTTTTCTTAGATGGTTAGAAAGGAGAAAAAAGAAGACAGTAATATATTTCATTCTTTGAGTTTAAGAAAGAATTAAAATGAAACGATTCTTTCATAAATTAGCCTCTTCCATAAACTGTGATGGCTGGAAGGGGAGTGTTTGAGACATAGATTTGTAGGAATGCAGGGTCTGCTATGCTCAGGTACATCATCCATTTGCATGGGGCTTTTAATTGAGGTCTTTGGGGATGGTCCTGAATGGGATTGGAGGCTTTGGTCATAGGAAGGGGGGCGGCTCATATGGAGTGAGTTTTAGTGTTTTGTTTGTTTTTCTGGACACCTTGTCCCCAACTTCGCAACATGCTGATTTCTTTATCAATATAGTTAGTTAGCTATGTAACCCCAAAGGAAAAAAAGGAAACAGCATTTGTTTCTTCTGTCATATGTGTGATTAGACGGAAAGGAAACAACCTTTGACGATTCATATGCTTTCTGCTACGGACGAGTCTTGGGTGTGCTCTGCTACCATTATTTCAACATTTGCAAGTTAGGCATGTTGGTGTGGGGAGTGGGGACGTAGGAGGGCAAGTTACATTTTTAGCGTGCAGTTATAGTGAAACTATGGAGTTTGTGGCTTGAGACAACTCCTGGGTAGGTTGTTGCCTTGTTGGGTGTCTCATTTGACTGATTAAGTCTAGGATAGTGTAATCTGGTTTTTCTTTTGGCTAAGGCTGCTGGGGTTTATAGAGGGGTTTCTATCACTGATCTTCAACCACTGTGGGAGTGCCGGAGTGTGGGGATCCTTGTAATTAGATATGATTTTGAGGATATCTTGTCCTCGTAGTGTGTAATTACTGTTTGCTTTAGTAATGCATTGTTGGATTCTTATTCTTATCAAAATAACAAATTGTAAGCTTTCTAGTGATTAGATCGATCTGTCCATTCTATTGTGGGAAAAGTAAAATAGGAGTTTTATATAAGGATTTTGTCCCATCAAGTCGTTTTCTACTTTTCAGTTAATTCGCAGAGCGATAACAGGTGTGACGTCATGAGACCCTATCTGTATAGGAGATGAAGCTTAAACTATGATTTATACTCGTTTTCATAATTGTCAATTTGTCATGCTTGGATGACGACTGATAGTTTGAATACTTCAGTATATCAAGAGATGGGACGGGGATAGGATGGAAATGACAGAGAACATTTTTCAGTAGTTTTCATCCAATGATATGCATATTTTTCAAATACAGCATATAAACTTATTCCTTGTGCCTGCAGGGAGTTGGTCTTATTGTTCGTGTAGCTGCTGTATCTACTGAGTCTGTGTATCAGTTTCTACATCGTCACTTGGCATGCTTAGAGCCATTGATTGGGGCCTCGCCATATTCCTGAATGCGTAACTGGGGGTTGATTATTCAAACAAGTGCATCTCGGGTGTGGCTTGGCTATCCGGCACTGAGATTGGTGCGTTTGGTGCAATTTGAATGTTTTGGTGCTTTCGAGCTGGTTGTACTTTAGTGAAGAGGAATGCTGCTGGCACATTGAAGCGCGACCAAAGATTGAGCAGAATGGAACCTGGAGCAAAGCAAAAGTGAATACATTTCTGCACATTCTGATGTCCCATGAATTCCTTCAGAATTTAAAGCAATCCGCTCTTGATGAGATGTAACGATAAGGACATGGAAAGTATGTAATGAACCATACAGTTTAACTCAATGACCCCCATACTCATGCTTTCAAGATCACTGGGTAATACTCCCTCCGTCCCGGGTTAATCTTTACATTGGACTTTTTACGGTCTTCAAGACACTACTTTGACCATGAATATTTATGATTTCATAATTCTAGAACTTACAATAATATGATATTTTGAAAATACTATTTAAAATGAATCTAGCAATACTATTTTTACATTGTAAAACTTTGTAACTTTTTACAAATAAGTGGTTAAAGTTCATAAACTTTGACCTTAAAAAGTCCAATGTAAAGATAAACCTTGGGACAGAGGGAATACATGTTAACGAACCAAACAATTAAGCTTCGTTTTACCTGAAATATTGCTGGATTGAATATTTTTTTTGATAATTAGGGACTTATTTTATTAATGAATTAGCTTATAAAGCGATAGAATTAGAAGAGGGACAGATCAAATTAAACAATTCTCTTTCCCTGTGATACAACCACCTCACGAAGATTGAGTCATGTTCAACTTATGCGGAACTCTTGGGCAATAAGAGAGGAGCAGCATAACCCGACCTTCTACTCCACCCGTTTTATCAAAAGAAAGACAAACATTTATGCGTATGCGTGTTATTGAACAGTTAGAACTTATTCAATAGGTCAATTATCAGCTTCACCCGACGGGTACGAATACGGACAGGGATACGGATACGGATACGGATATGAATATGGATATGGATATGGTTGATTTTGAATTTTAAATATATGAATATTGATATGGTTCCACTGGATCCATATGTGATTTATTGGAGTGCAACTTCTATCAAAAACGCAATCTGCCATAAAATGCTATTTTTTATACACCATTTTTTTTGTATTTGCGCATTATACTTGTGGGTATTTGTCATGTATCTAATACTTTACTTTTTGGCAAATTTGCCAAAAACCCTCCATTAAAATCTATTTTTTGCGAGAAACCCCCCTTCTAAATTTTTTTTGCGAGAAACCCTCTTTTATATTTAAAACGCCATGCCGTCACCCCATTATTACTCAGCCAGGTCTATTCCGATCATCTTTGGAGTGTGTTACCCATTGTACCCTCACTTAATGTCACGCGTTCGACACATGACCATATTTACCCACCCACCTCCCCTCCATTAACTACCTTTACCTAAACTCAAATTGAAGTTTAAAAGACCTAACATCCCCAAGTTCACTGCTGCCCCCATATTTACAACGCTCAATTGCCTTTCCCCAAAGAGTTTTCACCCTCCCCCCAATCTTAATTCACCCTCATCCTCAATAAAACGTCCAAGAGTTTTGCATCCCCATCTCAATTTGTCCAGTTCAATAGGTAAGTGTTAACTACTTTTGAATTGAATTTCTGATAATTTGTAAATTAGGGTTTTATTATTGCATTGAAGTAAAATTTGTTTTTTGTTATTTTATGTGGATGGTTTCTTGAAATTGTCTTTGTTTTTGCTGAATTTGGCATGTTATTTAGGAGATCAGTAATGTGGTCCGGGAATCTTCCACCTCAAAGATGCTTTCTTTTTGTCCACCTCAGATGATGGATGATTGAGAGAGATGTTTTACTGATGCAAAAACACAGAGTAAGTAAATGCAAGTGGGAGAGAGAGAGAGAGAGAGAGAGAGAGAGAAAGATGAAGAGTAGGGAAGGCAGTAAAATGTCTTCAATGGCTTAACTAAATGGGAGTGTTTGTTGTGGAGGGAGTTAATGGAGGGGAGAGGTGGGTGGGTAAATGTGGTCATGTGCCTGACGCGTGACATTAAGTGGGGGTACAATGGGTAACACACTTCAAAGATGATCGAAATAGACCTGGCTGGGTAATAATGGGGTGACGGGCAAGGCGTTTTAAATATAAAAGAGGGTTTCTCGCAAAAAAAATTAAAAGGGGTTTTCTCGCAAAAAATAGAATTTAATGGAGCGTTTTTGGCAATTTTGCCTTACTTTTTTTTTATTTTAGTCACAATAATACATAAGACTCATCTACAAGTGTAATGTGTAAATGTGAGAAATGGTGTATTGGAGAGGATGTCAATCATTTTTGAAAGATACGTGCTAGTCGCTTATATGGGAGCGGCTGAATTTGTTTGATAGAAGCAAGCATCCAACATTGCTTGCCAACGAGGCCTTGGTCTAGTGATTAAGACTGAAATCCTCGTACATTAGATTCCAGGTTCAAATTCTCCCTCCCCATTGTATGTAAGTTCATTATACTGGCCGACAAGGATGGTGGTCTGGTGGTTCCAAACTTACTCTCAAGTGATTTGGTAAGGCAAGGTCATGGGTTCGAATCCCCATTCCCCCCATGCCTTGTGTCTGTTGGTTTCTAGGAACTATACTAACCCCTTGCTGGTGCTACATTGACGAGACCAGTGCTTGCGCTGGTTGTTCAGTTACAAATTCTCCCTCCCCATTGTATGCAAGTTCAGACAATGATACAAGAAACTTTTTCAATTGCATTATGACAGTGTTACAAATACAACCCTTCTAATTCTTTCCATGAAATCAAAGTAGAGCAGCTGTGACAAAAATACATGTTTCATTTACAAACTCAAAATTTAGAATGTGATCTCACAAGGTGCATGAAATTGTCTTCCACGACAAATAGCTTCAAGATTCTCCCCCGTATAAGAGCATAGTGGCGAAACTTCAACACCTGAGCTCAATAAAAGTTGTAAAGCCTTATTAAAGAGCTTAAAAGTTGTAAAGCCTTATTATTAAAGGACTATGTAAAGACGACTTGACAAGCAAAATAAAAATGTAAAGACAGACTTACCAGTAGAATATAAAGGCACGGAATGGGTTAAGAAGCCACCGGCAGCGATCACCCACCGAGAATGAAGACGGAGAACTAGCAGTCTGGCACTATCTGGCGTGTCAAAATTTGCCCCATTGGCGTTTTTGACTGGGGCAAATTCTTCTTCTCGCAAAACCTGACAAAGGAAAGGAAATTTTATTATTCTGTAACATAACTAGAGGATTGTCAGGCATATGAAATGAGGGCGGGAGGATCACCTCAAAGAGTGCAGTAGAAGGTGAATAGGTGAAGGCATCAAATATGAACTGTTCTAGTTTTAGTCCCATTGTATATCCATTAGTTGATAGAATTTTCTTCTCTGCCAAATGGTATCTGCAGCAGCATTACCAGGGTTAACCTTTACTAAGACGAGAATTGCAAGAGCTGGGATTGAGGATGAAATAACCCATTTGAGGTAGCAGCACCAAAAATGGGAACCCCCAGAGTTTAGTTGAAAGTAGAAAAACTTTAAATCAGAAGGAAAGTAAGTAACCATGTGCTATCTAAAAATCACATAAATTAGCTCTCTGGATCCGCACTAATTTTCATTTGAAGCTCACAAAGGATCGGAGATGCAAACCAGAAATGACACTTACATACTATCTTTCTCCAGTCCATTGGCTACTGAATTCAAAAAATCCAAGGTGAACATATGCAAGCAAACCTGGAGAATGTGTAGAAATAAGCCATCACAACGTTACCGAAATGCAAAAGAAAATAAAAACTTTTCAAGTATAAGGATTTGCAGATACCAATTATAACTTTGGAGGTTTTTGAAAGCAAACGTCCATTAAAACTATCAAGCCTCAACTATCAGATCTTCTTCATCCCTATCGCAATTAACTTATCTATTAAAGAATCTTCTTGGAACCAATACTTTAAGGCGATATTATTTAGTTACCTTTTTCTACTTCACTTCATCTCTATAGCAATTTTTCCCAAGTAAATTGGGAATCAATTTCAGTTCTATGTGAGGCACAGTCTTTAAAAAAAGTGGAGAAACTTTTGGGAGATAGACAATAGTAAATTAATATTCAGTCTTTGAACTTTAAGAGTTCAAAAACATGCATGCATTAGAGCCTTCACCGTTGTTTGGATCAAGGTTAAGATTTAAGAGGTTCCCTCTTCTTCTTTTTTCCCTGTACAGTAAGAAACAAACACTGATAGGGCAAAAAGTAATCATACATTACTCCAACAATAGCGAAGACGTCCAGTTGCCTGATTAACTTCACTTGCCAGCGAGGAATCTAGCTCGCTGTATTCAACCACACTAAGAGGACCACCCTTTCCTCGCCGTACAAAGACACCAACTTTCTCTTGTGGATATGCCTGTAAATTCAGATTTAAAAGAAACAAACGACATGTCCGGAGTTAATATAAAAAATCAAGGCCAGGATTATAAAGCTTGTATAAAGGTATGATGAGTTTGTATTTCCTGATTAAACCCCCCCCCCCCCTCACAAGGACACAACATCAATTAAAAAATGGGAAAGCAAAAATGACACAAGTGAAAGTATATTCCCTACCCAATTGGCCGAAAAAGAACTGTAAGAAGGAAGGTATAATTCTGACATTACAGCACATCCATGAAGCATCAATATATACAGCTACAGTCAAGGATAACATGCCATTGATCTCCACTACTTACCTTTTTTACAACTTTTGCAGCTGCTGCAATACCTTTGTCTATGAAATACCCCAAGAAAGTGGGATCAGCAACTCGAACCTATTGTGAGTACAGAGAGCACAATTCAGATAACTAAAACAGAGACAAAAAAGAAAAGGTTTACAGAGGGCAAAGAAGAGAATTTACAAGCACGTTGTCCACACCGTAGCAATCTACATATTTGATCCCCCGTGAAGCCATATCTTCTAATAATTTGGAAGATTTTAGGGCTGATACAATATAACAAAGGTAGTCAGAACAATAAACTTGTGGGTTGAGCAAGAGTACTTAAACCAAATATTACTGAACTTTTCATGTATAAAGATGCAGAGATAGAAAGGGTGGCATACCTGTATAAACTCCTCCATTCCCATCAGGAGCCTTTGCTACCTGAATTTATTATTTTCAACAATAACTTCAAATAAGAATGTATACTCAAAAAGTCAAAAACTTATTGAATGCAGGAGGCGTCACTATCTTAACAACTTTTAAGGTTAATTAAGTGAGGAAATAAGCTCAACTAAGAAACCAGAAGATCGAATGTATATTAAGTTAAAACAAGTCATGTCAGCAAAAAAACTCCTAATTTAACTCAGTGGTACAACAAGCTTCTTCAAACAAAGCGGGAAAAACAAAGAATTTGACACATTCCCTAAGGTGTATCCTCTCTGATGGGTGAACTTCCACACCAACAAAGTCGATTGGATGCAACTATTTTTCTTTTTTCATCTTCTTTGATAGCAAACAGCTGAGTATTTGTTTATTTGTATTATTTATGGTTATAGAAAATCTACACTGACCCAAGAGACAGGAGGCTTGGCTCCAATATGCAAAAAGGCTGGTTTTGACTGCATCTTCTCCACATTTCTGGTTAGCACCTTGTAACATCACTGATAAGCTTACTATGTCAAGCAATTAGAACCTTTGTTTCTTTCTTTTTCTTTTTCTTACATCATTTCAAATTTTCTATGGACTTATTCTGGGAGTTGGTGAGAAAGTGCTGCAAGTGATTGGGCAGGTGAGCAAACTAGGAGTATCCAATCAAGTCTTATAGTTATCATATACAAAAAGGCATTAATCGAAGGATCATATGTCCTCTTTACTACTTCTGTAACTATGCCGATGCCAGATTAAGCAACAGGTATCAAACCTATGTTTCTCAGACTCGGGAATCCGAGGATCTGGTTCGGGTGAGGATCCGAGGATCAGATCATCGGACTCGCCTATTTTAAGGATTTTTTCCTTGTTTTGTTGCTAATTTGAAGTATCCAAGTTTCATATCGTATCCTAGTGTCTAAGTATCCTACACTGATACTTCTATTGAAATGAAGAGTCAGAGAATCATAGTATCAAACAACTCCAAGAGATGAGATGGTGAGATAACCTACTTTATATGGAGTCTCCATGATGAATCTTCCATCCTTTGATATACAAGGTATGGTGCCCTGCTGGAAGAAGGTTACCTGCAACAGAAATAAACCAAATAAAATAAATCTAACTTAATACTTGAAGCCTTCCTCTAAGAACTGAAGTGAGTCGCAAAGAATAAACATGATAACTCATACTTGATCAGCTTCGAGCCCAAAGTATTTATGACTTTCAAAGAATTTTCGAGTCGCTTCATCAGTGAAAGGGCTAGTCATTATGTACCAGTGGATTGGAACCACAC
Organism: Tetragonia tetragonoides; assembly: GCA_038025085.1. Taxonomy (NCBI): domain Eukaryota; kingdom Viridiplantae; phylum Streptophyta; class Magnoliopsida; order Caryophyllales; family Aizoaceae; genus Tetragonia; species Tetragonia tetragonoides. The sequence continues at coordinate 27,120,975 of CM076142.1, forward strand.
TTAATGAGCCTGAGGAGTGGAGATAGAAGAGCTATAAGCATGCTTACTTGAAAGTTACGAACAAAAGCTCCTAAGTTGAACCATCAAAATATATCTTACCCTCACTCATAAATTGAGCAGCTAATCTTTGAACACACAGTATTCTCTCAGCCTGAAGCTGGAAGAGAGACTTTCGAGATGGGAGTCCAATATCTGAAACAAGAGAAGAATGAAAACAACAATCGATAAGCAAATCAAAAGAAAACAAAGACTAATATATGATTGGGAAGTTCAGCACATAAGAAAATGCTCTTGAAAGTTATTCAAAGAGAAGGCAGGGACAAATTTGTTTCTGAATACTATGCTTGAAAAGACCAGATCTCATGAAAACATGTACATAAATCAACTGAATAGAGGTAAGAACTAAGAAGCATCATTGCTCAAGTGAATAATTTTGTTGCTTTCATGAAGGATAACCATTGTCTACACTAGCCACCAGGCCCACCACAAATAGCATACCATTACATTATCTTACATCATCATCTACAGGTAAAATGATGGGATAATGGCTCATGTAAGGAGTCGACCAAAAGGGAATTAAATGAAATAGAACCTACACAAAGCACTTCATTTGATTGTGAACAGACCAATCCCTCTCCTCTCCCTCCCCATGACTTTTAACAAATGGGAAAAATAATGCAGTCTTTCAGTCACTTACTAAAGCAACCCTTAGGATCAGAACTTCCAAGCCTGGTTCCCTGCATAGAAATTTGCATAAATGTGTTAAAACTTTTTGTTAACATCAGATCTGGGGCTCATGCATAGAAATTTGCATAAATGTGTTAAAGCTGTCTAAAATAAATGAAGAAAAAAAGAAGTTGGATTTCAACAATTTTACGTGTTTATGCCTTGAGCACACGTTGCACGGCAGGACAAATGGTACCAGAGGTAGGATTAGATCTTGTCAACATCCACACTAACATCTCACGATATCATTTTTTTTAGATAAAAAAAAAGATTCCATTAGTGATCAAAGTGTAACAATACAAAATCAGAGGACAAGGAGTCCTCAAAGGAAAACACAAATCTAACTAAAAAACAAATCACTCCATAAATGCTGAACATCCATAAGGCTCACGCCTTTAAAAGCCCCAGCTGCTTTGGCCCAGAGAGAAGCCAAGTACACCACACGATCCCAAACCAAACTGACAGGATTACCAACCCCAGTAAAGATCCTCACGTTCCTCTCCAGCCATAGATACCAAAAGATAGCCAAACACAAGCAACGCAACAACACCTTGCCCTCCTTTCCCTGCCCCCTATGTACAAAAGGCATATGGATGAATCAGACCGTGGCAGGACAAGCAAAAAGTTCCCCACAAAACAATTTATCCCACATTGGCCAGGCAACATCACAAACAAATGCAAACAACTCTCACTCGACCGGTGGCACATCACACAACTCTCACTCTCCAGCCATAGATACCAAAAGATAGCCAAACACAAGCAACGCAACAACACCTTGCCCTCCTTTCCCTGCCCCCTATGTACAAAAGGCATATGGATGAATCAGACCGTGGCAGGACAAGCAAAAAGTTCCCCACAAAACAATTTATCCCACATTGGCCAGGCAACATCACAAACAAATTGTTGTTGTTGTGTTATCTTCTTCTGTGCAAATGGTGATTGTAAAGTAGTGAATATAAGGGGAAAAAAAGAAGTGCAATAGAGTACATTATAGTATCAATTTTGTGAAGAAAAAGGAACTTGTGGTGAATCTGTGCATGGGATAATGGAAATGGAGGAAAGGAAGAAACTATGGAAGGAGCTCACTGTTGTTGCACTTCAATGTGCTACAACTTGGAAACAGACAAGAAGGAGCCTTAGAGTTAATACTAGGGTTTACAGACTGCAGTAAAGACTATGTACTACAGAACAGAGCTGGTCAGGGTGTCAACACTTGAAAATGAAGTTGCAGGAACCTGCAGGGTGTTGTGTGGGCAGATTGCCACTTTTCAACTGGCAATCAGAATCAGAACTTAGCAGTGCAGTACTAACAGGAAGATTAACCAGCAAGGACCAGAGAATACATCAGGTTTTCAGCAGAGAACCTGCAGTGCTGCAAGGCATGAGAACCTGTACAGAATTAGGCAGCAGGTTTCAGCAGGGAAGTAGCAGTTGCTGAAACCAGGCCGAGTGAGGAACAAACAGAATCCAGCAGACCAGATAGGCCAGAAGAAGTTGTAATAATTTAGCTCATTATGTTTTTGTATTCTGCTGAAAAAGGCAGCAGATTTCAAGAAGGAAACAGAAGCAGGTGGCAGAACCTAGGCTGTGAACCAGGCAGCAGGTTCTAGCAGGCAACAGGAACCAGCAGAATGCACAGGAAATCAGAAGGTGTTGAAGCAAGAAAAAAGGAGGAATGAATCAGCTTCTGGAAGATTTGTTGCAGAAACTAGGATGTGAACCAGGCAGCAGGTTCCAGCAGACAACCAGTGACAGGTTGCTGGAGAAAAACAGAGCAAGGAATGAAACAGGAAAACAGAAGATTTGGAAAGCTAGAAGAATTTGTAATTTCTAGTTTATTATGTTTTTGTACTTTGTTGTAAGTCAGAAAAGATTTTTGTAATTTGTTATGCTTACAGAGATGGTGAATCACTGCCTGTAGTGAGTTGCACCAGATTGAAGGGTTGTAAGGTAGTAAAAGGGATGCAGGAAAAAAAGGGGACCCTACCTAGTAGGTGGCCTTGGATTCGCATTGCCTTAGGCCTGTAATCTTGTTACATTACAGTGAGCAATAATACATTTCTAACTTGCACCAAAAAAAAAAAAACATCACAAACAAATGCAAACAACTCTCACTCGCCCGGTGGCACATCACACAAACATCCGGTGACAATGACCACCCAGGCGCCTCCGCTGCGACATGTCATCAACATAATTCCATTAATATAATAAAGCAGCGAACAATTATTCACATGAGAGCCTGAGTTGGTAGGTCAGTCAGTTATGTCATATTTGCCCACTACCTGTTTCAGCTTGATTTTTCCCATCCACAATTACAGATAAATTCAGCATAGCTTCCACCCTGCACCCCGATTTCTTGCTGCATCTAAGCTCAACTACCAACATCTAAATAGACCACAAGCTTGTCATTAAAGGCGCTCTATGTGTATGGGAGTAGAAGCCACTCATTGTAATTGCTGCAGGACAGCAGGTGGGAGAATTTAAATCATTTTGGCTTCCTATTTAAGTTTTCTATCAACAGAATATTGAGAAGGACCTGTTACAGTAGCCATTTTTGTAGATTAAAATCAGACAGTGCAGTTTTCCTTTATCCTTTTCTTTTTCTCTTTTTTACCTTGTCTTTCTATCCAAGTGTTTCCAAGAGAAGCTAAACAGGTCAGACACTCCATTAATTGCCAACCGTCAAGATTACATCGTCATGACTCAGTCAGTCTCTTTCAAGCCTCTTCTGTTCTAAGTTTGCATTCCTTGATGTTGACAAGAATGCTTCTGCAGTTCTGCTGCATTTTAAGTCTCAACACCTGTCTCTTAAATGTCATTATTATTCTGCGGTACAGAATGCTTTGTCGATTGTACATGTAAGCAGAATTGTAGGAGAGTGACAATGTGAACCATAATGGGCAATTCAAAGAACCAGAGGTTTTTCTGCTAAGTGCAACATTTTAATTCGCTACAACGTTAATGCTGCAGTACATGTCCTACTGAGAAAGAATTTATCAATGTACAATCAGTTGGTGATTCAATTCATCTCTTTTTGCTTTTCCATTATAAAATGGACTTAATTAGTCAAACAAAATGACAGAGGTCTGGCGATTCTGCAATGGGGTACTGTACCAAAGAAATTAAATTTCTGGTTTTCACCCTTGTAAAATAGTCTCCTGATGGGGTAAATTTTAGCTAGGTGCTGCAAATGGTGAGTTTTACATATAGGACTCTTTCCTACAAGGTGCTCATTTTGTATAAGAAAAGATGCTTAGAGTGCCTTGTCCACGCTTGTAAGGTACGTAATCAGTTTTTCACCAAAGCTGAAGTCGACTCCCCTCCTCTCAAAGCCATCTATCTACATATTTGGTATGAATGAAATATTATCAATTTTCAAAAAAGAGATAATCACTGACCAGAATTCAGCTGAAAATAACTCAGTATTAATGTGTTTTTTGGTTAGTAATAGACAGTGCAACTAATGCACTAGGTCCCATATCAATGAAACTACTACGTTTGGTACAGATCCAGGCCCTCCACTAAACATATCACTTTCATTTTTCCTCCCCCACACCCAGAATCAACCCCAGCATAACAAACATTATCCCACCAAACGTGCAAACCCCATTTGCCGCTTTCCTCAAAGCATAACTTATCACACAAAATGCCCTTTTACCCAGATTTCAGATTTAGATAATAAAGCTGGGTATCTATCTAACTTAGTGCCATAACCACACATACATACAGATTATTATCATGATTACACCACCAAAAAGCAACATACAGCCGACACAAAGGCAGCTAGAAGACTTTAAAAGCTCCAACACTGGCTTTTTTTTAAAAGAAAAACCAGAAGGCTTCAACAGTTAAATGAAATGATCACACTCAGAAAGTGTTCCTGCACCCAATTATTGTTGCAGAAGAACCTACTTTTCTTCTCCCATTAACAATAATACTAAAAAATACTCAAAACCCATAAACATAAACATAAACATAAACATAAACATAAACATAAACATAAACATAAACATAAACATAAACATAAACATAAACATAAACATAAACAATAGTATCAAACTAATAATGACTCCAAGTATTCAATAATAAGGATACCAATATCAAAAATGTTTCCTCCTAGCAACCACCTTTTTGGTCGTCTAGACTATAGTGTAAAAGTAACATGAAATAATACTATAACAGTACCAAAAAATAATAACTCGACCTATAATTAATACTTAATACTCATCAAAACCCATAAACAATAGTATCAAAATAATAATAATTTCAACTCATCAATAATGACACAAATATCTAAAATGTTTTCTACTCTACTAAAAAACCACCTTTTTGGTCGTATAGACTACTATAGTGCAAAAGTAAAGTAATAATAACACTCAAATTATAAAGTCTACATATATAACAACAATAAAGAAGGCCGAATAGTAACAACAATTAAATAATACCTGGCCACCAGATAAAAGAACGACAGCCAATTTACCGGAGTAAATAGCCTTCAACCCCATCTTCCACCATCTTTCTCTCTCCTCAATCGTCCTTTCCTCCACGGTCGACACCATATTCTCCGGTACTGGCTCAATTGCAGCCACCGGTAATCCTTAAAAAAAAAAGGAAAAAACATTTTCTCAATTTCTGGATCCAAAAAACACAAAAATGAATTTGATTTTCATAAATCATAATATAAATTGATGAGAGAGAGTATTAAAAAAAATAATAATCACCTTGAGAACGAAGCGAACATCGGATGATCCGATCGATTCTCGGAAGATCCAAACTCTGAAAAAGAAAAAAAAAACAAATCAAATTAAAATCATATTCGAGCATGAAATTGGAAAAATCAAAAATGAAATCGTGTTAATTAAGTAGTGCATGATAATGAGACGAGATTGAATATGAAGATGACCTCGATTTCTTTGATGAGGAAATCGCGTTCTTCAAGAGAGAGTTCATCATAGAAAGCAAAAGCATCCTCTTGACCGTAATCTTTGAGTCTTTCAAGGAGAGCTTGTGGTGGTGATGCTGTTGTTGCAATGGCGGTATTATTGTTATCATTATTATTTTCAATCGCCATTGATGATGGTTCTCTCATATCTGAGTTTTCTCTCTCCTACTTTGTGTCGGTGATGAGTGAGACTGAAGAAGAGTGAGGTTGATGGTAATGGAGATTGGAAATGGAAGTTTTAAGCTAAGGTAAAAGGTTGCTTGGACACGACTGTTTTTTTTCTCGTGAATAGTTTGATTGTTGTTTGCTTGTTTGTTGGTATATAGAGTTTTTTTATGACAATGTAGACACATGAAAGTCAGGTACTAAACAGGGAGAGAGAGAGAGAGACAGTATGTGCATTAATTAATTTGTTTAATAGTGAGTGAAGTGAGTGTCGGGTAGACCTGGCCAACGGGCTGAGTCGGTCGGGTTGACCCATAAGAAATAGGCGGGCGGGGCGGGTTGACCTGTTTCCCTGCTCTCCATGTTCATCTCCGACTCCAAGGCAGTTGTAAATTAATTTTTTGTTTTTTCTCCTCAGAAATAGGTATAAATGAATGGCTATCGAGACACCCTTAGTTTGTTATGTTCGCACTTTAGTGTCCAACAATGAACATATCAAGCTAACTGAACAACTAGCGTAAGCACTGGCTTTGAGTTGTAAATTAATCAACAGAAAAACTCAATTCCCAAAACCTACAACCCTGACCATGTCTCTCTCTCCTCTCTATATACGCATAGGGGTGTACCGAGTCGAGCCGACTTAGTGAGCCATTGGGCTCGACTCAGTCAAAGCTCGGCTCGAGCTCGGGTCAAAACGAGCTCAAGCTGAGCCCGAGCCGGCTCGAATGCTTTCCGAGCCGAGCCCGAGCCTACTACGGCTCGGTTCGGTCGGCTAGATTGGCTCGGTTTATTTTTATTTTCCCCTCTATTTTGAATAAAACCATTAAATATCTAAAGTAATTCAAATAGTTTTATGGTTTTCTCATTTTATAACTTGTAGATGATCACTTGTAGCCGAATTCAATTGCAAATGTTTTAAATCGATCTATTTCGGAACTGCTTAAAGTAAATCCTAAATTATTAAACGCAAATTTTTTTATCACAATATTCCCCAAAGTACCATTTTTATTTGCAAAGCAGCTTTCTCATTTTTCCTTTCACACCACCCTATTATACTCATTTTACTCAATGTAAAGAAATCAAAATTCTAGTTAAGATGGATGATTTCTTTGATCGAGACAATAACATTGACGAGATTAATGATTATATTCATATAGCTATCAGAATTAGAAATAGATTTTAATTCAAAAAATTAGAAATTGGTTTTCTTTGCTATTTAATGTTTATGGTTTATGGTGGCTTGAGTGGTGACTGTGGGGTAGCGCCGTAGCGGCGGCTGGGTAGGAAGTGGTGGTAGGGAGGAGAGAGAGAGAGAGAGAGAGAGTCATAGGTAGGCGTTAGGAATGAGCGAAAGAGAGTGCGATAGTGATGGGTGATTTGCGTTCGATTGACTGCGATGAAGACCATGGGGTAGACGGCACGGTGGGCTTGGGGGTTTCGAGGGGACGTGATGGGTGTGTGGTGGATGACGTCGGGGGTAGGGTGGCGGTTAACGGCGTTAGGGTGGTGGCTTGTGGCTTCATGCGGCAGAGGTTGGGGGGGGGGCTGTTTAGTCGTAATTAGGTAGCTTTGGATTTGGGTTTTTTCATGGTTTTTCTTTTTTCGTTTTTCTATGTTGTTTATAATTGATAGAGAGAAAGGAGGAGGAGAGGGAAAGTGGTGAGAAACTTGTTGGGAGCATAGTGGTAAAGAAATTTTGCATTTAGTAATTTGTGATTTACGTTAACCAATCCCCTTTATATAACATTTGTAATGGTGAGTATGAATTCGAGCCGAGCCACAAGCCTAAATCGAGCCAGCCTAAGCCATAACTATTTCGGCTTGGCGAGCTTTGAGCCGAACCCAAGCCGAGCCAAACTTCGAGCAGCCCCGACTCAGATTCGACTTGACTCGGTTACACTCTTATATACGCATAATAGAAAAACAAAATTCCCTCAATATTTTGTTCTAGAAACAGAAATGATGACAGAGAAAAAAAAAGGAAGAAAAATGAAGAAGAGAGAGAAATGGTATTGTCCAGCGGTTGATTTTGGCTCAAGTTGTGAAATAGTCAGGAGAAACAAACAGAGGAGGAGAAGCAGAGAAATTGGTAGGGTTGTGCAAAAAAATATCGGAACCTGAGTATCCAATTCGAAATGATATTATCCGAAAAAGTAGATATGCGAGATTTCGGATACCTAAAAAATGAATATCCGAATTTTTCGGATACGGGTTTGGATACAGTTTTTCATAAATTTTGAATGTTCAGATATCAAAAAATATAAAAAAAATTAAAAAAATTATCCGAAATATCCGAAAATTAACCAAAACTGTCCTAATATTCGAAATATTTAACTCACAATTTTGAAATATTAGGCACAAAGTAGAATAAAAAATATAAATATATTTCGGATAATGGGGTATTCGACTATCTGGATATCCAACATTTCGAATACGAGTTCGGATATCAAAAGTTGGTATTCGAAAATTCGGATAACCGCAAATAACCACCCCTTGAAATTGAGGGACCATTATTTAATTTAGTGTGGCCCGTTGGTGTGACCCATTAACCCATTAAAACAGATTTGCCCGACCCGTTATTTGAGAGAGGGTCATGACCCAATCTAAACCAGGTCGGGTAAAAAACGGCCCCTCCTGACTATTAACCGAGGAATTATTGTGTAGTCCAGGAGTATTGCTCTCTCGTATTACAAAATAGAAAATTATCAATTTGAATTTAGAGCGGCCTCCACTTATTTTGTAAAAGGAGGGAGTAATGCTCCTGGAATATGCAATAATTTCTTGGTCTAGTGATCAGGAACATAAATGTGATGTGATAATAAATACGGTGGATTTGGCAAGTTTGCTTGTACAGTTATACCATTTGACCGAAGTCCTCAACCATTTTTTTGAGATTTTGCTCTGGTTTTCTTATTTTGAATCAAGGAATAAGTTCTTTTCTTGTTGTACTCTAATTTCCTATCTTAATTTATAACGAGTCATTATGTATTAGTTTATTAAAAGTTCTTTTTTCTTTTTTGTTTTTTCTTTTTTTGGGTTGGGACTTGCTGGGTGCAGGGTGCAGGGTGCTGTTGAAGTGCTAACTATTTTGGAGATTTTGAGATTCCTATAAATGTGTTGTTGGGGGATAAATATTAGTTTACTCAATGGGTAGTATACCTGGGTGATGTGTAAATTGGTGATTGGTTAGATTTTTATATTTTATTTTTTAAGTTAAAAATAATTAATTTGAGTGCCAATGTACATGCTTATATTTCTTGTCCACATTACCCGGGTAGACTACCCGGTGGATAAACTAAGCATTCTTCCTTAATAAGTTGGAAAGATGCTCACTTCATGGCTGGTTTTTGGTATATTTGAGAATTTTAGATGGTTTCCTTTTAAACTTATTAAAGACTCACTACAACAAATTCGCTAATATAGGGCACTTTTTTTCCCACGCTTTACAAAGCGTGAATGTGAATGGAACATGTACGGTCATTGGTCACGCTGTGTAGTGTGGAAAATAACATTGGGCATTTCCTACGCTTTTTGTCGAGAAATAAGCTTTCATCCCTCACCGAAAAGAAAGGAAAAGAAAGAGAAGTTATTTTCTTGAAACGATAGTACGGCGGTCTCGCTCACTCCACTTCCTCCCTTCTCGCCTACAACTCCTCATCCACCAAACCAGAAGGTGATAACTACAAAGTTCAATCCCAGTCATGTCTCTAATTTTTCTTGAATGTTGCTTAAATGTTTTGCCCAAATATCTCTTACTTCCAAGGAAATCACATTCATTCTCTCGAATTCGTTGAATAATTGAAGAACCCTTGAATTTCAGGTGAACATCTCCTCTCCTCTAATTCATTTCAGAATATTGTTGGGTTGTGCGGCAATCGTTATTCTTGCCTTACTATTTTCTATACAAATTTTGTTCTCTTTTCTTTTCTGATCTTTTAGGTTTTCTGAATTTCACTCAAAATCTCAATAAATTGGTGAGTTTTCGATTTGTTTCTTCAATCATGTCCCCCTCCCTTAGATTAAGCGCATGAATTACAGTTGTTACCTAGGGTTTTCGTTTCTCTAGAAATTTTGATTAGCTTTTGAACAGATGACAAATGATTGAGATGAAGATTTCCCGCAATTGCAGTATTGAAGAACTAAGTATTCCTCAGGGAGAATTGGTGCTCAAAAGGTTTAGATATCTCTCTCTCCCTCAAATTTCTCCTTTACTTCTGTTTGTTCTGCTGTAATACAGTTTTTTGTTCTTCCTCGGTAAAATGATATATTTCAATTATCTCAATCTTTAAATTGGCTAAATAATGTATCTTTCTCTTCCTGATTAAATGAATATTTCTGATATTTAAAGAGATCTTACTCTATGCTTTCACACAAATTAGTAAGTGAAACTTTCGATTTTCAATTGTCGTACTGTAAAGAGATTAAGCCATTAATTCGGAACTACAAACATAATATTACAGTAGTATTGAATCTGTCTTAAAAAGGTGGCTTTGGGGGCTTGTTTCTTATACCTTTGCTTTCAATCAATTTGTACTTACCTGCTATATGTCTGGGTTAAGGCATGAGTTGGCTACAAGCCGACAACCCGTTACTCTATTAGTATAGGGCACTCTTATCCAGAAACCTGTTTCTACATAACAACAGCAAAAGGAGTGTAGTTGCTCGATTTTAGTTCTGATTGGGTTTGATTTAATTCAATTGGTGGAATTGTGTTTGGGTGCAATCTTTACATGTGGAATTGTATTTTGGTTAAATTGAGACCCAGGCTGCAGTTTAGATGAAATTGGGCAGCCTACAATCGTCAGTTTAGGACTTCACTACTTCAAGCCTCAATGATATCACTCAAGTTTCTTTTATGTTACTTCAGTAGTTGTTAGTCAAAGTTTGTGGGTTAATCTTTTTGAAGAGCAAAAAAAAAAAAAAAAAAAAAAAAACAAATGTGGGTTAATCATTCTGTTGAGTTAGATAATTCTATGTCGCTGGCCTTATGGCCCTTATGCTAGGTTAACTTTGATGTTTTCTTATTCATCAGATGGAATTGAGCTACTGTATGGTGCTTATTTCATATCAGCTCTGTAGGGATTATTAATTTATTATGATTATTTGCTGCTTGGGATTTGCTGTCATAACTAATCTACATTTGGGTTGCTCTTCTTTTGTTTGTATTGGTCTGTGAAGAATCTAACTAGTTTGTTGCTTGAAGTGGATGTTGTTCTTATTGTTATTATTTGAGCTCAATATGTCTATTGGGGTTAATGGGACCCTTACTTCCTAGAGAAGTTTCTAATTATCGCCCAAAGACTCTGAAGTCTAACTATCAATAACACAACTGTCTGGGCGGGTTCAGTATTGTGGATAAAAGCAACTCAAGCAGCAAGTGAGCACCTCCAGCAGCCGCAACTGTTCGAGGCAATTGACTAAAATAAGGTGCAATCTTGATTCATTTAGTAGGCACCATCCACATTGTGCTGCTAGCTACATTTTCCCTTTTCTTATTTTTGAGTAAGTTATTCGAATTCAGGTTCATATTTTGACTCATGCTGTCAATGTGTATGCTCTTTATTCTGGAAGGTCTGCATCACCGAGTGAAAGAGGGGGAGGGGAAAAAAATAGATTTGTTACAGACTCGCAGTTTATTTAGGTCGATTATAAAGAGTTCACTATAGACCTGCACTTGATTTGATTTTGTAGTGCTTTCTTGATGCGGTGTGCAGATGTCCTGATTGTTATTGAGCAAAAAGCAGCAGAGTCTGGTGTTTGTTATGGTGTTGAATACTTATTTGTTAACTTTGTTTCTTAAGTCATTTAGAACTGATTAGTTTTCCAGTAATGTTTTTGTCAACTGCCATTTAGGTTGCAGTTACATCACAAAGCAATCTTACTAGACGTTATGATTGCCACTCGTTCCTGCTACTGTTGCTGTGCAGGCTGGTCTGCAGTTCTGCCAAAAAAAAGTTGTGCAAAAGACTACAGTGGTTGTGGGGCCTGTTGGCTTTGTTAGCTATTTTACTTTAATGTTTTATGGGTTTTTTGCTTAAAACTACCTTCGGTTTAGCACTTTTTGAAAAAAACTACCTTACTTTCGCAACTTTGTGAAAAACTACCTTGTTTCCATTTTTTTTGCGAAAGACTACCATTTGACGGAAAAATGACTAACGGGGTTAACTTTGAGTGTAAAATACCATATTACCTCTCACTTAAGTTAGTTGACTGAGTCAAAATCATTTCCCTCTCTTTACCCCCTTTTATTTTCCCCCCTTTTATTCCGGCAATTCTCTCTCCTCTGGATCATCTCATTGATTCAGATTCAAAGTCACTCCATTATTTTCATCTAATGGGTTCATTTTTCGTAGTACTTGTCAAAGTGGTCCAAATCACACTCTTCCTAATCAATATCATGTGTGGCAACGAGTTGACCTAGAAGAAATTGTCAATTGAGTCCAAAAATAATAAATCACGAATTACCAAACAAATCACCGACGAATTGCAAAATCAAACTGGAACCCACTAACCCAAAATCAAAATTAATTAATACCCATATGCCAAAAATAGCAAGGAAGTACGTAATTAAAATCCTAACACAACCAAAACTCGACTCACTGAGTCAACTAGGAGAAAGAGAACGAGTCACACATACCTTATGCCGAACAGTGAGAAGACAATGGCCACAAGCATTCATTAGAACAACTTCATCCTTGTCACGCCAATCAGCGACTGCACTGTCACCCACAATTCTCTCTCCTCTCACGGTCAACCGGCAACCACCGGTGGTTTTTCCTCCGGCAACCTCCACTCCGGTGGTTTTTCCAGCGGGTTCGACCGGAACAGAGCAGTCGCAGTCAGGGCACTCCCACTGGGACAGGGACGACATCGATTGGGGCTTAACAGAGAGACACTCGCTGTTGGTGGTGGTGGTTCGCCATTGCTGGTTTGAGGAGAGAGAAAGTGAGAGAGTGAGGGTGGAAAGGGGCCAATGGAGTGGAGAAGGTGGTCAGATCTGCAGCAGGCTGGTGGTGAAAGGGGAGGTAGGGTGTTGAGTGGTGAAGTGGTCAGAGAGGGAGGAGAGAGAGATGTGGGTGACGGTGGGGCACGTGAGGGGCATGTGTTTTTGGTTCATAAATGAGGGGTATTATGGTCAAATCAAGTTGTCCACACTCAAAGTTAACCCCGTTAGTCATTTTTCCGTCAAATGGTAGTCTTTCGCAAAAAAAAATGGAAACAAGGTAGTTTTTCACAAAGTTGCGAAAGTAAGGTAGTTTTTTTCAAAAAGTGCTAAACCGAAGGTAGTTTTAAGCAAAAAACCCATGTTTTATATGCAGACTCCCTATTTCCTTCGCCTTCTTTTGTTTAAAGAGTATCGTATAAATGCTTCATCTTACAGCAAAATGGAAATTAGCAGCCGCTGAGAAGGAATTGAAGTGGTTAAGTCTGCTAAAACTTCATTGAGAAGGAAAATGAGCAAATTCAACAAAAGACTACTGAAATTCAGAAGTACTAGTTAAACAGTGAAAGGTAATTACCGTTGCTGTTTTGCCTTGCTCCAAGAAGTCCAGTTTGATTTCCTAATTGGCAAGAACCATCTCTTTCTATCTAGAGGTAATTTATTTTTGTTCTATTTTTACTTTAGCAACTGTATGTTCATTTTGATATTTAATGTGAATCGTTAATGCATTACACAGTTTTTCAAACACAACAGTGGCTTTAGAAATGGGCCGAAGGCTCTGAAGCGTACTCCTGTGATCCGGTGCAAGTAAGGCTTTTCATCTTATATTTATCTGAAAGCTTCAGTGCAAAAATCCAATATTAGAAAAAGTGAAAACAAATTCATGTTTGCGAACTTGTTTTGTTTTGGATTATGTAGGATGTCAGGGGATCAACAGGTGGGAATTCTTGCATTTCATATGTCATGTCTGTCATGAATCTAAATCTGCAGGATATCCCTTTTGCTCCACCCTGTCTGCTGCAATCTGGTTTTCTTGAAATGACTTGGTATTATTACTCATAGACATTGGGCTTAGACAGGAGCTCAAGTGGCTGGTTCCAGAGGTACTGTGATGAGAGCTTATTGCATAGAGGTAGCAGGGTTGTTTCAGCAGCAAATTACGAAATTTGGAAGGAGCGAAATTAAAGGATTGTCAACAACTCCACAAATCTGCAGTTTGATACAATTACAGTTTTTATAGTCTTTTCTGCCTATTAGGATTTCATTTAGCTTGTGTGAGTGGTTTCTTGGGTTAGCTTTTTTTAATTGGGTTGAGAGATGATTGTTTATGTCCTTTGGGGTGGTTTGTAGGCTTGCAAAATTGTATACTATCTATACTCTCTTTTCCCCCTAAGTGGATGAATAAATGAGCTCTTATGTGACATATAGTGGTTGGCTACTATAATTTATTGAAATTGTACATTTTCCCACCAGAATTGTGATGCTATTTATAAAGTTACTACTCCCAGCCTTTTTTGCCACACTATTGAGGTAAATAATTATCAGCCTTCAAAGTAAAGAGGAAAACTAGACACCTATAAGCGTGGAGAAAGTTAGCTTTTCCACAGTCAAAAAATGTGGCAAAATGTCACACTTAAAAGTGTGAAAATTCTCCACATTGATTTTTCCCACGCTATTAAAAAGCGTGGAAAAAACGTGGAAAAACTTTTTTCCACGCTTATAAATGTAGTAAATCAAGATTTTTAGTGTGGGTAATTAACATTATTGTAGTAGTGACTGAAGCGTACTGCGTAGGTATTAAGAAATGATCTAATGATGTGGTTGTGGAGTGTGACTCTAATAACATGGTATCTTGATGAATAACGGAGAGCTTCGACTTGGTATCGTATATAAATTATTTTTTTTGGTGCGAGGTATCATAATTTATATGGAATGAGGGAGCAAAGTTATGTTGTTGATTCCTTTGCAAACTACGGTGTTCCTAAAAATACAAACTGTATGCATGGCTTTAAAAGTGTGTTGTATAAAAAAAATCACAAAACTTCATATGAGGCGGCCTTAACGTAAGACGCCTCTAACAAGCATGACATTATGCTTGGCTATTGAGTTGGTCTCACCTAAAACGACCTCATAAGAGATATTTTGATAGAAAATATAGGTGTATTTTTTTTTTGGCAGTATATGCATTCCTTGTATAGAGATTATTATAACGGAATAAGGAAGAGCCCTAAGAACCTCGATATTCACTGTAGCGAGTTTGGCAATAAGTTGCTTTTAATTAAATTTATTATTTGCTGTGAAAAAAAATATTTTAATAATTAGGAGTTGGATTCATATCCACATTTAAACCTCATTAACACCCAAAAAGGGAAAAAATTAAGATGAATTATCATTGTTCCAACCTCCACGGCCCCACCTCACCTTCTATGTGTTGCTAGCTATAGTGAGCATTATATTTGCAATTTGCAGGCAGTGGTTGGTTTTTGAGTTTGACAATATTAGTGCCATTAAGGCTTTATGAGGTAGTTGTAGAAGTCCATTTTTTTGCCTATAATTTCATCTTTAGTTTAGGGGTCATGGTTGTTTTGTTTGTAACGATGGTAACAAAGTAATCTATAAGATAGTGCATGTACAATTATGAAAAATAGATCTTCTTTTTAGAATTTCAACCTCCTTGAATTATATTGACGATTTAATCCTTCAAGGTCATGTTAACGTAATGGAAAGTAAGAATCGTCCTTGCGACCTTGCGTTTCAAAACATAAAAAAAATTCATGACCATTTAAATCAACAAAAACTCTCTTATGAAGCAGTCTCATAAGAGAGTTATTATTTCAAATCAAATCAAATCAATTCAATTCATCTTCATCCATGTGAAAACAAGATCCCTTTATTGCATTTTGGATTGTTCGCTACCATTTTATTTCGTTTATTTTTCGAATTCACTGCAATTTTGCTTTGTTTGATCTTGTTTCATTTTGCAAGTTCGGATTATATAAATAAATACTTTCTTTAATTTGTAGGATGTCGTTCAACAAAATGCCAGGCTTCAAATATCTCCTTGACAGGAATTCAAATCATAAGTGTAAATGTGTAATTAGATTTGGAGCTATCCTCAAGCCGGAGATGTTCCTCTTTTTTCTTACTAAAAGAAAAAATAAAAAATCGTAATAAAAAAAAAAGGTGCAATTGTGCAATTGCAGATCCCACCCCACACTTGGGAGTTTGGACTGTAAAGAAATCTCATAAATAACTACAATTTTTTTTATTTTATATAATAGACATACTTCATTTATATTTCAATAAGGTGCCATACAACAGGCTCTATTAAGATCCATAGTCTTAAGATTACATACATTACGATATATAACCAAAGTCATATTGATATATACTAGAGCATCTATCCGCATTACTAGAGCATCATACATAACTAACATGATCATGACAGTAAACCAAGAAACGTAATTCATTAAGCAGCACTGGTTGATTCGCACAAGGTCTCCTTCTCTGTCTCTTTTTCAGACTCCTTTTCCCATTTGAGACTAAGCAGATCAGTCTCATATGGAAATCTTGCAAAATGAGGAACCAGGAGATGGGTACGCCTTGGTAGCATTTCCTGAAAAGCTTGTCCTGCAAGAGCGTGAGCAACAATGTTGGCTTCCCTCTTTGTATGCATCAGAGTTACAGTCCAATTTTTGTTCAGAAGGCTGCACACATCACTAATCACGACTCCTAGCTCATGAAAAAGACTTGCATTTGGTTCTTTGATCAGCTTCAAGATTGATTCTGCACCAGTTTCAACTTCCAGTTTCTTGATCCCTCGATTCCAAGCAGACTGAAGACCTTCCCTAAGGGCAATAAGTTCAGCTGCAGCAGCTCTCGGAGCATCAAATTTGTATGTGACTCCAAATTTCCAAATGCCAGTCATCTCTGATAACACCTCCTCCACCGGCTAAGTAAGGCTCCTTTTTGTAAGCTCCATCTACATTTAGCTTCCAGAATCCTTTCTTTGGTGGTTTCTATGTGATGACTGGTTCTGTTGCCTAGTGAATTGTATTTCCAATCTGAAAAGCCATAGAGTTAGTAGCAAGGTCCAAATTAATAAGAGTGTGAAGAACCCTTGGATGGTAGACCGCTTGTTCAAAGATCCCTTTGTTTCTAGCACACCAAAGATGCCAAATGGATATAGCAAAAAGGGCAGACCATTCTTTGCTAATGTTCAAGTTAAATTTGAGCCAATCCAGCCAGTCAAGACAATAAAATCTCCCCAAATCCACATCTTTGACGTTTTTCAGTGTTAGTGGCCATATTTCTATTGCCAACTTACATTCTCTGAAAATATGAAGGTGATCTTCCTTATTGGCCCCACAGATGATGCATGTTGGATTAAAGTTCTCAATGAAGGAAGCAAGTCGACTGGCAGTTGGTAAAATCTCATGGAAGCAGTTCCAAAGAAGCATTCTAATTTTGAATGGGATGCCTAACTTCCAAATCCCTTTCCAGTTTATATTGCTATTGGGTGAATTAGTACTAATTTGATCAGTTCCAACCCTATAAGCAGACTTGATAGTAAACAAACCATTCTTCTCGAAAGACCAAAAGAGGGAATCTTTTATGTTTTTATTGAAGGACAAAGGTGTGCAATGAATACCATGAATGATTTTTCACTAGGCATAAAGCTCTTAATAGACATTGTGTTCCATTGACGTCCATCAATAATATCAGACACCCTCCAATGAACAACTCTGTTAGGTATAATATTATTAATGCCTTGATAAATAGGTTTATCACCAAGCCACCAATCATACCAGAGAGAGGTATCCCTCCCATCACCAATTCTAACTTTCAGACCCTTAAGAAGTAATTCTTTACCTTTAAGATTATCTTTCCAAATATGAGAAGAACTGACTAGGGTTACAATTGAGGAAGCTAGATTTTTTAATGTATTTGGCAGTGAGAAGACGGACCCACAGCTGGGAGGGACCATGAAGGAATCTCCATCCAAGCTTTGCCATGAAAGCCAGGTTCCAATGGTGAAGCTTCCTTATCCCAAGACCCCCACTGGACATAGGCAAGATGACATTGTCCCAACTAAGCCTAGGCAAGTAGTGAGGGCAATCAACTTTGTTCAAAGAAATCTTCGCATGGCCTTCTCCATGGGCTTAATAATCCCAATAGGCAGAAGGGTGGTTTGCATGATATGTGCAGGGAACCCACTAATCACAGATTTGATGAGTGTACATCTTCCAGCCAAGTTAAGCATTTTTTCTTGCCACCCTTGAATTCTTATTTTAATTCTCTCTAGAAGTGAGTAATAATCCTTGATTCTCAGTTTATTGGGAGCAATTGGAACTCCAAGATAAGTCCCAAAAGTTGTAGAACCAGGGATATGACAAGAGTTACAAATAATTTTCCTCGGTTTGTGATGCATCTTAGAAGGAAAAATGAACTTTGATTTAGACTTGCTAATGAACAGGCCTGAAGACTCTCCAAAACGAGTAAGAATATCAATCATGGTCCAAGCATTTTGAAGAGTGGCTTTACCAAACAGAAGAATATCATCCGCATAGAAGATGTGGGAAATATGGAAGTCCTTGCCAAAAGAAATAGGGTACCAGTCTTTATTCAACACACTTTCATTAATCACAAGGGACAACCTTTCCATACAAAGAATAAAAAGGTATGGTGAAAGTGGGTCCCCTTGACGAATCCCTCTAGAGGGCTTAAAAGCTAGAGTAATCTCACCATTCCAAAGCACAGAAATGGATGAAGAAGTAATACAGCTCATCACTAAATTAGTTATAAATTTAGGGAATCCAAAACCTAGGAGTGTGTCTCTAATAAAACCCCATTCAAGAGAGTCAAAAGCTTTAGTTAGATTAATTTTGAGGCCCAACAATTTTTCCCCTTTTTACTCTTTTTAATGGTGTGTGCCATTTCTTGAGCAATGATGACATTATCAACAATGTTTCTATTGGGGATGAAACTAGATTGTGAGTGACTAATTAGTTTATCCAAGCAAGGTTAAACCGATTAGCAATCACCTTAGTAATCAACTTGTAGATAGTATTGCATAGCCCAATAGGCTGAAATTGAGTAAGCGATTCGGGAATCTCTTTCTTAGGAATGAGAGCTAGGAAAGAGTAATTAACTTCTTCAGGAATTGACCCATTCCTAAAATAATCCTTCACAAAATCACAAACATGCATACCCATAACATCCCAATATTTTTGGTAAAAAAGAGGTTGAATACCATCCGGACCTGGACACTTAAGCGGAGACATTTGGAAAAGTGCATTTTTTATTTCTTCACAGGTTGGAATGCTTGTAAGACTTTCTAAATCTTGCTCATCTAGAGTAATTAGACTTTCAAAATTGTTTAAGATAGCATGAGAAGGATGACCACTAGTAAAAATTGTTTCAAAGTAATTTCTAGCCATCTCCTTCAAGATGTTATCATCAGACACCCAAACATCATTCTTATCTTTTAAGGTAACAATTTTGCTTCGTGCATGTCTGATTTTGGCCAGGGTGTGAAAATACCGCGTATTTCCATCCCTGAATCTAAACCTATCAACGCCCGCTCTTTGCGTCCAATGGGCTCTTTCCGTTTTAAGAATCTCATCATATTCTTTCATAAGATCATTTTCCAAATTTATCAGGAAATGATTAGGGTTTGAAGCAAGACCCATTTGAACACCATTAAGACGCGCCAGTACACGTTTTTTCTTATGAATGAGATTTCCAAACACCTCATGACTCTAGTTCTTGACATTTTATGTAAAGTGTTTAGATGCATTGACATAGTTCCAATCTCTAAACCAAGAATCATTAACCACTCTTTTGAATTCATGATGGAGAGTCCAAGCATCATTAAAGCGAAAGGTCTTGGCACTCTTTTAAAATCAGAATCAAGAGTCACCAAAAAAGGGCAGTGATCAAAATAAGTTCGTGGTAGCGTTACCTGAGTTTGTGTAAAAATCTCGATCCAACTTGGGTTAGCAAGAGCACGATCTAGCCTTTCTCTAATCAGATCAACACCTTCTCTTCCATTGGTCCAAGTATAAGCTGGCCCATTGAACCTTAGATCGATCAGATTGCACCTATCTGCCCAATCAGTGTAGGAGCTCCCTTGCGAAGCACGTACAGCTCTACCACCCATTTTTTCAGCCCTAGAAGTGACTTCATTGAGATCACCAACAACAAGCCAGGGTGTTGAAGTGGGTGGTGGATCAATGCTGAGATTCTTCTAGTATTCATCTCTCGTCCCTTGATCACTGGGTGCGTGCATGCCAGTGATAAGGACTTCAGGGCAGTCTGGCTTGATTTTAAAGAGAGTATGAAAATGATAAGGAGAATGGTTGGCAAACATGATTTGTGAAGCCGTAGGGGTCCAGAACAGCCAAATACCCCCTCTAGCACCAAAAGAAGGGGCAATTTTGACTGTTTCAAAAGCCAAACTAGCCTTAACTTGATGAGCACGAAAA
The DNA here is from genome assembly GCA_038025085.1 of Tetragonia tetragonoides. Lineage (NCBI taxonomy): Eukaryota > Viridiplantae > Streptophyta > Magnoliopsida > Caryophyllales > Aizoaceae > Tetragonia > Tetragonia tetragonoides. The sequence goes on from CM076142.1 coordinate 27,141,238, forward strand.
TCTGGTGATTTTACTTCTAGTAAAATGAAAATACATGGTCGATGGGTAAAGACCAAATTTCTTGCATGGCTCAGAAAACTTTCACTAGAAGCGCTTTTAATGTTCCAGATGATGATCTTCATTTTAATATATATTTTTTGGTCCATTGGGGACGTCGTCACACCCTTCCCCTTGTCCAGAGTCATCTTGGACGAGCTGGCCTGTGCTTCCTCGCTCAAAGTGCTCTGGTTCGGATCCAGAGTTGGAGTTGCCCATATCTGAACATTCGGGTATATCGGGTGATAGAATCAAAAGTCCATTTCGAGTCTCACATGAGTCACATCTTCGTGAAATAGAAAGCATGTTGCAAGACTTGGGGGTTTTGAAAGATTCACTCCTTGCCTTTCGCACTTTAAGGCATAAATCTGCATATTTTTTGAAACTGGGGAGTTTTTTGGACCTTGGTTTGACTTGAGGTAAAGAGGTTTGTTGTCTCTTTGGTTCTGAGTCGGCATTGTGTTTTCCAAAGTCGTCTTGATCAAGTTTACTTGTTCCTCGGTCAAGAGTGGTTTGGAGAGCAGGTCCCAAAGATCTGGAGTTAAGAACGTTGGAAACAGGTTGAGAGTGATGGTTGGGCTCTCGTTGAGAGATGAAGGTTGGGTTTGGCTCTTCTGGTTTTTCATTTTGTTCTTTGGTTGTTGGGAGTTGTTCATTCTCTGGTGTTGTCTTGTTTCTAGGGGGAAACTTAATGTTCTTCCGGGTTGTTTTTTGTACATATTGAAAAGGATTGTGAAAAGGCTATTGGGGTGAAATAACTAAAGTTGAATTTGTGATTTTGCTGCTCGAGGGATTGTATTTAACACGGCCTTCATTGCCACGTTTTGGAACCCACCGCCCTTTCTGTCCAATGTCTGCAGCCTTCCAAACGTGTTTGTCTTTATGCGTTTGTAACTTGCCAAGAGAGAGTGTATCTGGAGTGGGGAGTTTATTAGCATTGGTAATCCGAGAGCAATCATCATAATCCTGCTCAGTAGATAATAAATCCCATCTATTAAGGGCGGATACCGAGGTCAGTTTCTCCAAATCAAGCTTTGCTTTTTGTTTAGGGTAGCCTAATGGTTTTTACTGGTGGTTTTCTTTTACTAGAGATCATCATCCATGGCCCCAAGTCCTCCTCAACGCCAAGTGTATGATCCAATTGACTTTTGCTTGCTTCCTCTGGTGTAGAAGAAGATTGAGGATCTCCACCCACGTTGTTCTCTAATTTACTGGCATCATTTGTCCTCTTCTCCTTGTCCATAGTTAATATCGAAGAAGAAGGTGTGGACGAATTCACCATAGTTGTAACTTGAAGCTTGCTCATGTGATTGATGACCTCATTAGAACATTGCGTGTAGCTGCAAATATCCTTGGAATGTCCAATTCTACCACAACTGAAGCATGAGAATGCAAATTTTTATAGGTAATCATTTGCCAAGCATCTACCACCCATACCTTACTTGGTAGAGGTTGTGAAATGTCAATTTCAATGCAAACCCTAGCATATCTGCCTCTTCCTACAGTGTCAGTGGTGAAATCAAGCTTAATGGGTTTGCCAATAACTTTAGCTATTTCATAAAGGGCTGATTTATCAAAATAAGGCCTGAAAATTTGGGCGCCATCTTGCCAACATAAGGTAGTGATCAAATATAAACCATGGACCACCAAATAAAGCCTTGTTTAGATCATATGGATCTGAAAATCTAAAAAGGAAGGTATTTCCCCCAATATCAATTATTTCCATTTTGCCATTAGGTTGCCATATCCTTGTTACACGCAGCTGTAGGAAACCTAAAGTCACGTTTTTTCCCATAAGTCTGCCCATAATAGCGTTTTGCCATGGTTGACGAAGTCTGTTTAATGTTTCTTTTGAAAATTTTGCAACCAAAGGCGAATTTGGTGCATGAACCTCTTCATCAATCCAATTCATGGCAGAAGCAGCTGTTTTTGTTGCATCATCAAACCATCTCGATGAGCCCGCAACAGCATCTCTAAATGAAAATGAACTTGGTTTATCTGTAAAACCATTGACATCAGTCATCAAGGTATCAGCTTTATCTTGAATTGGCTCCTGGGATTGTACAATATGGTTTTCTGAACTTGATTGTAGGAGAAGTGAAGACTGCAGATCACCTGAGATTAGATCATGCTCTTGCATGTTCGGAACAGAATTTTGAATTAGGGTTTTCATGATAGCATCTTGTGGATGATTCGGGGGTTTCATGTTTGATCCTAGAAGCTTATCGGGGGTTGCATGATTGTTTAAACCGTACTATGTTTGCTCTACAATTTTCTCTCCGCTCAAGTTAGTTCCCGGAGCCCAATCTACCAGGGGCAGACTGGGTTCATCCCCGGTGACTAAAGTCAAGTAGAGAGAGAATCACTTTTTAAACTACAAAATTGATCCATCAATGATTTGGACAAATCTGAAACTACTTGACAATAATAAATGCAAGAAGCAAGGTAGGGACTAGATGAAAATTGCAAGGCTAGATCTGTCATATCCCTTAAGGACAGACATCTATATTATAAATTTTATGTTAGATAATTGTTGCTTCTGTTACAAAGCACATGAACAACAGCAAAATGTTTATGGGACATCTGTCTCTCACAGCCTACAGCCCTCTAGGTAACATATTATAGTCATTTCAACCACATAAATAGACTAATAATGAACTCTGCAACTTACATTTGTTACAAGATCACATCACTCCGGTTCATCTCCATTTTTATTTTATTTTTTTGAATGGGAAGAATAGCACAAAAACTCTAGAGGCGGCCTCATACAAGCATGACGTCATTATGACGTCAAGCTTGGCTACAGAGATGGCTTCATGTTGAGGCGACCTCATAAGAGACATTTACTTCCAGCTCAGTTGAACCCCGGGACTCCGGCAGGGGAAGATGTGAATTATCTTCAGCTTCAAGTAAGCATGCACAAATAGTCAACAGACTCAACACCAGCTATTTTCCAGTGCAAATGGTGATCATATTAATACACTCAAAAATAGGTGATTTCCGCAAAAAATCAACAGGGAAATAATTCCCAAGCACCAAAAAACCTATGCACCGACCTATATATCTCTAACTAAGACAACCGAAATATACGGTCAATCCAATCAGCTAAGTACTGGCTAAAGACGTTTTGGCCTTGCGAGATCTCTTCCTGTTCCTCGGCTTATTTCTTGGTGCATCACTACCTTCTTTGTCATCCTGCATCCATAATTCACAGATGATTTGCTTGGTGAGGATAAAAGGTTCTCACTTGCCAGCACAACAAAAATACATATAGGCGGGACTATCACAGAAATACCTCTAAATCTGCAAACTAGATGAAATCCCCAGTATCATCATGAATAAGATGACATGGATTCAGCCATCAAGAGCATCAAGGGTACATAACGTAGCTACAACTATTCTTGCAAAGTTGCAATATTAAGACGACATGCATCCAAGTAAAAAGGCTGATATGCAAGGACATCAAAATGGAACATTACATGCTCTCAAAGTTCAACTAGATCAACAGAACCTTAATCGATTAGGTGGATTAGGATACAAGAATAATCCTCCACCAATGAACTAGCACAACAAGACGCCTCACTTATCATAGGTGTTTGAAACTGAACTTACTCTACATGCAAATGATACTCCTGTCAGGTCTGAAAGCCTGAAAGTAATAATTCCCATGTCCTAGATTATTATGTTCACTACTTTAGCATCCCAAACTATATCCCAAATGCTTTCTATAGTAATACACAAGCACACAACCCTCACATCTACCCTTCACTCGAGGCTATTTCTTAAACAATTAAGGAGGCTCATATCATGTGCGCCAAAGTTAAAGAAGAATATCAATTGGCAAGTACTATGGAGGCTACAGATAATATACATGTCCAAATTGTTAGAATGTGAGGGTTGGCAACATAGAACCATCCATGCAACCATCAACGTTATTCAAAGAAACATAAAGCATAACAGGATGATACGGAAACTAGTACTTGTCAGCTACAAGGAAGAACGGACACTCCATATGGGTCCAAACGTATTGGACACTTTGACACGTATTGGACACTTGGGACACTTTGTCTGGTTCTCTCTCTAAATTTTTTTCTAAACCCTAAACTTCCTCCATTCTGCCAACGCTTCTTCTAATTCTCTCTCTCTCTCTCTATCTTCATTGTTCACTCTTTTTCAATGCACAATTACTATATGTGGGAATATCATTCTCTGTTTTCTTTAATATATTTTTTATTTAGTATTTTCTTTGACGTGTCCGCGTATCCGGGATTTTGAGAATTGTCGTGTCCCGTGTCCACGTACCCGTACTCGTGCTACCTTGATCAGCTACCTATGTCATTCTTTCTTAATGAGTCCTAATAGAGCTCTTAGCCTAAAAGGACTAGCAACCATGACAAGGATTCAAGTCTCTTTTTTCTAGAGGTTTAAGAAGAAATTGGGTTTATGCAGTCATGGACAGGGGTGGCCACAAGCCAAACTGTTCCTGAACTGTTCGGGCTCGACTCGGTAGAAGCTCGACTCTGGCTTGGTTCGAATAGTAAACGAATCAAACCCAAGCTTCATGGTGTTCGGCTCGAAAGCTCGTGAGTCTCAAACAAACAAGTATATTCTACATTTTTTTTAAACTTTTTGAATAATTTAAAATAACTAATGAGCTCTCTTCATTTGGGATCACATTGTTTACTTGGCATCGTTGTGGGCAAAGGCACCTGGGGCCTTTAAGGGCGTACCACTCACACTTGTCCAGTTAATGGCGAGATTTGTAGATATTTTCTTGTTATCTTTTGAGGACTTCTTGTCCTCTACCTTTTTGTATTCTTTCATTGATTGATTAATAAAAAAAATTCTTATCTAAAAAAACTAATGTTTGTTTTTCCTAATAATTATCTTAAAATATCTATTTTGTTTGTCATTTTATTTTTTTCAAATTTTATTTTCGTAAAATTAGTTAGTATTCTCATTGAGTGAACAAATTAAACTTTGTTAGGAATAGACAACTTGGATAATGAACTATAAATTATTTTCATATCATTTGGTGATTTCATTTCATGAAATATTAGAGATATCCTACATTTATTGAAAAATTAAAATAGAATTTAAATGTTTGACAAAAGTTCGAGCTCGAGTTCGGTAATTTTTAATCAAGCCAAGCTTGAGCTCAATTTATGGCTCGGCTCGAGTTCGAAAATTTTAAAACGAGCCAAAAACAAGTTTGGCAGTGCTAGTCATGGACAACGATGGGAAAGGGCTCTTAGACATATTTCTTGTTGTGTAAGCCTTTACAGTTTACATAATCAATGCTCAAGTGCAAAAGCCCTTCAACCATATTCTAATCACTTGCAAATTAGCTCCAACTACTTATAATCTTACACTAAACCAGATCACAAATGTCTTAGAACCAAAATTAGAGATTCAAATTTGGCTGACATTCTCCACACCTCTTCTAAATTTTGAAATGACAGAAGCCATGGCTTGATAACTCGTTTTTAGATAACATGGGTGTCCAAACTTTTCTTAACTAGAGAGGAACTCTCGGGTGTTCTGTGATGTTGGGAAGCCTATAGACTATGTCTGGAATCATGTGGTCTATCTGGCCTCTCTTTGGGCTAAGGCGGCGGGTGCTTTTAAGGGCGTTCCGCTTACCTTTGTACAACACCATTGGCGGGATTTGTAGTTTCTCGGTTATTGCATATAAGGATGCCTTATCCTCTTTTTTGTATTCTTTACTTATTTGATTAATAAAAATTTTCCTTATCTAAAAAAAAAAGCTTTGCTTAACTAATCCCATGGGCCCTGAAGATGGCATGATAACTCTTAACAACAATCTTGCTCTACAACTAATCACCACAACAGCAGCAACATCGAAAGTTTATTGTATGCTCCTTTGTTTGAACTTCCTCTTTAGGTCAAACTTGAACTTATGAAGCATAATATTGTTAATTGCATCATGATTCATGATTATGGAACTTTCGTCGTCAGCAGTTCGGCTTGTAGAAATCAAGCCAATAGCAACAATATATAATGCATAAGTTCTGTCCTTGAAGATTCATAAGTCATAGGTGCTTAATCTAAACATTGGCAACAATTCAAGACAACTGGAAAACATCTATGATCACTCAAGAAGCCAAGACTATGAACCCCTGCTAACAAGTTAAACCTAACTGCATTTAAATGGAAGTCAACTACTCCCTTTGTCCCAATATAATCTTCCCACTTCTATATGGCATGGTTATTCAGGAGGGGTGATTTTGGGGCAAACCTTTCCCCTTCCCCAATACTTTTGCATATTGGGACTACAAGGGCTGAAAAGCAGGGAGTAGTTTGGTCATTTCATAAGGAAAAGTTTTGGGACCAACGCAAAACAAGTGGGTAGATAATTTTCGGACGGAGGGAGTAACTTTTAAGATCATTATTTTGTCATTGTTCTTCATTAGAATAAACCATCTACTACTACTCAAGGCATGTTTCTTTTGCTTTCGAACTGTAAGTGCGTTCCTTTCTACTGCACTCAACATGAAGACAGCATAACTTTCGTTATTTAATGAAACCTTTATACTCTTTTCAATATTATAGACGTAAGTAGTTTTTTCGGAAACACAGTATCTAAAGAGCAAACATCAACGCTTCTTGTATGGAGTAAGCCATGTACAATCATTCCAGAGATCAAATGGACCAACCTTTTTCAATTTAGGGTCTGCACTCCCAGGATTCTTTTTCTTCTTGCATGAAAGTGGATTTGGACCCTGCAGAGGATTGATACAACAATTAGAAGTCTGTGGGTGACCATATTAAAAAAAAAATAATAATAAATCTTCAAAGACCGGTCCCTAGATACTTCAATAAGACTTGTCCTCATTCAATAGAGAGAATATAAGAGGTCAGGGTGACCAGATCAGTAACTGATTTAAAAAGAATTAATGCTTTGATCTTTTGGACAATGGACCTCGTGAACAGTCTTATGAATTACTGGGCAAATGCTCACAGTCTGGAAGCAATCTTAGAGAAAATGGGGGCTGCCTCTTCAAAAAAGCATAAATATTATGCAAAATCCTTAAAAGATCACATGAGGTTAGATTGTAGTACTCCCTGGGAAAGACATGATGAGACAATAAGACCTGACAGAGTCCATACAATTGTAGTATTTCCGTTGCATGTGAAATTATATATCAGCCTAGCAGGGTCCACATTTTAGATTTTGCTGAGAACTTCTTACATATAATAATTATAACTATCTGCCTACAAAATCTTTCATAAGTGTCTTCAAACTATAGCATTAGTGTTTCTGAAGAACAGACTAAACTTTGCAGGTTATCAATCATAATGAGTGCTTTTTTTGTGTTTTTTTTTTCTTTTTCGGCGGGGGGGGGGGGGGGGGGGGATTACAAAAGAGAACTATGACACGCTATTAAGTAGAAAAGAATATAACCTTTGCTCTTTTCCTTTTAAATTGAGCCTTATCCTTCAACTCTGCTCTATTTCTGTCTCCCTTTTTGTTTTTGCTAAAACCTGATCCTCAATAACCTCATTTCCAGTTCCTATTTCCTCAATAGAAGGGTCCATTACTTGCCCAGGTTTCAATATGTTCTTTACTCTCTTCTGTAACATCTTGTACTCCAAATCAGTCAAATGCAATCTCTCTTCCTCAGCACATTTCACAAATTCAAGGTGGGATGATGATGGCTGCTCCAGAAATAGGGCATTTCGGAGACCAAATATCACCGGGACTCCAGGTATCTAGAAAGAGTATTGCATGATGAGCAAATCAGGAAATAAGTTAGCACCAATATCTCTCAAAGCATGCACACATTTACAAATTTCTAAGTCATTTACACGTAATGGATACATTGTTAAAAAGACGGCACAGAATTGTCATCCAATCATAAACAAAAGCTGAGAAAAAATATCTAGCCTTAGGCTAAAGCACCATGCATATCTTATTTACAAGGTCAAAATGAAGTTGCCATCTGGATGTGCATGATCAATCACATACTGAAAAGTTAAAAGTGCCCACACAAGAAAACGATAAAAGAACCCTTGGCATCACTTGTTCTCTTCAACATTTGTATAAATTATTTCCGTACGTAAATTATATTGCAACTCATGTATGATCTGCTACCCTTTGACTTAATCGCCGAGCAATGAACATGTTTCTACATTCACCTGTTGTTACAGCTTGAAAGTCAAAACCAAGAGTAATCCGAAATCTTGTCCACACTGGGTGAGGTTTTTTTTTTTTTTTTTGGTTTGATATCGTGGGTGTTTGGACTTTGCTCGACTAATCTCAAGTTAACTGTCAGGAAAACCTCCAGTAGCCCTAAGGGGGCTTAAAGTAATGACCTCTGGAATAAATCTTAAATTTTTGAGCTAAGCACCCCACAAATGGTTCCACTGGATGAATAAGTGATACTAACTGAATTACACTCGCACATGAAATTGCAAAATCAGATTTCACCATCCAAAGAACCAATTGAAAGTAGCTAATGAAGAAAATGGTTCATGCCTCACCTCATATCTTACTTGTTACATGTCAAACTTCAATAAACTGGAAACAACACAAAGTGAATATGATACTAAGTTGTGCGACTTGTGCCAGCAAATTAGCATGGGCACACAAGACCTCTCACGAATTAAGCATGCTCAAGTCTAAGGTAACAGCACATATGAAAAGTAGAAACGACTAATGCGTTGAAATAGAAAGCCCTTTGTAGACTAGAAATAATTTTTCTGATGACATGGGCATCCAAGCTTTTCTTGAGTAATCCGAGGCCCTTTGTAGAATACAAATAATTGACTTGTTTACTTCTTGTCTTACCCAATTGCTTTTGGCAATCAGTTAGCCAGATAAATTTATGTCTTGTTAAAAACAGGAAATAAAACCAATTATCACGAATGACCTCCCAAACAATTTCGTCTTTTTTTTATCCTCTGTATAATCTAGATACCTCAGTTGAGTTCTGAAAGTCTGACCAAGTAAATCCCCGTGGAGACAATAAAAAAGTAAAAGAAATAGAAATAGAAAAAAAAGGGTTTGTCATGTACACTCCATCTTTTTTGACAACATGCTGCCCTACACTATTGTTATGTGCTGAGTAACAAAGATTCCAAGCTAGTAACTAGTTCACCCTTGTAAGGGTGCTCAAGCTATACCAACTCACATTTTTGCATATTGACTCATGTTATTTCAGAAGATGACTAGTCAACTAAACAACAATCTGCTGCTGACTTATATTTAGAGCAGCATCCAGCCTTCTATTGTGTTTTATCATGTGTTCCATCAAAAATAAATGGCGCAAACAAGTTGAGGTGAAGGACAAATGATATATTCATCTTGATGATAATAGCGAATTCTACAAACATAATAGTTGGCTTTAGGTGGTGTTTGGCCTAACTTGTGAGGAGCTTCTACTTTTCCCTCTATTTTTCCTCATAAACCTCCTCCTTCCCCACCTCCTCACCCCCATTTTCAGCTTCTAAGAAGCTCAAAACACCCCTTGGGAGACCCAAAAGTAGAAGCTCCAATTTGATACTTCTACTTTTGGGGCTCCTAGGGGGTCCTAGGGGGTGTTTTAAGCTTGTTGGAAGGTGAAAGTGGGTGTGGGGGGGGGGGGGGAAATTGAGGAAAAAGGAGAAGCTACTCACAAGCTAGGCCAGACATGCTCTTAATTTGGTCAGAATAGAGCAAGATTTAGTTTCAGAAAGAGTGTGTATACATTATAAGGATCTTTCGGTACATTTAGAAAGGGCTCGAATCTAGGCTGGTTATTAGAGCTGTCAAAATTTGATCCGACCCGAAAACTCGACCCATACCGACCCGAAAACTCGACCCATACCGACCCGAAAAGTCTGGGTCATGAACAAAGAATTCCAACTCAAAACCCGATGCATACCGAACCCGAAAAACCGACATTTGATGGGTCAAACCCGAACCCGCTTTGGGTCGACCCGTTGGGTTGGGACGTTCAAAATAAAACACCTCAACATGAGAAAAGTGGATGACAATTGACTTTATCATATCAAAATTTCTAACATATCAACTAACTTTGACATTTGTAATTTCATATTTCTCTAAAATAATAGTTTTTTTATTACTTATGAGGATTTTTATACTTCTTTTGCATTAGTCAAAACCCAATAACAGGTGAAAACCTTACGAAATATTTTTCAATAGATTAGAACCATGTCTTTTATGTCTAATATCAGTATAATATGACAATTTTTTATTTTAAAGTTAAAAATAAAATTAATTATGCAATTAAAACCAAATTGAAAAGTTAAGTGTTCACCCCGTTGGGTCGACCCGAACCCGAACACATTGGGTCATGAACAAGCTTTTCTAAACCCGAAAATGAAACGACCTGACCTGTTAAATGACCCGACCGAAAGTGACCGAACCCGAACCCGACCACCTCTACTGGTTATGATGCCACTGGATCATAAACAAGAGCAAGTGCAGTCCAAAAAAAGTATAGTTGTAACACACAGTGCACTTGGTTCATAAACATTGTTTGCCTAAATACCTGCCACAGCACCCCACAAAGGGTTCCACATTGTATATAACAGATAAAGTTAATAGAGTTACCTTCTGAAATTTCTTCCGTAAATCAATGTCTTGAGTAGCAACAAAGAAGTGCCCAGGGTTACTTTCTCCAATAATCTCAATGATGCAATCCAAAGCACTTTTCTTATCATGCTCACATCTGTCACAAAACACAAAAGGATAACTAATTATTGGAATGACAGAAAAACAAACATGTTTTCCTTTATGTCAGCGTCATCAAGACTAGTTCAAACAACCATTCAGACTCTTCAGCAACAAAGGAGCCCTGGAAGGCGCTCAATGAGATCAAGCATATACCCGTCACGCATGCACCACCAATAAGGATGCACATATTTAAGCATGCGCCTAAATAACTGAAGCTACTGTCCATAAAATAGGTAAAGTAACTGCTAGTCATATATATAGCTAGAAGCAATTACTGGCATGGGAAATTCCATACCATCAAAAAATCTAACAGACAGCATTTGTCCTATAATGGCGAACTGGTTATAGGAGGCTTACTTCATTAGTACTCAGATCAACCAAGGTCTTCATTGGAGTGACCAAAACAAAGACATCGACAGAGAGATTCAATACGAAATCACAGCAAGGAATGATTGGGAGGATTGATAAATGAAATTGAGATATCTGATAAATTGATAATAGAATACTAACTTTCACGCAAGGAATGATAGGGTTTTAGCATCCTTGACACTACACTCATTTTCAAAAACAACTGAAGAGAAATTTTCCTTTAGATACTTACATTAGGTAAAATTAACATTCTAATCAAAATACAACGAAAACTCGTTACGTTTGAGTCTTTGAGGGAATGAAATAAAATCAAATACACAATGCACATTCCAGGAGTTCTACCTAGAGAACCATATGGAACATACTCCCAGGTCTTTTATTGCTATGCAAGTCTCAAAATGGGCAAAGAAACACTAACACAGTGCATTATCTTGAACACCTAAGAAGCAATTACAAGCTTAATTGAAGGCATGACATTGCAGAATTAAATGCATTTCATAATAAGTCCCACTAATTTAGGTTACCATAAAGGCATAAACCAAATGCACCAAAAGGGTATCCAAAAACAAACCTTGCAATTTTGTAATCTTTACGGGCAGAATGAAAGGATTGGGCATGTGATGATCCCAGAGACTTCAACTCTTCAATAATACACCTAATAACAACAAAAATTAGAATAAATTAGGCATACAGAGAAAGAAAAAAAGTTGCAAAATTTGAAAGTGGGTAAATAATTAAAACCCTCAATAACACACCTAATAACAGCAAAATTCAGAACAAATTAGACAGAGAGAAAAAAAGTTGCAAAATTTGAAAGTGGGTATATAAGAAAACCTCAATAACACATCTAATAATAGCAAATTTTAGAACAAATTAGACATAGAGAAAAAATAGTTGCAAAATTTGAAAATGGGTAAATAAATAAAACCTCAATAACACACCTAATAACAGCAAATTTTAGAACAAAAAGATATAGAGAAAAAAAAGTTGCAAAATATGAAAGTGGGTAAATAATGTTTTTTTGTTAAAAAAACCCCAGAAGTGAGGAAAGAGAAAACAATACATACTTAGAAGTGAAGAGCTTAACAGAAGCACCAAGTGTGGTGGAAAGTGCATTATCAGGGTCAAGATGATTAGCGATAAGTGTTGGAATAATGGCACCCAAAGGTTATGGGGTGCTTTGTAACCGATTTGTAATTAATTGTGGGTAATTCATATCCCACAATGTGTCTCTAATAAACTCATTAAAGCTACTTTAATGGGTAGTGGGAGGTTACATTTACCATCTATAAATTGGGTGTCCATGTTCACTAGAGTATGAGTAGAGAGAAATGTGAAGCAAGACACTTCTCCTCATATCCCCATGTGTGATTAGTTTCCGGGCAATTGTATTTGTGTTAGTTCCAAACCTCCATCCATGGGTGCACTTGTTTGGGAGTTGTTGTGTTAACCTTGGGGAGCGACCGGCGGAGACGATTTGCACCAAAGTTGTGCCGAAAATCGCTTTCAAGGCAGTGGCCCTCATACCACGGCGCAACGATTATTTGATAAGTTATTTACTCTATCCTTTCTATATTATTTTTGTTATTGATCAATACCTTATATTTCCTACAATTTGAAAGCGATTTTATAATTTTGATCAGTAACGTCCTTTATCGATGCATATATGATTATGTGATTATATATCTATGCATTGATTCTGTTTTTGGGTAAACCTTGTTCAATGCGTATGTGTTTAAGCGTTTAGCGTAAGTTGCACAATAGTGCTTGTGACCCAATGTGATGATTAACAAGGGAGGTGGATTTTAAAATTCATTTATCTGATATTGGTTGATTAATTGTACACGTAAGGTAAGAAAACTCAGTCCCCTTTGATGGTCTTCTGTTTTCTTACTTTGGCTCTTGCCTTGAGCATCTATAGCAATTAGCAATAGTATTCTCTTAACACTACTGGTGACTGATGAGATAATTGGAGAACAAATAAGGTTCAAGGAAATTTCTGGTCTTCGAATTGTTGTGTGTAGATGCTCTAATGCGACAAAGTCAAAACCGTATTATTTGCTATCTATTGTTACTCAAAGTGCTAGTATATAGGCTAGATTTGTTTATCGTGTACCAAAATGTTAAATAACTGATTTCCAAACTTGTTATGTACAGAGTTTGTGGGATACACTTATTTGTCTTTAATATATACTCTTATACAATCTGAAGGTGATTATATATCAGACAATTAAATATATTGGGGTCTTGAGGGATTGAGCGTTATAAGAACAATGTGAACTTTGTTATTTGAACGGTTGAACCCCAGGTATGGTGTTGGGTTTATTCATTGACCTGTTGAAGAAGAAAAATCTGATGTGGGACTTTGGCAAGAGTCTAAATGGTACTTGTCTGGGATAGAATCAAAAGAAAAAGAAAAAAAAACTTATGTATTGTGTGCTTACAGAATTAAGCAAGTAATTGTTAATTAGTGTGACAATTATATGAGACCATAATTTGAGCCTTATATTGTGATTAAATTTTGATCCAAAAACCGTTGGGTTTTTGTGAGTTGTATGAATAATTTCTAATATTATTTAGAAATATTGTGTAAATAAGTGGATGTTGTTTGTAGTTCACATGCTACAAAATTGACACCATTCAATTCTTTGAAATTATCATTTGTGGTATGATATTTAATATTTTTGTATCAAAAGAAATTGCAAATGGATTGGTGAGAAAGTATATGATTTATCGTATGTATATTGAAAACATGTGGGGGAAGTTTTGTGTTCACTACATGTTATACATATTAAGAAGTTTTGTGTTCACTACACGTTATACATATTGGTGCTCTCAATATAATTTGATCGAATCCGACTCTTTGAGAATGTGGGGGTAACTAATTAAATTTAGTTTACCGAAATCTTTGTGGGTTTTTATGGGATCTAAGATATTTGAATGTGTATGTATATATCTTTTATCCTCGTAAAATATTATAAATAATTCTAGAGATATCTTGAGAATTAAGATGATGATTTTAGTGAAATCATTTATTATTATTGTATAGCTTATGTGCCATGTGCAAAGAATAAGCTATTTTTGACACTATATGTTTGTGGTAGATAAAATCATACAAGTATTATTTATATATGGAGTTATCATATATTGAAAGAGGTCATTATTTTCCATATTCTCAATGCGAGGAACTCAAGGTAGCATATCACATAAGAACAATGAAGGTTCTAAATATTCATTATTTTGTGTATGCTAGAGTTCTTGAATTAATATACTATTAACTTGTGTTTGCACTTTGATAGTCATCTCTGTCGTGTTTGATGGGTATATTGATGCAAATATGTGACAAGTTAATAATATATACTTGTACAAATGAGTATGTATTTTCCCTTGTTGTGGGTGTTGTCTCAAAATCTGACTTGCATATAACATGTTATAATTAACTATTCTTGAGTGGGCAGGTCAAGAAGTTGATTGGTTGTTGAGACTTGAGAGACATGTTGATATACATTTTGAGAAAGTTTAGTGTGCCAATTTCTTTTAATTATGATTTGTTAAAATTAGTGTGTAATGAGATGACACATTTGCAATGGACAAAATGTCGTCAAGTAACAATATAAATTAAAGAAAGATTGGTTTAAGTTTATTATTGAATCGTCGAGGGGGATGAGGCTTAAAGCCCTTAGATTGAGGAAATCATGGTGGATACCCAACCTTCATTGGTTCAATGTGGTCAAACGAAGCTATGAGATTACTCAATGTGCACCATCTTTTCCCATCCCTATCGTGTTCTTGGTGCTATTGTGAGGTTGAGCACATGCTCTTAATGAATCCATAGCCTTTATATGGTGGTCCTTATGAGACGGACTTGATGGATTCACCGCTTGTTGTGAGGTTGAGCTTCTAGCTCTTAATGATTCCATATCCCTATTACTTGGGTGGTCCTAATTGAGACGGACTTGATGGATTCACCGTTGATATATGAGAGGTTGAGCATCATATGCTCTTAATGATTTCTTAGTCCAGTTGTTTATTGGTCAAACCCATATATGAGTTGGGTAGATTTGATTTTGATGGACGTGTAGAAATCACCTACGTGAGTGTAAAGGTTTGGTCGCCTTTTATGAAAGATTTTGGGCTGTCTTTCTAGAGTACTCATAAGACCCAAGGTGTGCGCATGGCCTATATAATTGCGTTTATATTTTTCTATCGCGGAATTTGCACAAAATTAAGGTATAATATGTGTTGTGGGGGTCTCGATTGACCACGTGTAATTCATTGAGTTCAAGAGTACTTCACTCTTTGAATTAGCCCGGCCACTCGCTCACTTCACTACATATCAATTCAATCTTCGGACATTGGTACTTAAGTATTCTATCTTTTCCTTTGTCCAGAAATTAAATCACTTTGGCCTTTGTTTGCCATTAGTGGGGGATTGTTGGAATAATGGCACCCAAAGGTTATGGGGTGATTTGTAACCGATTTGTAATTAATTGTGGGTAATTCATATCCCACAATGTGTCACTAATAAACTCATTAAAGCTACTTTAATGGGTAGTGGGAGGTTACATTTACCATCTATAAATTGGGTGTCCATGTTCACTAGAGTATGAGTAGAGAGAAATGTGAAGCAAGACACTTCTCCTCATATCCCCATGTGTGATTGGTTTCCGGGCAATTGTATTTGTGTTAGTTCCAAACCTCCATCCATGGGTGCACTTGTTTGGGGGTTGTTGTGTTAACCTTGGGGAGCGACCGGCGGAGACGATTTTCACCAAAGTCGTGCCGAAAATCGCTTTCAAGGCAGTGGCCCTCATACCACGGCGCAACGATTATTTGATAAGTTATTTACTCTATCCTTTCTATATTATTTTGTTATTGATCAATACCTTATATTTCCTACAATAAGATGATGGATGAAAGTTCCATCGCATAGGATTTTAAAGGGTTCCCTGAAACCAAAACAAGCTGTGTAGAATCTCACTGCTTTGCGGTGACGCTTTTGCTTCTTAAACCTCATTTTTCGGCGCTCGGGAGAGAGAAGAAGAAAGAGAGGAGAGAGAAAATTAGAGTGAGAAAGAATGAGTCAAGAGAGAGAGAATGAGGAGAGAGAATGATTATGGGTGTTGCTCTGTTTTTGCAACCAGAAAGGAAGGGGCGGAAAGAGAGAAGGTTGAGCTTGGGCATCGCAGCTTGGGGTCTTGGGGGTGGGGAACATTTATATTGTAATTTATTTTGTTTAGATCAATCACTTTGATAAAAAAGGTTGAAGATCTGAATAACAAATGGAAAATTAACTGTAAATAATCTGAAGTTTTACCTAAAAGCAGCAAAAGTGGACACCACATGATAACACGACACGAACCGGACACGAAATAAACGGGTTATTGTTGAGATTTTCGACACGATTAACTTAAGTGGGTCGACACGAGTAACCCGTTTAGTTAAATGGGTTGGACTAGTGTTGAGATTTTCAACACGAAATTGACACGCTCTGACATGATTATTCAAACATATCAAGAAAAATTTCACTTAAAGTAATGATAACATCAAAAAATAGGGTTTAAATCTATATTCATTATTTGTACTGACTATACACCAGTGAAAGCTTAAAAGTAATGTTTCAAAATTTCTTTACTATTTTTTATTAGTTATTTTATGTTTTATTTTTTATTTTCTAAAAAGAAATTAGACAAAAAGAGTTAAGCGGGTCAACACGAATAACATGATTATTAAGCGGGTTGGGTTAGTGTTGAAGGTTCCCGACACGATTAATAAATAGGTCAGATTAGTGTCAGGAGTTTTCTGACACGATAATCTTTGACACAAACACGAACATGACACGACACAACCTATTTGTCAGCTCTAGTTTCACCCGTGTGCCGTAAATAATCTCAACTCACAAAATACTAACCAATAATCCCAAGTTGTGACTTGTGTGCCAATATTAGGTCTTAGTGAACGACGTCAAATATTCTGTTACTAAGTAATGACATGACATCTAATTTTTAGAATAAATGACAAAAATACACTCCTTGTTCTAAACATGAAGCAACCAAGCTCTGAGCAGTCCCTCCTCTTTCCCTCTCTTCAATGGCATCCTTATCACTTATCAGGTGACCACCCCACAACTATTAACCCAACCATGACTGCACCACCACCACAACCACCACAATCAATCAAAATCATAAAATCAGGACCTTCAGTATCAAAACCAAACAAGTGATCAGAACAACAATATGACCCTTAAAAACCTACCCAGTTTTTTTTTTTTTTTTTTTTTTTTTTTTTTTTTTTTTTTTTTTTTAAGGAGAGTAAAGAAAAGTTAAGAGCTCCTCATCTCGAGGCCGGCTCCCAACTTATCGTCTAGTAGAATAGAATCAAGCTCATGTGACCACGAAGTATCCCAGTTGAAGCTTCCTCTAGTTAGCAGGCCGAAGGAGGCCATCAAATCTGCAGCTCGATTACCTTCCCGAAATATATGGTTGACTGTCACTATGTCCCGTAAGGCTAGGAATCTTCTCGTGTCAACAATAAGATTATGTATGGTCCAAGGAATTGGAATCTCCCCTTTAAGAGCTTGAATAACTGTAAGATTGTCGCCTTCTATTTGGATCCGTTGGCATCCCATACTGAAAGTTTTTTCTGACCCCATCATGAAGCGCTGTGGCCTCAGCAACAAGTATGGAAGAGTTGCCAAGGAAGGAGGTTGCCGATGCAAGGAGGACGCCATGCTCGTCCCTGATGACAAAACCCGTTGCCGCCTTTGAATCCCGAAGACCACCGTCAAAGTTGATTTTGATGTGGCCCTGGAGTGGGGGAACCCACCTAACCGCCCCTCGAGATCCCAATTATCATCCCCTCAATACCCATATTATGCTCCTCACCATTGTCATGGTTGTTCCGCACGTGGCGTCGTCAAATCTTGTTCCTCACACTCTGCTTCCATATCCTCTGTCTTTCCTTCCCTCTCTTCCCTTGGCCTACTGAATAATTATACAATTTTGGGTTAGTGAAATTTAAATTCAGTTCCCCTTATTAACTGGGTAAATTCTATTTTCTGATTAATTATTTAATTATGGGTTGATGAAAATTACAATTGCTTCCTTCATCTGGGCAATTTCTATTTTCTGATTGAAATTGTGTATAATTATGGGTTGCTGAAATTGATTTGCAATTCCTCTTCTTTTTCCTTCAACTAGGTAATTCCTGATGGGTATTCTGAAATTGCAAAAGGTTGATTAATGTATGGCACGATTGCAAGAGCTTCAATACACAGTAATAAGTGAAAATAAAGTGATTTTGGGGGTTAAACTCAGCGCTTGCAGCACCAGGTCTTAGATCTGAAAATGGAGAGGCTTGAGATTGAAGGGGACCGAGGATGAGGAGGGAGAAAGAGAGGAGGAGAAGGAGTGTGTACTGGTGTGCCATTTTTGCGGGGACTGATGGTGTGTATGTGTCTGTGAAGATTGAGAATAGGTTTATCAGGTTTTTGTGTGATTTTTCAGTCGGTGATGGAGGAGATGGAGGAATGGTGTCCCAAAGCAAATAAAAGAAGGGCCTTATGGCATTTTAGCACAAAAATAATGGAAAACTTGACGTCGTTTACTAGGGTCCAATATTAGCACACTAGTTACAACTTAGGATTATTGGTTAATATTTCGTGAGTTAGGATTATTTACAGCACACAGGGGAAACTTCGGATTATTTAAAGCTAATTTTCCATAACAAAATAGAATCAAAGTTTTGGTTTTGCTAAATACCACCACACACCTAACCTACACCTAACTAAAAGGGAAACTCGAAGTAGGAGTAAAAGCTAATATAACTTGCTTTCTCTTGCATTTCTCATTACAACATTTGCCTTTTTGTAGGCTAGTAAGTACGAGTTTTTGATGTATATTAATGATAAAGACTAATAAAGATACGTTCTTGATGACAAAATCCTAGCAAGAATCACCAAAGAGACTAACCAAGAATCAATCAACCAGCAATTTCGCCACCAAAGGCTGAGGTTTCGCCACCAAAGGCAAGAGACTAAAATTCACCAAAGAATTATAGGCACTCAAAACTGAATTCTCATTCATAAATCTCAATAATCATCTGTCTATGTTACAATAAGGACGTGTGCCATATATATAGGCAAGATAATAAATATAACTAATCCTAATCTGAGTAGGAAAACCAACTCTACTACAAGTAGGAATCCTATTACAATTAGAAAACTAAACCAATTGAAATGAGGAAATTAATAACAGCCTAAGCTAACAGAATTTAACACACAAAAGATAATTAAATCAGGTATAGACACGCCTAACTTAAGTAGAAACCAACTAGGAAAGAATAACTATTGTATACTCGTTTCCTTGAAGCCCAAGGTAACGTTGTCCAACTCTGTGTTGTAACTTTAATCAAACATTCGACCACGTTACATTCTGGATATGAAAATAATCAAAACATGAAAGTTTGAGATCTCTCTGTTATCTTTCCATAGCACTTTGAATCATGATGATCCGATCTTGTATGATGTAGTTATGCCCAAAATACGAACATATGTAACACTGTCAAAATACAGGATTGCTCATAATGAATGTGATCATATAATAAGAGCTTTAATCCCGATCTTTTGTGCATACTCCATCTTATCATCATCACTATAATATACTCCACGAAGGAACATAATATAAAATCAGTATAGAATGCTCTTTCAATTTCCCTTGAAAACCACCATTATTGTTCTTTAAATGCGTTGTAGAGTAATCAGGATCGTTCACAAGATATATGTAGTGTATGTGATTCTTAGTAAAGTTTGACCATGATGCTCCTACATCATTCTCCCTTTCTTTGAAAATAATTGTCCTCAATTCTTAACGATTATCAATCTTTTCTTGAATCTTGTTTCTATAATCTGTCATTGAGAACACCATAGAATTCTTGAAGAAATTATCATGAATCAAGTCTTCATCTTTGATAATAGTTGAATCTTTTTTAATGATACTCAATGAATCCACGACCACAAGATTAAGAGCCTTGTCATTCTTGTCTTCTTGAAACATATCATCAATAGATGGCTGAATTGGGTCACAAGAAACATGCTCTAGTTGTGAAAGATCACCATCATCAATCTCAAGCAATGTCCCATTTTGAGATCGAACAACTACAAGATCCTCTTGTTCTCTAGTCGAAGATTCTTTTATTTCCTCATCTTCTTCTTGTTGTGTCTTTTGCAGTACTTGGTTAATACCTTTAGCCAATTTAGCACTAGTCTTGTTCACCCATCGATCAAATAATTCACCTAGATCAATAGAATCAAAATTTGATTTTTCAACTCTAGATGGTTGTCTTAATGATCTTCTCTCTTCGTATAGACTATGCTTGTAATTTTCAATTAAAACTTCTTCATGGTCGTAAACATCGATTTTCCATTCTTCATAGCTAACGGCTTCATCATTAGCACATTTAGATCATGAGTGTCCGCAACCATAACACTTTCTACATATTTGCAGATCATCATCGGTAATATTACTATCAACGAACATATTTTATTTTATTTTCAGTGAAAAATAAAAAAATACCCCAAAAACAGTAGTAAATGATCGATTTTGGCAATAATAAGGTGTTGCAAGTAACCTAATGGTTAACTAGTCTTACTCAGAAGTAGTTTACTTGCGAAAAACAATACTTATTTGTCGAAATCGAAGAACAACAGATCTGACAACTGCGGATGTCACGATCGTTGAACTTTAAGAAAACTCCAAAACCAAGCTCTGATACCAATTTGATGTATATTAATGATAGAGGCTAATAAAGATACGTTCTTGATGACAAAATCCTAGCAAGAATCACCAAAGAGACTAACCAAGAATCAATCAACAAGCAATTTCGCCACCAAAGGCTGGGGTTTCACCACCAAAGGCAAGAGACTAAAATTCACCAAAGAATTATAGGCACTCAAAACTGAATTCTCATTCATAAATCTCAATAATCATCTGTCTATGTTACAATAAGGACGTGTGCCATATATATAGGCAAGATAATAAATATAACTAATCCTAATCTGAGTAGGAAAACCAACTCTACTACAAGTAGGAATCCTATTACAATTAGGAAACTAAACCAACTGAAATTAGGAAATAAATAACAACCTAAGATAACAAAATTTAACACACAAAAGGTAAATAAACCAGTTATAGACACGCCTAACTTAAGTAGAAACCAACTAGGACAGAATAACTATTGTATACTCGTTTCCTTGAAGCCCAAGGTAACGTTGTCCAACTCTGTGTCGTATCTTTAATCAAACATTTGACCACGTTACGTTCTGGATATGAAAATAATCAAAACATGAAAGTTTGAGATCTCTCTGTTATCTTGCCATATCACTTTGAATCATGATGATCCGATCTTGTATGATGTAGTTATGCACAAAATACGAACATATGTAAAACTGTCAAAGTACGGGATTGCTCATAATGAATGTGATCATATAATAAGAGCTTTAATCCCGATCTTTTGTGCATACTTCATCTTATCATCATCACTATAATATACTCTATGAAGGAATATAATAAAATCAGTATAGAATGCTCTTTCAATTTCCATTGAAAACCACCATTATTGTTCTTTAAATGCGTTGTAGAGTAATCAGGATCGTTCACATGATATATGTAGTGTATGTGATTCTTAGTAAAGTTTGACCATGATGCTCCTGCATCATTAAAATACGGGATTTCTCATAATGAATGTGATCATATAATAAGAGCTTTAATCCCGATCTTTTGTGCATACTCCATGTTATCATCATCACTATAATATACTCCACGAAGGAACATAATAAAATCAGTATAGAATGCTCTTTCAATTTTCCTTGAAAACCACCATTATTGTTCTTTAAATGCATTGTAGAGTAATCAGGATCGTTCACAAGATATATGTAGTGTATGTGATTCTTAGTAAAGTTTGACCATGATGCTCCTGCATCAGTTTTACTATACAAGCATAGTAAAACTATATTGGCTTATTGTGAGCCATTCACATATTTTACAACATGTGGGAAATTACAACATTCCCCCTTAAATGGATCACAATTAATAATTACAGGGGTATTAGTTGCCTCATTAAAAACCTTGATTTGAAAAATCCAGTGGAATAAAACCAAAGCAATGGAAAAAGAGTAAAACATTTATTGTAATGTATTATACGCACATTGCTTCGTAAAAAACATTGTCTGGAAAATTCCAGTTTAATAAAATCCTAGTCAAGGAAAAAAGAGTACAATGCTTATGATGCGTAAGCTCCCCCTGAATTCAGGATAAGTTACAACGACAACGCATCCTGATTCCATGTACAAGTTTCTTAAATTTCTTGGGTGGAGAAGAATATTGGATCAATGTGCTTTGTTTCATCTCCTTTGATGTAGCCATCGTTGATTTGAGTCACACATGCACTATTGTCTTCGTAGTTATAGTTGGGATGCCATTAATCGTTCTCAAATAGCTCTCCTTGATATATGTCAGATGATGGACCGTAACCATACACATTCTCTTCCTGCTTCGTAAAGAGCAATTAATTCAGCCTGATTTGATAAAGTGGTGGTTAAGGTTTGTTTGGTCGATTTCCATGAGATTGCAGTACCACCGTAAGTGAATATGTATCATGTATGGGATATAGCTTTGTCGGAATCTGACAGGTATCATGCATCCGCATATCCAAAAAGTGTAGAATTTGCATCCTTGGGATAAAACAATCTCCAGTCTACCGTTCCACGAAGGTAACGAAATAGATGCTTAATCACATTCCAATGTCTCCTTGTTGGTGCATTGTTGTATCTTACTAAGAGATTCACCAAGAATGCAATATCTGGCCAAGTATTGTTGGCTAGGTACATTAGAGCTCCGATTGCACTCAAATATGGCACGTCTGGTCTATGAACATCTTCCTTCTCCTCTCGTGGTCGAAATGGGTCATCTTCAGGGTTCAGAGAACGTACGACCATTGGAGAATATAGTTGATGTGCTTTATCCATGTAGAACTTTTTCAATACCTTCTCAGAGTAATTTGATTGATGAACAAAAATTGCATCATTAAGATGTTTCAATATGCAAACCAAGACAAAACATCGTTCTTCCTAAATCCTTTATCTCGAACGCTTTCATCAAGTACTAGGCCGTTCTTTTGATTTCATCAGGAGTCCCGATGATATTCAAATCATCAAACATATAGCGCTATGATTGTCAGTCCTGATTTAGATCTTTTTATGAAGAAAAATGGGGAGATTTGATCATTTTTGTAACCTTCCCTTAGGAGAATTTCACTTAAACGGTTATACCACATTCACCCTAACTGTTTTAGGCAATATAAAGATTTACTCAATTTTATTGAGTAGAAATCATGATTTCTTGAAAAGTTGGCTTCATGCAGTTTAAATCCCTCTGGGACTTTGATGTAAGTATAAGTGTCAAGTGACCCAGACAAATAAGCAGTCACAACATCCATTAGGCGCATTTGTAGTTCTTGACAATTGACTAGTCTAATTAGAAATCTCAACGTAGTTGCATCAATAACGGGAGAATATGTTTCATCATAGTCAAGTCTTGGCTTTTGAGAAATACTTTGAGCTAAATTAAAGATCTTGCCTCTTACCTTCCAACTTTGTTTTTCTCATAATTTTTCCGTATGAATACCCATTTGTATCCAACGGGCTTTACCCCCTTTGGGGTTTGGACTAATAGCCCAAAACTTGTCGTTTTTCAAATGAGTTTAATTCTGCCTGCATTGCTTCTTTACATTTTGGCCAACCACTTCGTCGACAACATTTATCGACTGATTTTGGTTCAATGTCATCCTCATTTATGACTATCTCTGTGGAAACTGTGTATGCAAATACGTCGTCAATCTCAAAGTCTTTTCTATTCCATTTCTTTCCATTACAGACATAGTTTATTGAGATCTCGTAGTTGTCTACATTTTCATGTCCACTTTGAGGTTTCAAGTGAGATATTATTATCCTTTTCATTTTCATTTTGATTGAAGACATTGCCTGCGCTCTGCATATGTTAATTTTCTTCCTTAGAAGATTGAGCATCTTTGACATTCACATTTTTCAACCTTTTTGATGTTCTTGGTTTCGAATCTTTCGAGCCAATTGGTCAACCACGCTTTCGTTTAATAGTAGAATCATTTGTAAAGGATTTATCGGAATTTCCTGTAGGAATCTCGATCCTTGCAGGAACATTCATGGCTGGAATATGTGACTTTGTCACTTTCTTTATATCCGTAAATGCGTTAGGCAATTAATTTGCAACATTTTGCAAATGACTTATTTTCTGAACTTCATGTTCACACACATTTGAACGTGGGTCAAGATAAGATAATGTTGCTACATTCCACGTTATTTCTGCCGTACTTGGGTTCGCCTTATCTTTTCCTCCCCCTAAGGTTGGGAATGCTGACTCGTCAAAATAACAGTTAGCAAGCCGTGTTGTGAACAAATCACCAGTTATCGGCTCTAGGTATCTAATAATTAAGGGGGTTTCAAAACCAATATATATTCTCAACCTTCTTTGCGGACCCATCTTAGTACGGTTAGGTGGTTCTATTGGTACATAAACTGCACACCCAAATGTTCTCAGATGCGCAATACTTGGTTCTTTCCCAATTACCAATTGCGTATGGGAGAATTCATGATACGCAGTTGGTCTTAATCGTACTAATTCTGCTGCATGCAATATAACATGTCCCCAAATAAAAGATAGCAATTTCGATTTCATTAATAATGGTCTGACGCTTAACTCTAACCGCTTTATCAAAGATTCAGCAAGCCCATTTTGGGTATAAATATGAGCAACTAGGTGTTCAACCTCAGTGATAAAAAAAAGGTGTTCAACCTCAATCCCTATAGATATACAATAGTTATTGAATGTTTGGGATGTAAATTTTCCTGCATAATTCAGGCTGATCTTCTTTATCGAACGATCTGAAAATTGAGTTTTCAATCAAATTATTTGTGCCAACAATTTGGCAAATGCGATATTTCTTGTCGATAATAGAGTCACATGCGACCATCTTGTAGATGCATCTAGTAATACTATGAAATATCGAAATGGTCCGCATGGTGGGTGAATTGGCCCGCAAATATCACATTGGATTCTTTCCAAGAATGCAGGAGACTCACTTTCAAGCTTAATTTTGGAAAGTTTCATAATTAATTTTCCAAGTGAACAGGCAACACAAGGTTGTTCACCTAATTTTGGTACCCGGACATTTTTCAATGGGTGTCCAGTTGAATCCTTTATTATTTTTATCATTATACTTGTGCCAGGATGACCCCAACGGTCATGCCACAAAGAGCATAGTTTTTAGTTGTCCACCAATTGTTTGGATATCATATTAATTTCAATGGGGTTAATGTATGTATAGTACATTCCCGAGGAGTACGCTGACATTTTCTCAAATACATACTTCTTGGCAGCTTTAACTGATGTAAGATACATGTACTCCTTGTGGTCTTCAGTCATGGTTTCCATGTGATAACAATTCTGACGCATATCTTTAAAACTCAACAAATTTCTTCGAGATTTACTCGAATACAGTGCGTCTTTTATTTCAATTCTCGTCCCCATAGGGAACATAACACACACCTTTCCCGATCCTTCAATTAATTTTGCGATACCACCAATGGTGTTGACGTTTGACTCGATTGGTTATAATTGGGTGAAATAAACTTTATTTCTTAGGATTGTGTGTGTCGCAACACTGTCAATTAGACATTGTTCGCCCATTCCATTTCGCAAGTTCATATCTTCACTAAAATAAAATAAATATTAGATTAGTGATAAATTAAACATATTGATTTTTGTTTAATCAGTTATTACATCCATTGATAGTCTAATGCTTGTTAAAGCATTTATTTAAATAAAACATAACTAAACACTCATAATTAAACACATATAATTAATACGGCTTATTTAAGGCAACTTTAATTAATGTTCAGGTTGGCAATAAGGTCATTCTCAGCATTGTCCATGAAATAGCCAGAAACATCAAGGCTTGGCACATTTTGGGGGCCTTTATCCACAAAGTTGGCCTCAACATTTTTTTCTTTCCTTTCTGGGAAGCTTGATATAATTCCAGCAAATGTTTGGTGGTTCGACATTCTTTTACAAAATGACCCTTAATGCCACATTTGAACACATGTCACATTTGCTTCCCTGTTGGTCCAGTCCTTTGCTGGTTTATTTGTTTGTCTTCTTGCTTGAAATGGCGACGCTGGCCTTTGTTGAAATTCTTGCCAGGAAATCTATTATTTTTCAGTTGGAAACCTTGTTCACCCATTTTGGTGGCATGTGCCTCCGACACTGCACTGGTTCCAACGGGCCTCTTGTTATGATTCTCCATGAGCAACTGATTATTCTGCTCAGCCACCAATAACACAGATATCAGTTCATAGTATTTTTTGAAACCTTTTTCTCGATACTGCTTACATAGTAGCACACTAGAGGTGTCCATGGTGGAATAAGTCTTTTCAAGCATGTCATACTCAGTGATATTTTGCCCACATAACTTCATAGATGAAGTTATACGCAGTAGATCATAATTATATTCACTAACATACTTGTGGTCCTGAAACCTCATATTAGCCCATTGAAACAAGGTTTGTGGCAACAAACTTGTTCTTTGTGTCCATACTCTCATGGAGATTTTGCCGCAATTCTTTTGGATCTTCAACCATGAGGTATTCATTTTTCATGTCCTCATAGAGATGATGCCTTAAGAAAATACTAGCCTTATCCTGGTCTTCCTCTGAGGCATTATTATTTTCCTCAATGGTTTTCTTAAGTCCATTAGCTTTCAGGTGTGCAAGGGCATCAACCTTTCATTTGTAATAGTTCTTCCCATGCACATTGTAAGAACCCTCGCCTTTCGGCGCTAATTGAAATATTTAGTTTGAATTAATGGTTCTTAAATAATACGTCATATGCAACATGATTAATTGTGATAGGGGAAATAATAAGCAAATAGTGAAGTCGCCACCAATTTTTAAGGAAACAATTGGAAACCATCAAAAGTGCACCCAATTCCTATTGGGAATTGACTCATACCCGAATGGGCCAAATATTGAGTTCGGAGGTGTGGGTACGAAAAGATAAAACGAATCCTATCTAAATCACTCAAATTAACGACCTCTACTAATCTCATCCATGTTGATTATTAATTCACATCGCAAGTTTCAATACAAATCTGGTCGTCCAAGATCCTAAATTAACTAGGTGGGTTGAACAAATCAAATTATTTAAGTGATTGTTTTGCACATATTATCCAATTGCATGTATTATTTAACAAGCATAACCAAACCAATAATAAGATAAAAGAAATAAATCTCCACCTTACCATTCTTGCTAAACGCGCCAAATTATATATGCACACCAATAAGATTGTTAGAAACTTCAATGGAAGTAAAATAATAAATATAAACAAAATAATAAATATAAACAAAATAATAAAAATATGCAATATATACAATCTAGGGCTAACTATATGCAAAACCTGTAATTATATGCTAATATGCTAATTAAATATGCTAATCATGCAAAAATATAATATTTACACTAATCATGCAATGAACTAATTAAAACATGCAAATTATAATCTAGACATGAATATGATTGATAACAATATTATCTAAGCATACTAAAGTAATTAAAGCGATCAAAACATGCTATACAAATCAACCATAATCAAAGTAAAGTATGATTTGAAAAAGTGTTTTGAAAGATTGAGAAAATTGCCCTCAGGTTAACCTTTTGTTGCACTAGAATTTAATGTCAATTGCTCTTGTATTTGTCTTGCTCTTGGTTGTAAAGTTGCTCTTGCATGGTGGTTGGTGAAGAGTGCCTAAGTTACTCTGGAGGGGGGAGGGGTGAATAGAGTGACTCCAATTTCTCGCGTTTTGCAACTTGAGAACAGGGTAGAGAACAACGTTATGGACGCTTTTCCTATACAGCAGATTAATACAGAATGTAAAGAGCAGAATGTAAATAACACAAGGCTTTTTTCACGTGGAAAACTTCCTAGGCTCAATAGGAGTAAAAACCACGACCCAGTTACTTGGGATTTTGTCACACTACTTATCTTATAACTAGAGCCAAAATCAGGATACAGCACAGTACCCTAACACCACCACACACCGTTACAGATGCGTTGCCTATCTCTCAGAATCACACACTGATCTGAGAGATGCTCTACACTCGTTACTGAGTTAGAGACCTTACAAATAACCAGATTGTTTGTCCTATTACACGCTTCAACACAATGCAATATAAGACCAAAAAAACCTATTATGCAATGACCAATCTAAGCAAAGACTCAAACTGACCAGGACAGGGAACAGGGTTCAAGGTTGTTCTTTGTGAGTACTGGACGTATCTGGTTTGGACGAGTGAACGCTTTGCACAATTTATTCTGAATTCAATAATGCACGCAAAGCTTAACCCTACAACTGAGCCTATCAGGCGCCTTATATAGGCAGGCCAAAATGAGCTCAGTCAGTTAGGTTAAATCTCTTCACAATATAAATGATAAGATTTACCAAAAGATATGATAGAGTTTAAGTAAAGATCAAAGACCTTTCCTTAATTCAATCTATGAGATAAAATCCGTCCAAATTCATTAACAGAAAATCTTGGCCAGCTAGCAAGTGATTTATCAGAATATAATCTCTAAAAGATAATTAGAAATATTCCAGAAGATAATTCACGTGCTTAAAAATATATACTTGGCCATTAAGTAAAATAATTTTTTCAAGATAATATCTTTTCAAAATAAAATACTTTTTTGTTAAAAACACGATTTTGCAATATTCATTTTTTCAAAATAAAATATATTTCTTCAGAAGAATATTTGTGTGAATATCTAAAAAAATAATACACAAAATATTCGTAAAAATAATAAATATGAAAATATGCAAACTCGTCCAGATACACAGCTTAGAAGGAACAGGATCCAACAAGTTGTTCCCCTTTGGTTCCTTCACGCTGTAGTGCTGGTCATAGAGAACAGGGTTCACAAGAATGCTCCCCTGTACTCATAGACGCATGCACTCAGTCGTACAACCTTGTTCCTTTGTCATGTCAATTTAGACTCTTGCTAACTAGTCAAGCATAGTACATAAAGACTAATGACAAATGCACTTAACTAATTACATTGTCTTCATGTCTTGTTAGGATCCAAGCATCTTCATGAGCAATCATGCTTTGAGCATTATACCTTCTTGCATCCTTTAGTCAACCTGCCATCATAGTTAGTTTACACATAGAAAAGGACACTTTATTTGTTATCATCAAAATCACGAACCCAACAAATTCCCCCTTTTTGATGATGACAAACTAGTGTGCTTATCTGAGCTAGATACCAAATGTATTGATCAAAATAAAACTAACTCAGGCTTACCTTGACTTACCATTGCTGTGAACCAACCAGAAGAACCACGGGTAAGTAGGAACAAGGTTCACAACTTCACCATCAAGAATTTCAAATTAACATTATCATCCATCACATTGAGACTTTTGCAGAGAGAAATTTGTGCAAACAGTATTGCACCTTTCAAGACTTTAGAGAATCAGAGTAGGCAGAGGAAACATCCTTTCAAACCAAAAACCATTAGAGCAGAAATTAAAAAATTTGTGTGCTACCCATCCGTAGTGAATAGGTTAACAAGGTATAAGAATTAAACTAGACTAAACCTAAACATGATCATATCAAACTTAATCATAAGCACACCACTCTTTCCCCTTTTGGCATCATCAAAAAGTGTCATGGACTTCAGTTAAACATGGAAATATTGATAAGTTAAGCCAAATTGTAGCAAGTATGTCACAACCATCACCTCCAGGGTTTAAGTGTATGCAAACAAATGCAAGAATTAGTAGCTCAAACTTAAAAAAATCTATTGATATAGGCCATCCAGAAAATAGTCAAATCATATAAGCCAAAATAGACCAAATTTTATACATATGAGGCACAGTCACAAAAGAAGGAATTGTTACAATAGAAACAACTCCTAGAGAGAAAAGAAAAGAAAAAAAAAGAAGGAAAAACAGGCTTAAACAGCAGGGGAAGAAACAGGGTTTGATGGGTCATTGGAGTCAGCAGCAGGCTCCTCAGTCTCAACCTCAAACCCCTCTCTCAGCATCTTGTCAAGCGCATCATGCCTCCTTTGATGTGCTTCATCAGCCTTTGTCACAACATCAGTAAGATCAGCTACCTTAATAGCCAAATCAACCTGCTTGGAGGTCACAAAGTTGAGTCTTGCCTGCACCAGCTGTAGGGTAGTGAACAAGGCAGCTCTACTAATGCTGGCTTCTTCCATTGAAACAGCCTTTGGGCCCTGTTCTCCCTCAGACCCAGCTTCCTCATCATCTTCCTCCTCCTTGTGCTGGTGCTCTTTAAACTTGAAGCCAGTTTGCTTCAGATACTGTTTGCCCACCTCATTCACTGTGGTAGACATCTTTCCAGCAGAGAGAGGCACCCCAAAGTGCTGGAAGACCAGGGTAAGGGCATACCCATAAGGCAGGGAGTGGGTAATGGTCTTGGCACTAAGAACGTACCCAATGTGGTGAATCATGATAGCAGGAAGATTCACCTTTTTCCTTCTCTCAACCAAGTCCATAAGACTCATGTCGTAGGTAGAGCAGTATTCCCTGGCTTCCTCCCTAGGGACCAGGGTCCTAAACACAAGTGCAAAATGCAACTTGTGCATAGGAACAAGGTTCACAGCCTTGATCCTGGAGGCGACATCTCTCTCCATGTCCCTGGTATACTTCTCACAATAGCAATTGGATCCAGACCCTCATACTCTTCCATATGCCACCCCTAGCCCATTCACCAAACCCTTCACAAGGAATCCCCAAGATTTTCCCCAAATCAGAAGCATTAAATTTAATGGGGACCCTAGAAACCTCACTTCTAACCACCCCATTCTTCACAGAGCAATTGAGATAAAATTGCTTAAATTCTAAATAATGAAATGAAGTCCTAGTGGTTAAGTAAGTACCCCAGCCCTGTGCCAAGACATTTGTAACAAACTCCCCAATCCCATTATCTTTCATCCAGTCAAGACACCATACCTCTCCAGTGATGCATTTTCTGGAGAGGATCTGAGTTGTCCTAGCATCAATGACGTCAGGGTTTTGTTTCTTCTTCTTGCCTTTGGAGGCAGCAGTAGAGGTTGAAGGAGGGGAGGTCAGGGTCTTCTTCTTCTTTGCTGGCCTGGAAGGAGGGTCAGCTGTTTCTGGCTGAGGTGCAGCCACAAATTTCCTCTTTTTGGGTTGAGGAGATGGAGTAACAACTTCAGATGCAGGGTCCTGGGTTGAAGGACCCTGTTTCTTTGAAGACCCAGCAGGGGTCTTCTTTGATTTCTTAGATCCAGCTATGGGAACAGGTGGGTTCTCAGCTGGCCCTTGTTCCCCCTGAGCTGATGCACCCTCTATGCTAGCCTTCTCTCCTCCCTCACTCTCCTGTTTCTCTCCCTCAGACTCTCCTTTTGATTTCCCAACTCCCTTTTTCTTCTTCTTTCCCTTCTCACCTTTCCCTGAGACATATTGAGCCCCAATTGCAGCACCCTCATCTAGAAGAGTGTCAAATTCAGAAGCTAGCTCAGAGGCGCTAACTCCCTTGGTTGAGATCTTCTTGGTTTTCTTCTTGGTTGTAGAACCAGAAACCCCTGATACAGCAGCACCATCCCTACCCAAGGTTTCAGTGGTAGAAGGTGGGGGAGATGATGGTGGTGATGTGGTTGGAATCTCAGCAGGGCCTTGTTCTTGCGTGCTGACATTTTGACAGGCATCTTTGGGGTTGTGAGAGGAGTGGATGAGGTAATGGGGGTTGAAGAAGGTGATTGTTCAGCTGTGGTTTTCTTGGATGCAATTGATCGAGTTCCTGCCATTTCTATTTAAAGCCTGAATTTAGGGTTTGGAGGAAATGAAGAGACGAAGATTGAGGGATTGATTTGAATTAATGGGAGAAAATTCAAAAATCTTGAAGAGAAGAGAGAGAAATATGAGAGAGAAAGAAATAACGGGAAGAATTAGAGAGAGAGAGAGAGATTAAACGGGAAGAATTAGAGAGAGAGAGAGAGAGAATTTAGGAGGCTAATTTGATTTGTGATGATGAAGAACAACGGCTAGCCCCTATTTATAGGAAAATAAATACAACCGCCTCTAATAATTAGGAGAACAGCCACAATTAAATGCGTCTGAATCTGCCCGGTTGGGAACAGTATTGCTTGAGGTAGAGTGACTGAGGGAACATGGTCCATGTATTGGTCTTTGAGATTCATACAAAAACAGTTTTGAGGACAATAAGGGACATATCAATAGACCAAAGTGAGTCCTTTAGTTCAGGTCATACAATTATGCATTTTACTCCACGCGAGCTGGTATAGACATAAAAGAGCTTTAAAAGGACACACAAATCACATATATACACACATAAAACATGTAGACACAATCTAGCCAATCATCGAGGGAACATGGTGCACATACAACTAAGTAATCTTGATCATGCCTATTTCTAGTCTAACTTTCTCATACCTTTCTCTGCTTAATGGTTTAGTAAAGAGATCTGCCAATTGATCATCCGTCTTGCAAAAATTCAATTTATTGAATCCTTTCTCTGCATTGTCTCTCAAGAAGTGATGTCTAATGTCAATGTGCTTTGTTCTTGAGTGTTGCACTGGATTTTTGGAAATATTTATAGCACTTGTGTTGTCACACAAGATTGGCATACAACCTGCATCAATTCCAAAATCCTTTAATTGTTGTCTTACCCACAACAATTGTGCACAACATGAAGCTGCTGCCACATACTCAGCTTCAGCAGTACATATGGCCACAGAATTTTGCTTTTTAGAGGCCCAAGAGATCAAGCACGACCCTAGGAAGGTTGCCATGCCTGATGTGCTTTTCCTGTCTACAAGGTATCTTGCATAATCAGCGTCAGCATAGACAATTAAATCAATAGCAGCACCTCTAGGGTACCAAAGACATAAGTCCTCAGTTCCCTTGAGGTACCTCAGGATACGTTTGACTTGTGTGAGATGTGACTCTTTGGGGTTTGCTTGAAACGTTGCACACAAGCCAACACTATACATGATATCAGGTCTACTAGAAGTTAGGTACAATAATGAACCAATCATACCTCTATACGCTGTTTGATCAACACTCTTACCTGCTTCATCCAAGTCAAGCTTGACATTGGTGGCAACAGGTGTGTCATAGACCTTGGCATCTCTCATGCCATACTTTTTGATCAGCTCTTTAACATACTTTTGTTGATAAATCATTGTTCCTTCAGAAGTTTGTTTGATTTGTAAGCCTAAAAAGAAATTAAGTTCACCCGTCATACTCATTTCGAATTCACTCATCATCAACTCTGGAAAATTCACTGCACAAAGCTTGATTAGTTGTACCAAAAATTATATCATCAACATATATCTGTACAACTAACAAACTTTCCCCCTTTGCTCGTAGAACAGGGTTGTGTCAACTACTTGTCCCCTTTGATAACCATTGTCCATTAAGAACTTTGACAAACGTTCATACCAAGCTCTAGGAGCTTGTTTCAAGCCATACAATGCTTTGTCAAGTTTATAGACATGGTTACGAGACTCATTGCTTTCAAACCCAGGGGGTTGCTTCACATAGACTTCCTCTTTAAAGTACCCATTCAGAAAGGCACTTTTGACATCCATTTGTTGCAATTTGAAGTCCATCTGAGTTGCAAATGCTATTAGCATGCGTATTGCCTCAATTCTAGCAACAGGGGCAAATGTCTCATCATAGTCAATCCCCTCTTGCTGGTTGTAACCTTGAACAACCAATCTAGCCTTGTTTCTAACCACAGTACCTGTCTCATCCAGTTGTTCCTGAAGACCCATTTAGTTCGAATGATGGTCCTATTATCAGGTCTAGGAACAAGGTGCCAAACCTTGTTCCTTTCAAACTGGTTGAGTTCCTCTTGCATTGCAGTTATCCAATCAGCATCCTGCAAAGCTTCATGAATATTATGTGGTTCAACATAAGATAAGAAAGCAGAAAAGGCCATAATGTTTTGCACAGAAGCTCTCGTTTGAATCCCTTTATTTATATCACTGATGATTTGAATCATGGGATGAGAGCTCTGATGCTTCCAAGAACGTGGCTGGAAGCCAGAACTTTCTGGATCATCTCTTTGTGGAGAGGGAACAGGGTCTTCTCTAGGACTTTGAGTTTGATCAGCTCCTTCCTCTATGAGTGTTGTTCCCATATCAGGAGTATTTGTTCCCCATGAGTCCAGTGTGTGGACCCTTGGAGGTGTGGACCCTGTTTCCGTCTCCCCAGCATTACCTGTTTCTTGTGAGACGTCTTCTTCTTCCCTTTCTGGTGCAAGGCCAATTGGAAAGTCTTCTTTATCCTGCAATAATGACTCAAGACCTGCATTAGATTCATCAAACACAACATGTACACTTTCCTCAACTTTCTGTGTTCTTTTGTTGAGGACCCTGTAAGCTTTGTTGTGAGGAGCATAGCCAACAAAGACAGCCTCATCACTCCTAGCATCAAACTTTCCCAGGTTAGACTTTTCATTGTTATGCACGTAGCATTTGCAACCAAAAGCTCTAAAATGGGAAATATTTGGCTTTCTTCCTCTGAGTAATTCATAGGGTGTCTTTCTCAGAATAGGTCTTAACATGGTACGATTTATGATGTAGCAAGCTGTGATGACAGCTTCTCCCCACATATTCCTTGGAAGATCACTAGCTAGCAACAGGGTCCTAGCTATATCTTCCAAGGTCCTGTTCTTCCGTTCAACTACCCCGTTCTGTTGAGATATTTTTGGGGCAGAGAAGTTGTGATGAATGCCATGTTGAGCACATTAGTTAATGAATTTGTCATTCTCAAACTCTGTGCTATGATCAGACCTTAGAGATAGAATATCAGCTCCAACCTGTTTCTCATTCTGTTAGCAAAGATTTCAAACATATCAAAGGTTTTATCTTTGGATACAAACAATAGGGTCCAAGTGAATATGGAATAGTCATCTACAATAACAAACACATAATTTCTTCCTCCACGAGTTTGAACTCTCATAGGACCACACAGATCCATGTGTAGAAGTTCAAGAGGCCATGAAATACTTACCATATTCTTTGTTATAAAAGAAGACTTTACCTACTTACCTCTAGCGCAGGCACCACATAGCTCATCACTTTTGAATTTGATTTCGATAAACCAATGACAAGGTTATGTGATGCCAGCTTGTTCAAGGTGTTGAGACTTACATGTCCAAACCGTCTATGCCATAGTGAGGCATCAGTTTCAATAGCACTGAGACATGTTAGAAAGTTACTGAAAAGCTTATTTACATCAGCTTTGTAAATATTTTTGTGCCGCTTTCCCTCTAGCACAACATTACTTGTCTTGTGATTCGCAGCCATGCATTTTTTTGCAGTGAATAGGACATTGTTCCCTTTATCACATAGTTGTGAAACACTCAACAAGTTATGCTTCAAACCATCAACCAAGTAGACTTCATCTATGGAGTGTGTTAGTGACTTACCAATCTTACCTGTACCGACCACTTCACCTGTTTGGTTGTCACCGAAGGTCACACTTCCACCTTCATAGGCTGTGAGTGAAAGAAATACAGATTTTTCTCCTGCCATGTGCCTTGAGTAGCCACTGTCCACATACCATGGCTTGCTCTCTTTCACTTTAGCCTGCAATGAAAGTCACTTATTAGTTTTAGGAACCCACACTTGCTTGGGCTCCCTTTTCTCAGAATCAGTTTTCACTCTTCTTTTCTCATCCAAACTTGCTTCAGATATTGTTTATTCTTGATGACAGACCTAGTTCTCTCCTGGCATTCATATCTATAGTGACCACCTTGTCCAATGCCAGTAAAGTCTGTTATGTTTCAGTCCAACATACTTAGTATTGGGAGTCCAGTCATCCTTCTTAGGTTTTTTTCCTAAACCATTTTTAAACCTATTGTGATGATCATTTAGCCATTTTAAGGCTTGAGAGGAGCTAGTCCACTTATTAAGATGGACTAGTTCTTCTTGTACCTTATCCTTCTTACCTTTATAGTCCTTAGATTTTTCAAGTTTCTTTTCCAAGTTTATCCGAAGAATTTCACATTCAGATTCTAGATCATCTAGGCCGGTTTCAACACATACATAAGTAGGTTCTAATGTCTCAGCAACTTCCTTAGATAAACCAGTCTCAAGAGATAAACATTTACTTTCAAGGATGGACCTTGTTTCCTCCATTTTGCATACTGTTTCTTTGAGATCTTTATTGTCCTTTTTCAAGGTTTTAAACATTTTTTCATAATTTGTCTCAATCTCCAACAGTTCGCTTACATCTTCCTTAGAGTCATTATAAGCATGCAAAATGTTATCCTTTTCAATGTTTAACTCCTCATATTGATCCACCACAGAAAGTACCATTTTAAGCAATTTATCTTTAGACCAAGAAGCAATTTGAATTTTAATTTCAAGAATACCTACCTTGGCTTCCTCATCTTTAGAGATGAGATTTGTTCTGGTCATAGTGCATAGGTCCTCCACTTCATCTTCTGGACCATCATCTTTGTTGTTTGACCATCCAGCCAACATGTATGCTCACATACCTTGCTTCTCTTTTGGTAAACCGTTCTGGCTTTCTGGAAGAGGATTGACGCTGTTCTGTCTGTGTGTTCTCACTTGGCTCAGGACCCTCATTTTTGAAATGACCAAGTCTTGAGCACTTGTTGTGATACCCCAATATTTTCTATAATTATTATGTTGATTTATAAATGATTTATAAATAGTTTCGGAGATTTAATCGTATATTCATTTAAGGATTCGATTTATTCAATTAAAGCCATAATAATATTAATTATTATTATGGGACTTTCACAAATTGTATTTATTAATTTTGAGGAGTTGAATTAAAATGTTTTATTTATGAATAAGAATTATTCATATAGTTTCAATTAGTTTTAATTAGCTTTTTAATTCAAAAATTAGTAAATAAATTCCTAAACCTAGTAGTCTTTGACTTGGGTTGACTGAGGGCCTATATAAGGAAAAAGGTGAGACAATTAGTCACTTTTACAAACTGAGCCAAAACCCTCACACTCACTCTCTCTTTCTCTCACCCATTTTCTCTATCCCTCACGATGCTCTCTCTCTCCTCTCTCCCTCACCGAGCTCTCTCTCTCTCCCCTCAGCACTTGCCAGCGTTCTGCCGCCGCCCAGATCACCGGACCACCGGCCCCCTCATCGGCGGTAAGCCGCCCCTCTCCGTCTCTCTTTCCTTCTCGTTTTCTCTCCCTCCTCTCGCTGAAGTCGCGGACGGCCGCGACCACCGCCAGGCCGCCGCCTGGACGATGGCCGTCGACCACCAGGGCACGACGTCGTGGCCCGTCGTCGCCCCTCCCCTCTTCTCCTTCTCTCCTGTTCGTTCTCTCTCTCTTTTCTCTCTTCGCAAACTCTCTCTTTCTCCCTCCTCCTCGCCGGCGCTCCGGCGACCACCACCACCGGCCATGGTGGCCAGTGGGTGGTGGTGGTGATGATGGGTTGGGTCATGGGCCCCATCCATGGGTACCCGTGACCTAGATCGAGTTTTGAAGTTAGGGTTTCGTTTTTGTATTTTCGTAATTATTTATTCGATTTTCAGTATTTTTGAATTTAATGTTTTTATTTTTCTATACTCGTTCGGAACCCGAATTCGGATTTTCAAAAGCCTAAATTGGTTGGAATAAATCAAGGAATCTAATGAAAATATCAGATGGAGATTTTGTTACTGTTTGTATTTTCATATTTAATAAATACTGATTTGGTAATTGTTTTTAATTAGGACCTAACGAGCAAGCGTGATTATCGTCGATTGGTTGGAGCATACTTACTGTTGGTAGAGTATTAGGGGTAAGCGTTCATGCCTACCTTCTTCCAAAACCCCATCAAAACTATTTTGATGTGTTATGTGCTAATTTCGAAATTGTTCTGAATTTAATATGTAAAGCATGATTAAATTATATCGTCGTTATTATGAAGTTATTAAGCATGATTCACTGCTGTAAATATGATTTATAGTTAGCATGTCGATGTTATCATGTTTTGGGAATTAATAAGTCCATATGATGATTATTGGACAATTATTGAATGGTGAATTATTAGTATTATTATGTTATTAAATAACTGCTAATTGGTATGGGTATTATTGAGTACTAGTGAGCACCTATCTATTATTGATTGAATGTCTTTGATGATTGTGAATATTTAGATATCGTATTACCCTGCCGAAGTGCTGCCGAAATTTGTCTAGACATTACTTGTCTTCATTATTGAATTATCTTCGTTATTGAAATAAAGCATGTTTAATTCTCATCGTATTGAATTATCATTATCGTCATTAATTACTATTCATTGTCTAGAGCATGAAATGAATTAGTAAGTCGTGGTCTCGCAGTACCACTTATGTCAACCAATGCAAATTATGTGAATTGAATTAAATGAGAGTAAGACTCCTAATGGAGTCCTAGGAGTAGTCGAGCTATCGGGATTGCACCTAATGGTGTAGTTCAAGGATGAGTGATTCCCAAGTTACTTATGGGCACCTCGCAGTGTGTCTAGGACGGATCATTCCTCATTTATTATGTCCTCTAGGCTTGTGTAATTGTACTAGAGGTAGTGTGCACACTAGAGTCATTAAGTCCATGGCGTGATTGTATCTTCGATTAACAGTATGGGTAATCGCTGTTTTATAAGCTCTCTTAAATCTCTCTAATCAAGACGGATTGTCTATGTCGTATTTTGTATGATCACTATACAAGAATTGTATGTAAAAGAATGTTGTTATGCGTATGCTTGATTATCTGCTTATGTGCGTATGCAAATGAATTTCAATGATTCTTCTAAAACCTCAGGTAAGGTTTGAGAAATGTTTTTACTGGGTACGGATGACGTTTATTCAGTTTATATGATTTTTGTTTCTCTTTTGTTTCTTTTCTTTTCTTCTGTATTTTTGTTTCCGTCACGGAAACCAAAGTGCAGGTTTAGATTGATTGTGGACGTACAGCTTGGAAGGTTAGAGTTGGCGTCGTTTGATAGAACTATTTCTGTTGGATTAGATCGTGGGATTATTTATTTATTTGGATTTGGTTTTGCCCTTGAAGGCCAATTGTAATAAATTTGGTTAATGGTTTTAGCTCACTATATAGACAACTCTGATATTAACTGTTTTAGATTAATTAGTTCCTAGAAGCTCCTTTGGATGCCTAGTCTTTCATTCTGCTTAGCATTTACTCCTTAGTGATAAATGTTGCAGTGACTATTCCTTGGGTCCGCGACGGTTCAGTGGTGTCGAGTCATGGATAATGACGTCGATAGTTCCCAGGAAATCGTTGCGAATTCGGGGGTGTTGCAAATGGTATCAGAGCCCTAGGTTTAAAAAGGTTGCTTAGGATTAATAAATGAAGTAATAAAGATTAGTTTCATATTGGGAAAAATAAAATATAATTAAAGCCGTTGAGCGTAGTAGTCGTAGAAGATAGGAATTATTTGAAATCATTTTGCTTGTGATTTATAATGTTCTCATTGTTTGATTGTCTACCTGTAGATCGTAAGTACAAGAAAGACCGCTAGAATGAGGACTGTACACCAAGGGGAACGCGCCCTAGCTCCTCGTGCACCACCTGCAGAATACGTAGCTTCATGGGATAGCGAGTCAACGGGAAACGACGCGAACATACGCCGTGAACCCGCGCGCATGGTAGTCGTACGCAACGAAGCCGCACGCCCCGCGCCTGTGCCCGCGCCCATTACTGCCCCAACTGCCGCACCTGCTGCGTACGTAGATGAAGAGGAAGATCCCTCTGAGCATACCGTGCCGGAAGATCATGATGACATGCCGGATTTGGAGGATATTGGTGCTGAGAGTGACAACAACATTGCACCTACTGCTGCACCTACTCCTGCTGCAAACTGGTCTCCTCCTGTGAAACCATTCTTTGCTACTGATGCTGAGCTCGAGGATATACGTATCTACTCCTGCTGCAAATTTGTTTTATATGATCGTTTTATCACATAATTGCATGGTTGACTCATAGCTTCGTAATGCTATCTCGTATTGCCTAGACATGATGGAAAATCCATGTCGGAGTTATGGCGAAATTTTCATTGAGTATGATCATATTAAATGTGAGCCAAAGGCTAAGCATGTATTATATGCAATCAAATGTCATTGTCTATTGCCCTACTAAAATAGTATGGAGCCTCGATGTGTGAAATGTGAATGTTATTGCTTATCAATCGTCTGAGACCAATGTGTCTACTTTGTTATTACATATCGAACTATTATGCATGAGAACTGAGAACATTCAAAGCAAGTATGTTTCTTAGACCTACAATGTAAGGTCGATTATTGAAACTTATACGCTATTTGCTAAATGTCAAGAGATTGGTTTCAATTATAACCTATATCTCTCAATTAGACCTTAAATTGGGTCGAACGTACCAACTTTGCTAAAATGGTGATCAACCATTGCTCTTGTATGTCTCAGATTTGTTATAACGGCAACTCAAGACCGACTCGCGAGATTAGAAGTAGGTCTTACCAATGTCGTGGAACACATCACGCGCCAATTAGAGCACCAAGAGCAAGATCGCAACGCGCAGAACCCTGAAACGCGCAACTTTAGGGATTTCGATGCACTTAAACCTCCGACGTTTGAGGGTGGCTCCTAGCCCACCAAGCTTGAGAACTGGATTATTGAGTTCGAAAAGCTATTTAGGGCGACTAGTCGACCCAACAACACAAAGGTCAACACCGCCACGTACTACCTGAAGGGTGAGGCTAATAAGTGGGGGAGCGATGTGGGAACTGAGTTGTTAGCTACTGAGGATTTTGGGTGGACTAAGTTCAAAGAGTCTATTCGTGAAAGGTTTTACCCAAGAGCTGTCCGTCGCCAGAAGCAACGGGAATTCGAGAATATCTATCAAGGGAAGCTGTCTGTAGCTGAGTATGCAACAAAGTTCAATGAGCTTGCTGCTTTTGCACGTAACTTGGTGACGACCGAAGCTGAGCGTGTCGAGAGGTTCGAGGATGGTTTAAAGTGGGATATTCAGCGTTTTGTTATTGGAAACTCGCTGACGTTCCAAGGATCTTACGAGAAAGCCTTGAACCAAGAGCGTGCTGTGGATCGTCGTGATTCGTTGCTCGGAAAGCATAAATGTGACGAAGGGAGTTCTTCCCAGTCGAGTGGCGCAAATAAGAGGCCAAGGCCGAACAATGGCAATCACAACAACCAAGGTGGTCAGAACCACAACGGGAACAGGAATCGTGACTCGAACAACCATAGAGCTACGATCTTAGCTAGGAGTAATACGCCTTGTAGTCGCTGCAACAAGACGCATCCTGGCAAGAACCGTCGTGGCGAAGTGCAACAAGCCTGGTCACAAAGCTTCGGAATGCTGGAGTCATGGAAGGAACGACAATGGTCCGAACCGCGATAATAACTACAATCGTGGTAGAAATGGAAATGGAAAAGCTAATCGCGGAAATGGTGGTAACTACCGTGGAAATGGGGGTTACAACAACAACAACCGCAACAATACTGCTGCTCCTGCTGCGAATAATCAAGCACAACTTCCCGCACCTGCCAATCCCGTGCAGAACAACAACAACAACAACAACAACAGAGGTGTGAATGGAAGGGTCTATGTGCTAAACCGCAATGAAGCTGAGGCGAACCCGAATGTGATCGCTGGTACTTTTCTCGTTAACTCTCAACCTGCTTTTGTTTTGTTTGATAGTGGTGCAACACATTCTGTTCTTTCTAAGAGCTTTGCATCTAAGATAGGTTTAGAGCCTAGTTCTGTGTGTAGTGCGAATATTAGGATGCCAGATGGCACGATTGTAAATTGTAAAGCGTTGTATGAAAAGTGTCCGATTAGGATAGCTGGTTCCGATTTGCCTGCGGATTTGATTCAGATGGACTTGAAGGATTTTGACGTGATTTTGGGAATGGATTGGTTAGCCAGATATAGGGCTAAGTTAGCATGTTACGAACAACGTGTGTCGTTACGTGGACCGCATGGTAAGAGGATTACCTACAAATGAGTCTTGGTCAAACCAAAGTTGAAGGTAGTAGCGACCATGAAAACAAAGGAATGCATGACTAAGGGTGAAGAAATTTACCTATGTCATGTGGTGGATACAAGTCGAGAAGGTGAAGTTTCGAAACCTATCCCAGTTGTTTCGGAGTACGCCGACGTCTTTCCAGACGAGATTCCTGGAATATCTCCGCAATGCATTATCGACTTTACGATCGACTTAGCTCCAGGTTCTGCTCCAATCTCAAAATCTTCGTATCGTATGGCTCCTGCAGAGATGAAAGAACTGAAGACGCAACTCGAGGAACTACTGGACAAGGGATACGTACCTCCTAGTGTATCGCCTTAGGGTGCACCTGTTCTGTTCGTGCGCAAGAAGGATGGTAGTATGAGACTGTGTATAGACTCCCGCTAGCTGAACAAGATTACGATCAAGAATCGTTATCCACTGCCGAGGATTGACGACCTATTCGACCAACTCCGTGGAGCGACTGTCTTCTCAAAGATCGACTTACGTTCAGGATACCATCAACTCAGGATTTCTGAGCCTGACATTCCAAAGACCGCGTTTAGGATGAGATATGGACACTATGAGTTCACAGTTATGAGTTCACAGTTTTGGTTAGAAACTGTTTCTTTCTTAGGACACGTGGTGTCTAAGAGTGGAGTTGCTGTTGACCCGGAAA
The DNA here is from genome assembly GCA_038025085.1 of Tetragonia tetragonoides. Lineage (NCBI taxonomy): Eukaryota > Viridiplantae > Streptophyta > Magnoliopsida > Caryophyllales > Aizoaceae > Tetragonia > Tetragonia tetragonoides. The sequence continues at coordinate 27,184,163 of CM076142.1, forward strand.
AGATTAGAGCTGTTATGGACTGGTCCGCACCGAAGAGCGTGACCGAGGTTAGAAATTTCGTTGGGTTAGCTGGTTACTATCGTAGGTTTGTGGAAGGATTTTCGAAGATAGCGTAGCCTATGACAAACTTGATGAAGAAGACGACGAAGTTCGTATGGTCTGAAAAGTGTGAAGCTGCTTTTCAAGAGTTGAAGAAACGTCTTACGAGCGCACAGATTTTGACTTTGCCATCGGGAACTGAAGGGTACGAAGTCTATAGTGACGCGTATAAGCATGGCTTAGGTTGTGTTTTGATGCAACATTGTAAGGTAGTGGCTTATGCCTGAAGACAACTGAAGAAGCACGAGGATAACTACCCTACTCACGACTTAGAGCTAGCTGCTGTCGTATTTGCTCTGAAGATTTGGAGACACTATCTTTATGGTTCTACTGTCAAGATGTTTACGGACCACAAGAGTCTCAAGTACATATTCACACAAAAGGAGTTGTACATGCGACAAAGAAGATGGCTAGAGTTATTGACGGAGTACGATATCGACATTCAGTATCACGAAGGGAAAGCTAACGTGGTATCTGACGCTTTGAGTAGAAAGACTCGTCATTCGTTGAACACTGCTTTAGTACTTCCGAAGGAGATCATTCTTGACTGACAAAGTCTAGACGTGGAGATTGTGCTGAAAGGTGATGTTCAATGTACCTTAGTGCATATGTCAGTTCGACCAACCTTGCTCGACGAGATCAAGGACAAACAGAGTTCAGACGAGGATCTCCAACGGATTCTACACCACAAAGATGAGGGTAGATCTGAGGACTTTTCTATTGGTCAAGACGGTGTCATGAAATTCCGTGATCGTGTCTGTGTGCCGAATGACACGGAGATCAAGAGTCAGATTCTGGGTGAAGCTCACAATACACCTTATTCTGTACATCCTGGTGGAGACAAGCTATACAAGGATCTTCGCCAAATGTTTTGGTGGGGAGGTATAAAGCAAGACGTCGTTGAGTTCGTTGCTAAGTGTCTTACGTGCCAGAAGGTCAAGATCGAACACAAGACACCTGGTGGAATGATACAATCGCTTGAAGTTCCTACGTGGAAATGAAATTCGATTTCAATGGACTTTGTCATGGGTTTACCATTGACACAGAAGAAGAACAACGCCATTTGGGTCGTTGTAAATCGTTTGACAAAAGTTGCGAGATTCATGCCAATGAATGACACTTGGGAAATGGAGAAGCTAGCGGATGCTTACGTCAAGGAAGTTATGAGACTTCATGGTGTTCCAGAAGATATTGTTTCAGATAGAGATTCGAGATTTCTATCACACTTTTGGCAGAAATTTCAAGAAGCTTTTGGAAGCAAACTGAAGTTCAGTACTGCTTTTCATCCTGCGACTGATGGTCAGTCGGAAAGAACGATTCAGACAGTGGAAGATATGCTACGCGCGTGTGCTCTCGAGTATCAAGGCTCGTGGGATGCACATATTCCGTTGATCGAGTTTTCTTACAACAATAGCTATCGCTCAAGCATTGATCGAGTGCCTTATGAAGCATTGTATGGTAGGAAGTATATATCGCCCGTTTGTTGGAACGATATTAGTGAAACTGCAGTTTGGGTCCTGAGATGATCCAGCAGACCGTCGATGTGGTCAAAGTGATTCAAGCAAAGATGCATAGTGCTCAAGATCGCTAGAAATCGTACGCTGATAGAGGTCGTAGACCTGAAGAGTTTGAGGTGTGAAGCAAGGTAATTTTGCGAGTATCTCCTACCAAAGGTGTCATGCGTTTTGGTCGTAAGGGGACACTGAGTCTTCGTTACATTGGTCCTTACGAGATCCTGGAAAGGATTGCTGAGGTTACTTATCGACTAGCTTTACTTGTGGAACTTGCAAAAGTCCATAGTGTGTTTCATGTCTCTCAATTGAAATGATACGTACATAATCCAACTCATGTCATTCAACCTGAAGCGATCGATCTCGATGAAAGTTTGACTTATGAAGAGCGTCCTATCGAGATAGTGGACCGCAAAGAGCGTTCAACTCGAACAAAGGCTATTCCTATCGTCAAAGTAGTTTGGTCTCGACAAGGTCAAGAGGAAGCAACATGGGAAGCTGAATCCATGATGACCGAGAAGTATCCAGACCTCTTCCTAGAAGGTACTAGTCCCACTTGAGTTTCGGGACGAAACTCCTTTTAAGGAGGGTAGAATGTCACGCCTCGAAATTTTGTTTTGTTTATCGTTGTGCACGAATTGCATGTTCAAGCATTGCATAGTGCATGTTAGCCAAATTAGAATCACGATCGTAATTTCTCATCTTGCATATGTTAGTGTCCTAAAAATTATTTTATACCTTTGTATGGTAAACTCATTTTGTTTTGGGAAGTGGTTAATTCATGTCTCAAGTTTCGGGACAAAACTTCTTTTAAGGAGGGAGCAACAAGCCCACGGATTGATAAGGTTATCATTGAATGGTTATCCATCATATTATGTACAATAAAGATGAATTGGAGTACATATGAAAGATCGGGATTAAAACTCTTATTATATGATCACATTCGTTGTAAGGACTCCCGTAATGTTGACAGCTTCTACATTGGTTCGTATTTTGATCATAACTCATTCATACGACATCGGTTCGTGGTAATTCAAAATCCTGTAGAACTCTGAAAACGAGATCTAAAACTCATATGCTTTGAGTTTTCCCAGATTCAGAAGGAAACATGTCTGAAAAGGCGATTGAAGTTACGGTTTAGAATTGGACATCATTAGCTTGGGCGCCAAGGAATTGCGAGTTGATTCTCCAAGTCGTGGGACTCTTAGTTATTTAATTTTAATTGGTTTTCTATTTTATTTAGGATAGTTACTTTATTTAACTTCAGTTTTATTAGTTTCCTAGATGTAACAGGTTTCCTAAGAGCAATAGGTTTCATAGTTGCGTTAGTATTAGGTTTATTAGTTTGAGTAGGATTAGTACTTCTTTTCCTAGTTGGTTTCTATTGCTAAAGTCTTTTTGTTTTGCCTTTAAATAGGTACTCACGTCCATCATTGTAAAAAAATAGATTATTATTGAGAATGAACATAAACAATTCAGCTATATTGCTTGATTTCGAAATTGTCTTTATGCCTTCGGGTTGGTGACACCTCGAGAATCTTTATCTTGTGTTCTTGGTGGCTTTGCCTTTAGAGAATTAAAGTCGTGATCCTACATATCTTTATTGCTTTTCATAAATAGAGAAAAAAAACCAAAATAAGTCTTTAATTTTCGTATTTCTATCAGTTTCGTTTCCGCATACGCATCAAGTGGTATCAAAGCTAGCTTTGAAGTTTCCTTAAACTTTAAACGATCCAAGATTGTGTTGTGCTATAGTTGTTGAGTATTAATCATGGTGTTCTTTGATACTACTTGATGCGTATGCGGAAACGAAACTGATAGAAATACGAAAATTAAAGACTTATTTTGGTTTGTGAAGAATTGGGGACAATTCTTTTCGAAGAAGGGGAGAATAATGCGGGAGCAACAAGCCCACGGATTGCTAAGCTTATCATTAAATGGTTATCCATCATATTATGTACAATAAAGATGAATTGGAGTACACATGAAAGATCGGGATTAAAACTCTTATTATATGATCACATTCATTGTAAGGATTCCCGTAATGTTGACAGCTTCTACATTGGTTTGTATTTCGAACATAACTCACTCATACGACATCGGTTCGTGGTGATTCATAATCCTGTAGAACGCTGAAAACGATATCTAAAACTCTTATGCTTTGAGTTTTCCCAGATTCAGAAGGTAACATGTCTGAAAAGGCTATTGAAGAACAGTTTAGAACTGGACATCATTGTCTTGGGCGCCAAGGAATTTCGAGTTGATTCTCCAAGTCGTGGGACTCTTAGTTATTTACTTTTAATTGGTTTTCTATTTTATGTAGGATAGTTAATTTATTTAACTTCAGTTTTATTAGTTTCCTACATGTAACAGGTTTCCTAAGAGCAATAGGTTTCATAGTTGCGTTAGTATTAGGTTTATTAGTTTGAGTAGGATTAGTACTTCTTTTCCTAGTTGGTTTTTATTGCTAAAGGCTGATTGTTTTGCCTTTAAATAGGGACTCACGTCCATCAATGTAAAAAAATAGATTATTATTGAGAATGAACATAAACAATTCAGCTATATTGCTTGATTTCGAAATTGTCTTTATGCCTTCGGGTTGGTGACACCTCGGGAATCTTTATCTTGTGTTCTTGGTGGCTTTGCCTTTAGAGAATTAAAGTGGTGATCCTACATATCTTTATTGCTTTTCATAAATACAGAAAAAAAAACCAAAATAAGTCTTTAATTTTCGTATTTCTATCAGTTTTGTTTCCGCATACGCATCAAGTGCTATCAAAGCTAGCTTTGAAGTTTCCTTAAACTTTAAGCGATCCAAGATTGTGTTGTGCTATAGTTGTTGAGTATTAATCATGGTGTTCTTTGATATAATTGATTGGGATGAATATGATGCTGCAAGCAAGGGATTTGAGAAAGCAAAACAAGAGTTGTTCAGGCTAAGAGAAGAAAGTAAACAACGTGAGCGACGTTTCAATAACAAGTGTTCCAATTGTCGAGGTTATGGACACTTTGAAGTTGAATGTGCTACGCCGTTCAAGGTTACTTTGGATTATGTTCAAGCTTCTGAAGAGAATTTGGTTTCACAATCTTCCATCGAAGCCAAAGAAAAGAAAAAACAAGTCTTTATTGAAGATGTTGTTGAGAAAGACGATCTTGGTGATTCTTTAGAAGATCTTGTTTCTATTGATGACATGCAAGAAAAAATCAATAAAGTTATTGACCTACACGGACCTATCTTTGATGAAAAACTACTTGAGATTATTGATTGTGATCTTTTAGAAGAGGATGTTTCACTAGACCAAGCTCAACCATTTATTATTGATGGTGTATTTCAAGATGACGAAAACTACAAGGCTCTTAACATTGTGGTCGTGGATTCTTTGAGTGTCTTGGAACAACAAAATTACCCTATAATCAAAGAAGAATACTTCTTTCAAGATGACTTCTATAGCAGTTCTAAGGTGTTCTTGATCGGGGATTACAAAGACCAGATTTTTGTTTGTGAAGAATTGGGGACAATTCTTTTCGAAGAAGGGGAGAATAATGCGGGAGCAACAAGCCCACGGATTGCTAAGCTTATAATTGAATGGTTATCCATCATATTATGTACAATAAAGATGAATTGGAGTACACATGAAGGATCGGGATTAAATCTCTTATTATATGATCACATTCGTTGTAAGGATTCTCGTAATGTTGACAGGTTCAACATTGGTTCGTATTTCGATCATAACTCACTCATACAACATCGGTTCGTGGTGATTCAAAATCCTGTAGAATGCTGAAAACGATATCTAAAACTCTTATGCTTTGAGGTTTCCCAGATTCAGAAGGTAACATGTCTGAAAAGGCGATTGAAGAAAGGTTTAGAACTGGACATCATTGTCTTGGGCACCAAGGAATTGCGAGTTGATTCTCCAAGTTGTGGGACTCTTAGTTATTTACTTTTAATTGGTTTTATATTTTATTTAGGATATTTACTTTATTTAACTTCAGTTTTATTAGTTTCCTAGATGTAACAGGTTTCCTAAGAGCAATAGGTTTCATAGTTGCGTTAGTATTAGGTTTATTAGTTTGAGTAGGATTAGTACTTCTTTTCCTAGTTGGTTTCTATTGCTAAAGGCTGATTGTTTTGCCTTTAAATAGGGACTCACGTCCATCATTGTAAAAAAATAGATTATTATTGAGAATGAACATAAACAATTCAGCTATATTGCTTGATTTCGACATTGTCTTTATGCCTTCGGGTTGGTGACACCTCGGGAATCTTTATCTTGTGTTTATGGTGGCTTTGCCTTTAGAGAATTCAAGTGGTGATCCTACATATCTTTATTGATTTTCATAAATACAGAAAAAAAAAACCAAAATAAGTCTTTAATTTTCGTATTTCTATCAGTTTCGTTTCCGCATACGCATCAAGGGTAGAATGTGATACCCCAATATTTTCTATAATTATTATATTAATTTGTAAATGATTTTTAAATAGTTTCAGAGATTTAATCGTATATTCATTTAAGGATTCGATTTATTTAATTAAAGCCATAATAATATTAATTATTATTATGGGACTTTCATAAATTGTATTTATCAATTTTGAGGAGTTTAATTAAAATGTTTTATATATGAATAAGAATTATTCATATAGTTTCAATTAGTTTTAATTAGCTTTTTAATTCAGATAATTAGTGAATAAATTCCTAAACCTAGTAGTCTTTGATTTGGGTTGACTGAGGGCCTATATAAGGAAAAAGGTGAGACAATTAGTCAGTTTTGCAAACTGAGCCAAAATCCTCACACTCTCTCTCTCTCTTTCTCTCACCCGTTTTCTCTCTCCCTCACGGTGCTCTCTCTCTCTCCTCTCTCCCTCACCGAGCTCTCTCTCTCCCCTCAGCACTTGCCGGCGTTCTCCCTCCGCCCGAATCACCGGACCACCAGCCCCCTCATCGGCGGTAAGCCGCCCCTCTCCCTCTCTCTTTCCCTCTCGTTTTCTCTCTCTCGCTCCCTCCTATCACTGCAGCCGCGGACGGCCGCAACCACCGCCAGGCCGCCGCCTGGACGGTGGCCGTCGACTGCCAGGGCACGACGGCCTGGCCCGTCGTCGCCCCTCCCCTCTTCTCCTTCTCTCCGGTTCGTTCTCTCTCTCTTTTCTCTCTTCGCAAACTCTCTCTTTCTCTCTCCTCCTCACCGGCACTCCGTCGACCACCACCACCGGCCATGGTGGCCAGTGGGTGGTGGTGGTGATGATGGGTCAGGTCATGGGTCCCATGCATGGGTACCCGTGACCTAGACCGAGTTTTGAAGTTAGGGTTTCGTTTTTGTATTTTCGCAATTATTTATTCGATTTTCAGTATTTTCGATTTAATGTTTTTATTTTTCTGTACTTGTTCGGAACCCATGCATGGGACCTATCGAGCTAATTAAAAGCCTACATTGGTTGGAATAGATCAACGAATTTAATAAAAATATCAGACTGAGATTTCGTTACTTTTTGTATTTTCATATTTAATAAATAGTGATTCAGTAATTGTTTTTAATTAGGACCTAACGAGCAAGCGTGATTATCGTCGATCGGTTGGAGCATTCTTACTGTTGGTAGCGTATTAGTGGTAAGCGCTCATGCCTACCTTCTTCCAAAGCCCCATCAAAACTATTTTGATGTGTTATGTGCTAATTGAGAAATTGTTGTGAATTTAATATGCAAAGCATGATTAAATTATATCATTGTTATTATGAAGTTATTAAGCATGATTCACTGCTATAAATATGATTTATAATTAGCATGTCGATGTTATCATGTTTTGGGAATTAATAAGTCCATATGATGATTATTGGACAATTATTGAATGGTGAATTATTAGTATTATTATGTTATTGAATAAGTGCTAATTGGTATGGGTATTATTGAGTGCTAGTGAGCACTTATCTATTATTAATTGAATGTCTTGGATGATTGTGAATTTTTAGATATCGTATTACCCTATTGAAGTGCTGCCGAAATTTGGCTAGACATTACTTGTCTTCATTATTGAATTATCGTCGTTATTGAATTAAACCATGTTTAATTCTCATCGTATTTAATTATCATTATCGTCGTTAATTACTATTCATTGTCTAGAGCATGAAATGAATTAGTATGTCGTGGTCTTGTAGTACCACTTATGTCAACCAATGCAAATTATGTGAATTGAATTAAATGAGAGTAAGACTCCTAATGGATCCCTAGGAGTAGTCGAGCTATTGGGATTGCACCTAATGGTGTAGTTCAAGGGATGAGTGATTCCCAAGTTACTCATGGGCACCTCGCAGTTTGTCTGGGACGGATCATTCCCCATTTATTAAGTCCTCTAGGCTCGTGTAATTGTACTAGAGGTAGTGTGCACACTAGAGTCATTAAGTCCATGGCGTGATTGTATCTTCGATAAACAGTATGGGTAATCGCTGTTTTATAAGCTGTCTTACATCTCTCTAATCAAGACGGATTGTCTATGTCGTATTTCGTATGATGACTATAGAAGAATTGTATGTAAAAAAGGTCGTTATGCGTATGCTTGATTATCTGCTTATGTGCATATGCAAATGAATATCAATGATTCTTCTAAAACCTAGGGTTAGGTTTGCGAAATGTTTTTACTGGGTACGGATGACGTTTATTCAGTTTATCTGATTGATTGAGGACGTACAGCTTGGAAGGTTAGAGTTGGCGTCGTTTGATAGAACTATTTCTGTTGGATTAGATCGTGGGATTATTTATTTATTTGGATTTGGTTTTGCCCTTGAAGGCTAGTTGTAATAAATTTGGTTAATGGTTTTAGCTCACTATATAGATAACTCTGATATTAACTGTTTTAGATTAATTAGTTCCTTAGAAGCTCCTTTTGATGCTTAGTCTTTCTTTCTGCTTAGCATTTACTCCTTAGTGATAAATGTTGCAGTAACTAACCCTTGGGTCCGCAACGGTTCAGTGGTGTCGAGTCATGGATAATGACGTCGATAGTTCCAAGGAAATCGTTGCGAATTCTGGGGTGTTACACTTGTGACACCTGATCTTGGATTTGTCAAAGTTTCCACCTCTTCCTGAATTTGACGAAGCTTGATTGAAACTTCCCTTATTACCATAGAAGCGAGCAAATTTCTTGGCGACGAGGCTTATCTCATCTTCATTAAGATTTAGGTCATCTTCAGGAAACTCATCAACTTGAAAAGAAACCTCCTTTTCCCACTTGGTCTCATTAGTTTTAACTTGTAACTCATGAGTCATTAAGTTACAAATTCATTCTTCAACCTTCATGACAGTTAAATCTCTTGCCTCTTGAATAGCTGTTACTTTAATTGTCCAGGTGTTGTTTATTGGTAAACTTCTCAAAAGTTTTCTAACAACCATCTTCTTCATGAAAGGGCTTGCCAAGAGATTTAAGTTGATTTAGGATATTATTGAACCGAGCATACTGTAGACACCCTAATCGGTTCTCATCCCTTGACACCGCAACGCCCGATGATGATGGTAATGGATTAACATGGATGTAAGTAGAAAAAGACATTGCTCGGAAATCTAGACCAAATTCCTTGAAACCTCAGTCTTTGGATAGCCCTTTTTATAAGGATTCCAACGCCTTTGACCTTGCCTCAATCAGGTTCCTGGATCGAGAGATATCGCGTCTCGAAGATTTTGGTAAAAACCGCTTAATCCCGGCCCCTTAGGCCAGCCCAAGGGCAATTTCGTAATTTACAGAGCACAAAAAGTCAAAAACCCTAGTCACGCGCGTGCCGTCAAGCCCGGTAGCCTTCGCAGGCTGCTCAGCGGCCAGCGCGTGACAGCGGGGGCTGTCAGGCCAGCCGCAGAGTTTCAGCGGCTGAGCCCCAGCGGCCACCGCGGGCCTCAACTGCCTTCCGTGTGGCCGCTGAACCCATTTTTTGACTGGGCCGAGTTTTGGCGCGGGGCTTCTAGCCCTAGGCCCTTAAATCCGTCCCCCAACTCTATAAATACTCCCTTTCACCCTCTTCTGCGGGAGGTCAGTCAGTTCATAATTTTGAGAGCATTGAGAGCACATATTTCCCCAAATTCAGAAATCTGAAGATTCAAGCAAGCAATACACCTAGCCTAGCCCCCAAGATCAAAGATCAATCCCAATTCTACTAATCCCGTTCGAATAGAACGTCCAGGTTAACCATCCTGAGGGCCTAATCCTTTATTAAATCTCTTATTTTATTGTTCGTTCATCATGTTTTATTTAGCTTTTAATTATGGTTGAATAAATTGCATGCTTTTGATTTTGTATATAATTATGCTCGATTAGTTAATATAAAGTTTGTGTCTTTTTATTTGTTTATGCAAGTTTGCATCTTTTCATAGCTTTTGCATGCATATAGTAGCCTCCTAGGTTTATTTTAGCATAAAGTTAGCACCTTTGCATTATTATTATTCTTTTGAAGATACTAACGGTTTTATTGATGTGCATATGCAATACATGGCGCATTTAGCAATGTTGGTAGGTTGGAGCGTTAATTTAATGCTTTATATCATGTTTATGCTTGTTAATAGTATGCATGTAAATTGGACATAAATCGTGCAAAGTGATAACGTAAGTAATTTGGTTGCTCTTAACCCGCCTTGTTAATTTAGGATCATTGGACGACCGGATTTATATGGAACCATCTAGCATAAATAAATACTTGACATGGATAAGCTTAGTAGAGGCCGTTAATACGGGCGATTTAGATGAGATTCGTTTTGTTTATTTCGTACCTACATCCCCGAACTCAATACTTAGTCCCCATGGGCATGAGTCAATTCCCAAAAGGAATTGGGGTGCACTTTTGATGATTTTCAATTGTCTCCTTAAAAATTGGTGGCGGCTTCTTACTTGCAAATTATTGTTCTTTATAATTAATTTGAATTGCATGTGACCTATATTTAAGAACCATTAATCTAAACGAAAAATCGAAAACGCGCCGGAAAGGCGAGGCTTCTTACAGTGACGACTTAATAAGAGGATGTAATTCGAACACTTATCCATGTCAATGATTTATTTTTAGCTATTTGGTTCAATTACCGTACGTGTTTATTTTCTTTTCCTTTTTGCATCCATATCATTCATATTGCATGCATTATCTTTGCAAGATGTTGAAAGACATCATCACACCATTATAGGATCTACCCTTTGGAACATTGTCTATGACTTAGGCCGGTGACCCACTCAGTCCGAATTACCTTTGCACATAGTCGTGTTCCACCCCAGGACATTTACATGTTTCCATTTAGGATGTGTAAAACGGTACGTCTAGTCTTACTATGCACCCCATAGATGACAAAACGCATCCGGCCATGGGTTACCTTATCCAACCACAGTTTGTGTCAAACTACTGCATTATTCTCATAGTCCATATCAAAGTGCTAATTGCTTTATTTGCTATATTATTAATTGTTTCCTTGCTATGTGATTAACTTCCATAGAATATTAGGATTAGATCCCCCCATAGGATTCTTTTATTGAGTCCTGGTTAGGGAAGGTTTCCCTTTTGTTGCTTGTTCAAATAGAGTCTAGGATCTTATCTTTTTAAGAAGCAGAATCAATCCCTGTATGACTCCGACGATGCTAGTGACCATGTTAGGAAGACGTTCCTTTCCATCAGAATTAGATTGCATGCAAATAACATATTCCCGTCAATGATCTTTCACCAAATAAAAAAAAAAGAGTCCAATTTAATTCCATATACAAGTCAACAATATTTCTCTTTTTCTAAAATTAGGAGTTTCATCCCGTATGCAAGTCAAGAGTATTTATAATTCTAATAGAGTCGAAAGATCATTGATTAGAATATGCTATTTACATAAAATCGCGTCTTACCCAAAAGATCACCATGTTGAGGATTAGTGCTAGATTCTCTTCCCACATTTGTTTTAAAATAAAACTTTTATTATTATGTGGAGGTTCCCATTTATTTTCTATTTTCTTAAACGGGCCTTTTTATGTCCAGAATTGGTAGAAGTAGAGATCCTGGTCCTAGGGAGTGGGAGAGAGCTGAGTCCAGCAAGAGGTTAGTCCGCAAGTTGTCGTTTGAACCTTCACCACAAGCACAGTTCGTGGGTCCTGTTTGGCTCGATTACCTTCGCACACCGCCACTGTCACCTTAAACCTCGCCATCCAATTCACCTAAGTCCGCTATGTCTGGAGTCGCCGAGAGAACCGCTGACCAAAAAATGGATGACCTTTTAGCCTAAATGGTCGCTATGAATGCTAGATTCACTGATATGGAAACCCGAGTCGCCAAGTTGGATCCCCCTAATAAAGATGAAGGCGAGCCCAAGCCCGATGGGGAAAAGGCCGAACCCTCCACTAAAGAGGTGCAAGAGCTCCAAGCCAAGCTAAGCAGGCTTGAATCCGTTTTAGGTAAGAGTCGGGCCTTCAACGACATGATCATTACTTCTCAGGGCTATGCTCCCCACATCAAGGAAAAATTGCCCACCAAGTTCTCTATGCCTGAAGTTCCCACATTCAAAGGAATCGAGGATCCACAAGATCACATTAGGGCTTTTACTACTGCATTGGGCCTTAGAGGTATTGAATAAGAGTTGTATGTTCACCTCTTTCCCCAAATCTTGGATCCTGCTGTCAGGGCCTGGTTCTTCAAGTTGCCCACCCAAAAGTTGGAAAAATGGGAAGATCTATCCACACTGTTCCTTCAGAGATATGCTGACAATGTCTTGCCACCCATGACATTAAGAGAGCTGGACATCACCAAGCAAGGAGACAAAGAAGGATTCACAAGTTTCGTGAGAAGATGGAGGACTAAGGTCGCCGAGATGATTGATCGCCCATCTGAAAGGGATCATATCCGCATGCTAGTCCAGAATTTGGCATCTGAATGCCGCGAGCACATGAAGTTTCAACCCATAACCACCTATGCCCAATTAACTGAAGTGGGCATGGCCATTGAAGATGACCAACTCCAAAGGGGGAAGAACAAAGTCACTTACAATAACAACACAAGTGGATATAAGGACAAGAAATACAGCAGCGCCAACCACACCTCCACTAGTAGAGGAAATGAAGTGAACGCCATAGCTAATAGGCGTCCAAGAAGGTACACTCCACTCGGGATGACTTATGTCAAAGCTCTAGATAAGTTGATCAAAGGAGACTATCTACATCCGATTGGGCCTACCCCCGATCCACCTGTAGAGAAAAGGTCACCATATTGGAATGAATCTGCATTCTGTAAATACACTAGGGGGCGTGGGCACGATACTGAAAAGTGTTACACCCTTAAGGATAAAATCCAAGACTTGTTTGACAATGGCACCATACCATTGCCTAAAGATGCACCACCGCCCAGTAACAACAACAATCCCCTTGGGAACTCTTTTGCTATTGACATAGAAGAAGGGTTTGATCCCTCCTATTTGATCACACCTATTGGACAGACTATACCACCAAACCCAAGCCCAAGATCCACGCTCGACGTCTGCGGCCTTTGGGATAGTGATGAGGAAGATAATGGGGCATATACTGATCCAGAAGATGTGTTGACTCCTCAAGTCCATGACATAACCAATGGCAAAGCCTGGTATGATATCGCCGATGATGAGAAGGAAGAAGATGACAAAGCTCTGAATTATCTCACAAGATCGTGATGCAAATTCAGGCCCGAAAACATCTATATGGATCCATCTCAAATCCAACCCGTAGAGCCTGTAGCCATCCCCAATAGGGATTCAGCGCAAAGGGAAATGGCGAAAGAAGATGATGGGACCAATATCCTCAAGCAACTGCAAAGAACAAAAGCCGACATATGCATATGGCAACTGTTAACCACTTCTATCACTCATAGAAGGGCCGTGCTGGAGGCCTTGAACACAACCACCATTTCTCCGAATGCCACTCCCGAAGAGGTAGTCAACCTCCTAATCCAAGGAAAGTCATCCACGCCCATCACCTTTTCTGATAAAGACCTTCCACTGAAATGTATTCACCACAACAAAGCCCTTTACCTTACTGTAATCTCTCAACAGAGACAAGTCCCTATGACTTTAGTCGTCAATGGCTCGGCTGTAAATGTATGCCCCTTGAGGACTGCTGAACACCTCAAAATAGACTGGAACAACCTCGCGCATTCCGCACAAGGGTTAAGGGCCTATGATAATTCCAAAAGAAACGTATTGGGTACCTTCTCCATGAATATCAATATTGGGCCCATTGAGAAAATGGTCCAGTTCCATGTGATCGACATTCCAGCCACTTTCAACCTACTCTTGGGAAGACCCGGGTTACACGGGTTAAATGCTGTAGCCTCAACTCTTGCATCAAAAGGTGAAACTATCCTTGGCGGGATCCACCTTGGAGGTCTGCGCTGATACTATGATAGCCCAGATTGAGAAAGCTCGAGTCCTAAAGATAGAACATAATGAGCAAGACGAGGTGTTATGGGGTTTCGAGAAGATAGCCTTCATAGAAACAATAGAGCCCACACTCAATGTGAACGCTCTACTCAGAAACCAAGGTCACTTCCCAGGCACAACTTTGGGCCCTCATCCCAAGGTAACTCAAGCCTTTTGGAACACCAAGATCAAAAATGACTTATTTGGGCTAGGCTACAGACCCACAAGGCAAGAAATTAGGGCCTACATATCCAAAGTGATGGCTAAGAAAAGAGCCCTTGCGGCTATTAAACCCATTACACATAACATGGATCCTTATCCCGTCACCCTCAACGGGCAATTCCTTTAGGAAGGCGACCCATACCCTTACTATGGATTCCCTGAACCATACACGATCAACGGGATCCTAATGCCAGACTTTGAGGCATTTCAAGACTGTTTCCTCATGAGTGAAGACACACCCATACCTCCCAATGAGGACTAATCCACTAAAGATTGGGCTAATGACATGGCACCCAACAACTTTAGGCTTTTATTTGGCGAAGAGCGTCGTCAGTACGACGAGACCACTACCAAACTTCCCCTTACTGTGCTTTTCAATGAAGGTTTCGACCCGACCAGGCTGATCACCCCAATCGGGCCCGACCGCACCACCTGGAAGCACAAGACGAATTGGACTCCGGTCAAGGGAGCTAAGTACAAGTTCACCATCCGCAACGGTCCTACAGGAGGGCCTAATTCCGATTTCGAGTCCGATTCTGAGTCCGAGTCTGATTCTGAGTCTGTTATCCTAGAAGTGTCGGGTAGTCCACCCCAGTCTATTCCTAAGTTCCTTAGCGATGACCTCATTGATGTATTGGCCGCTTCTATTAATATTATGAACGTCGATTTTGCTTACTCGGATTGCCTCACTGCTAATAATTCAAAAAATATAACGGAATTGACGAAAGAAGTTATTAAAGCACTAATCGAACACGAGCAAAAGACTTCAATAGTCGAAGAAACGGAGAAAATAAACATTGCAACTAATGATGAGCCTCGCCACGTGCAAATAGGCTTGTCTTTAACATCTAATGAACTCTAACAATTCGTAACACTCCTAAAGGATTATACGGATGTTTCGCCTGGTCCTACAAGGACATGCCAGGCATAGACCGCCAAATTGCTCAGCATACCATCCCGCTAAACCCCGACTGCAAACCAGTCAAACAAAAGCTAAGAAGAATGAAGCCAGAGTGGGCTCTTAAGATTAAGGAGGAAGTCCAAAAACAATTAGAGGCAGGTTTCATAAGAGTGGCCAATTACCCCGATTGGGTAGCCAACATTGTCCCAGTCCCAAAAAAGGACGGACGGGTCTGAATGTGTGTAGATTTTAGGGACCTGAACAAAGCAAGTCCAAAAGATGACTTTCCCTTACCTCACATAGACATCTTGGTAGATAACACCGCCGGACACGCCCTTCTATCATTCATGGACGGGTACGCAGGATATAACCCAGTCCTAATGGCCAAAGAGGACGAAGAGAAAATCACTTTCATTACACAGTGGGGTACTTATTGCTATACGGTAATGTCGTTCGGGCTTAAGAATGTGGGAGCCACATACCAAAGAACCGCTACTACCTTACTCCATGATATGATGCATAAAGAGGCTGAAGTGTACGTAGATGATATGATCATAAAGTCCAAAGACAGAGAAGGGCATGTACCCTCACTTCAAAAGTTATTTGACAGGCTTAGGAAGTACAATATGAGGCTTAATCCCAAGAAGTGCGCATTCGGAGTTACATCCGGCAAACTTCTAGGATTTGTCATAAGCACCAGAGGGATAGAAATTGATCCATCCAAGATCAAAGCCATAATTGACATGCCACCTCCAAAAACGGAAAAAGAAATAAAAGGCTTCCTAGGAAGAATCCAGTACATTAGCACGCTCATCTCCAAGCTAACTATCACTTGTGAGCCCATATTCAAGAAACTCAAAAAAGAGTTAAAGACGGAATGGGACGAGCAATGCCAAAAGGCCTTTGGCAAAATTAAAGCCTATTTATCCAAACCACCCGTTCTAGTACCGCCCATCCCAAGCATGCCACTAATATTCTACCTTACGGTCACAGAAACGTCAATGGGGGCCATGCTAGCCCAAGAAGTAGATAAGGAAGAGAAGGCAATATACTATGTAAGCAAGAAGTTTCTGGAGTATGAAACCCGCTACTCATCCCTGGAAAAGACGTGTCTAGCTCTAGTAGCAACTACGAAAAAGCTACGACATTACATGCTCCAACACACGATCCACATCAGATCAAGAGAAAATCCTTTGAAATACATATTCGAAAAGCCCATACTAAATGGTAGAATAGCAAGGTGGACCGTTCTCCTCTCAGAGTTCGATCTCAAGTTTGAACGTCAAAAAGCCATAAAAGGGCATGCTATTTTGGAATACCTGGCCGACCAAGCCATAAACGAACCAGATCACAAGGACGAATACCACTTCCCAAACGAAGGGGTTATGACCTTAGACTCCGAAACTTGGCAACTATACTTCGACGGAGCATCCAACCAAAAGGGTTTTGGAGTAGGAATACTGATAGTATCCCCCGAAGGTGCACACACACCCATTTCGGTCAAACTGGACCATGAGGTTACAAATAATGGCGCCGAATATGAAGATTGCATAATAGGATTGCAATCCGCCATAAGCCTTGGCATTAAGACACTCCGAGTCTATGGGGACTCGTCACTCATAATTAACCAAATTTCCAAAATATGGAAGGTTAAAAGTGAATCCATGGCACTCTATTAGGAATACTTAGATAAGATCATAGTGTATTTCAATCAAATACACTTTACATACCTTCCACGAGAAAATAATCAATTCGCAGACGCCTTGGCTAAGTTAGCAAGCATGATTAACATACCCGAAAATATTCGGATGATGGCCATCTGTGTACAAAGGAGATCCGAGCCTTCATATTGTGACGCCCTAGAAGTGCTCCACGATGAAGAAGATGAGTGGTACACCGATATAAAAAATCTACTTGTTTACCAGCTCTACCCTCCTGATTCTAGCCATAGAGCCCAGAAAGCACTCATAAGGCTCGCGGCCCAATTCTTGGAAGTACAGGGTGAAATATACAAGAAAAGCCCAAACGGAGTCAACCTCCGCTGCCTAGGTACCGAAACGGCCCATAAGGTCTTAAGAGAAGTACATGCAGGAGTGTGTGGACCGCACATGAACGGTATGATGCTATCTAGGAAGATAATAAGGCTCGGGTATTATTGGACAACGATGGAGAAGGATTGTTGTGAGTTTGTCAAAAGATGCATACAATGCCAGACCCATGCCAATCTACAACACCTACCACCAAGCCCACTATATACCTTCACCTCACCTTGGCCTTTCTCAGCTTGGGGGATCGATATCATCGGCAAAATAACCCCAACAGGAAAAGGGGCCACGAATATATCCTAGTCGCAATCGACTACTTTACCAAATGGGTCGAGCCGCAATCATACGCAAAGCTCAAAGCAAAGCATGTGGTAAAGTTCATTAAGAATAACATAATAGCTAGATACGGAGTTCCCTAAGAAATCATCAGTGATAATGGGTCACACTTCATGAAAGAAGTAATCGATCTTTTAGCCCAGTTTAAGATCCAGCATCGAAAGTCATCTCCCTACAGACCGCAAACAAACGGTGCGGTAGAGGCGGCAAACAAAAACATCATGAAAATCATTGAAAGAAAGTCAAATCCCAGGTTTACGGAATGGAGGCCGTATTACCAATCGTACTAGAGATCCCATATCTAAGAATCATTTTAGAAAGTCAAATCCCAGAAGTAGATTGTGTCCAAGCCCGCTATGACCAATTAGTCCTGCTGGATGAGAAAAGGTTGCAAGCTTTGCACAATGGAAGGCTCTATCAGAACAGACTAACTAGACACTTTAACCAAAGGCTCAAAATGAGGGACCTTAAGGTTGGAGACTTAATACTTAAAGAAGTAAGGGCCAATGTCACTGACCCTAGAGGCAAATTTCGACCCAACTGGTCGGGCCCGTTTATCATCACAAAGATCTTAACAGGTGGCGCTGCAAGATTGGCAGATTTAGACGGGATCGAATTTAGTCAATGGATAAACATGGATCAATCAGGATCCTTTGACGGTCTATCGCCCTGGACGAAAGGACAGCATCCTGAGCTAGCCCATGGTACTTCGCCCAAGGGAAGTAGTCAATCTACACAAGCATGCAATATAAGATATTTCCACACCAAGAAATACGAACCAGGAAACAAAAAGCAAAATTGCGTTACCTGGTGCCAATCTAGGCGCAAGAGAGCCTCCCTATACTGCTGAAGAGTTGAAAAGGGCGCAGGACCCCTATGACGCCACGCCCTGCAAACCGGTAAATCCAACTCCCAGCCCGTAGGCGCCATGTCTGGGAAATGCTCAAAGAACCAAGGCTACATCGAAACATGAAGCTAAGCACCATACACTTAAAGCATGCAAATCACCAAAATGGATTCAAAACAAAACGCACCTGCAAGGCCTTCCAAAAACCGCACAAGCTCACGGGAGGAAGAGTCGACTGCTTGTATCCCTCATCAGTCACGCGGCAAGCAAACCGCATGCACCTCAAGAGGTTGGCATAGCCCGACAACCCCCAGTTTTACTCTCTCACCCTCTCCCAATCCAACAAGCTAGGGAGGTAAATCGCATGAATACGCTCTCCCTTGTCACCAAAGATGGTGGTGGCAAGGAGATAGGCGATAAACTTCCTCGCCTTATGCTCCACTGACGTAGACCTCTTGTACCTCGCATCAGTCAAAGCGGCGTAGAGCTCGCTATAGGGACGATAATGGTGACCCCAGGTATTCCCCCAAGGGCCAAACAACTCCACCATCTCAGTCTTACGTTTCCAGATGGAAACGTCATACACAATGGGTGTACCCACACAAGGCACCCCAGTCAACATAGCAAACTCCGATGGAGTTATCATCATTTCTCCATTAGGGAAATGGAACGTGTTGGTTGTATCCCAAAAACGTTCCAAAGACAAGCGGACAATGCATCTCTTGACTCGCTCAACCGAGTCCGCCGCTTTCAAAAAGGGTCCGAACCCTGCACCCAAAATCGCACTTTGCACCTCTTTGGGCAAAGTCTTAAAAAGTCTTAGCGAAGAACCATAATTACCAAGGGGCTTCAAATTCCCATCGGGTTCCTATCATCAAATTCGCAACAACATAGGTTCACATTTCAACCAAATGTTCAAGTCCTAAACATGTTTCTAAGTTCGTTCAAGCCGCGCAAGATCACATGCGCTACAAGCTTGACAATTGCATACAATTCCTACACAATCTCTACTCAAGGCAAAGCATATAAACTAAAATTCAATGCATAAAACTATGAATTCAAGGTTTAAGGCTTACCACAAACTTTGAAGCACAGGAGCTCAAGTGAGTCCCCGGTCGAAAGAGCAACTCTGGCCGATCCCAAATGATGTCGGGCATCCTATCCGATCGGGTGTACCTAGACCTGGCAAACAGGTCGGTCGGGTCGGGTACGGGTCGGGTTCGGGTCGGTCAAATACGGGTCGGGTCAAATATGGGTCGGGTCGAATACATCGGGTCAAATACGGGTTCGGTTTCGGGTTACCCAACGGGTTTGACAAATGTTGTCTCACAACTTTCAGGTTCGAGTCGGGTCGTTTCAATCTCGGGTCAAAACGGGTCAGTCATTTCGAGTTTGAATCTTTTCGGGTCGGGTTTCGGTCGGGTCTGCGATGGGTCGGGTTCGGGTCGGTCATCGGGTCGGGTCAGTTTTTGCCAGCTCTAGGTGTACCTATCTTGAGGAAAAGCCACATTAGGCTTCCTCTTGGAAGGCTTGACATGGGAGAGAAAAGCCTTGGTGAAGATATTAATTTCTTCAACCTCCTCCCGAATCTCGGCCCTTCTACTCCTCTTTTTCGCCAATTTCGGAGCCATGAAGAAAGATGAACAAGCTAGCAAAGATCAACAAGCAAGAATGGACAAATTTGAGATTTTCTCTCTCCAAGGGTTTCAAAAACCCACTCACAAATTCACCCCAAATTTGTGAGAAATCACAAATAAACTTCAAATTATGCAAACCCAAGCAAATGTAAGCAAAAAGAAGCAAATTTTAGCAAATTTGAGCAAGAAATGAAGATTGGGCAACAACGGAGGTAGAGAGAGAGAGTCTCGAAATTTTGGGGAAGAATGACACAAAATTCGGCTCCCTCACACAAAAAGCCCCATTTTCGCCTCTGAACCTGCCCAGCGGCCCGGTTCAGGGCCGCCCAGGCTCCGCGGCTCAGCCGCCCGGCCTGGCGGCCCCTCGTTTAGCCTTCGCACGGCGTCTTTAGCCGCCGAGCGAGCCCGTAAAGGCCGCCCAGCACTCCTCTTCCAATGGTTATGGCCTCAATATTTGGAAATCTTGTATCCATATATGATGATTGGGCGAGTGGTTCTCCGGAACAGTTCTTCTTGTAAACCTAAGGGTTAAGAGAGGGTATGCATACTTAGAAACATCTAGAAGTACTTAAGGAGTCATCTATACTCCGGGACGGTTGATCCCTCTTTTGCCACTGTGCACGGGACTAAGATCCTATTGAATCGACTGCGGTTGGTTTGACAATTCATGCGATTCTTTTTTCTCTAATGGACTTGGCTAATGGATAATAATAAATAATGGGATTTATTATTTGGTGATTGTTGTGTCTTTATTTCTTAAGCATGATTATTATTATCTGATTAAGCATGTGAACTTAATATTGGAGATAGAGATGGATTATATGGTTATGAATTACTCAGCATCGCTGATTAGTTGTTTTTCTTTTTACTTGTGTTTGTTGTCCATTTCTCTTCAATGGTGGGCCTATGATGAACTCATATGGAATTTGTCTAGATAGGGGAGTAGATTGACAGGATTATAGCCTGAGGAGTTGAGCTAGGGAAGGCGTACCAAGAAGATAGTATATCTTCTAAAAACATTATTTATTGTTTAGTTCTGAACTTTGTTATTATTGGGATTTTTATTATTGTAATGAGATTAATTCTCCTGCATGATAATTAATAAGTTTAATACTTTTATTTCATTTGAACTAATTATTTTAAGTGAGTTGGAAGATAATTAATACATAATTATCTAGTATGTTGGGTTGAGGTTTCTAGCAATTATTGTCTTTCTAGCTTTGTATTTGATTTGAACATTAAATACGGCGGTAACGCTTCGGATTTCCAGAGTTTTTCCGCTGCAACCCATGATTTTAGATGGTTTTAAATTAGACGAAAATTCGGGGTGATACAGTGATTCAACCCTAAAATTTCAAAACTTTTAAGGAAAAGAAGAAGAGAATTGCCTCAAGTTCAATTGGGAGAAGAGAATGTGAGAAGGGGGCATTCAATTGTGAGCTGTGGAGTTGCAAACTCAACAAGAGATATGGCGATGGTTGAAGGTGGAACACTGGAGTGGGGACGAGGCAGTGGAGTTGTGGAGAGAGAGAAGAAAGGAGGTTTTTTTTTTTGGGCCTTCATATGTAAAGGGTATTATAGGCAATTTAAGGCAAAAGGGGTGGTATTTAGTTAAGTGGGTGGTGGTATTTAATTAGCAACTATGAAAACCTAAACTTGATTCTATTTTTTATTCAGATCTTCAACCTATTTTTGTCAAATTGATTGATCTGTTGTAATTTCCCAGTGTTGTAAAACATGTGAATGGCTCACAATAAGCCAATTATATAGTTTTACTATTCTTATATAGTAAAACTCATACTTAGTTGCTATAAATAGGGCAATGTTGTAATGAGAAATGCAACAGAGAAAGCAAGTGAATCAGTAAGCTTTTACTCCTACTTCGAGTCTCCATTTTTCTGAGCTATCTTTTAACACGTTATCAGCACGATCTACCTCCAAGCTCCAAAAGGTAAAATATAAACTCATTCCAAACGATTCTAAGTTTTGAAGTAGTATACTCTGTAGTTGCCGAATATAATTTGGATCCTCTACATCAGAAACTTAAAACTAGATTACTTAATTTTCTTAGCCATATTGTTTTAAGTTAGTTTTAATACCACTATGAGTCAGCAAAGTAATGGGATCAATACCGTCGTAACTGGTATTTACTACTCACCCATATACCTCATCATCGAGCGAAATCATGTACCTTTCGGAACGATTCCTTACCCGAATATCGTACCCCAACCACAACTAAATCTCACGTTGACTAGTACGTCGACGTTGGCAGAAGCCTCCCGAGCCAATGAACCACAACCACCACCTCCTAAGCCTGTTTTTATAAACTTGAATGACAACCCAGTAGAGCCGAGGCTCGACCATTGTCAAGAACCATGTCCGTCCAACAAAAGAAAATGAGAAAAGAAAGAGGGTGAGATTGGCTCTACCATGATCACCTCACCAGTTGCCCCAAAGAACCGAAAAATGTGAGTTGTCACCATGTACGACGCGACTCAAATCTGAGTCATTATCAAACCCACAAAATCCAAATGATCAACCACTAAGAAAGGTGATACTTTAGTCACAAATAACATTAGAAGAGCAAACTACAACGGTATCGGAACCGAAAATATCAGTAGAAGAGCAAAGTACAAACGGTACTGATAAATTACTGAATAAAGAAAGAGTGTGTCAGTAGAAGTGTTGAAAATTGTAGGATTTTTGCATGTAAAAGAAGTGTTTGAGTGGATGGTTGAGTAAGAAAATAAAACAATGCCTCACGCTATTAAATGAAGGTAGAAAAATGCTTTGCAAGTTTGACCATGAGATAAATGCACAAACATATTTGTTTTAGACAGTTGACCCATTGTATGTGATTATGCTTATGGAATAAAATTGGACCAATATTTTGTACCAATGACGTATTACATCAAATTTTTACTAGTATATTTGTTAACTAATATTTATTCTGCAGGATCTTCTGAGATAAAAGTTTATCTACTTTTTTAGTTGAAATTAACATTTGTTTTGCAGGTTCCATTAAAGCAAACAAAGATAATTTTTATTGATTAGGAAATAAACAAGAAATAAAATTGTTGTTTATTTTTTATTTTGTACCAACGGGTTTTCGAACCCTGACTTTTGACTCAGCGTCTGGAGTCTTGGACCACTACGGCTTCATTCCCGTGGTGATATTCAATTGCATATTAATTTATTTATAACCAACGCATTGCTAAGAGAGAATTTGAAATACTTGATGTGTGTAGACGCCAAAATGTGTCCCCCCAGGTGTAGCGCCTAGTGATGATAACCTATAATCATGTTAAATAAACGAATGTCAATGCTCGACTTACTTATACTCATTTGAAACCTTTTATCCATCCTCACTCAGGATCTCATTAATTTTCATACTCACAAATAACCCCCTTTTCCATAAGATTTCCAACACCATCTCATTTGCCCCAAACGGACACACGAAGTAAAAAGTTATGATTTAATGAAGATATGGGCTAAAAGCGATGTTATGATACCCGCATATCACGGTTCAAGACTAATTTTTAGCCATTAAAGGATTAATTGTACGATGATCCCACTATGCTTGTAATTCCCTTTGAATTAGCTTTTCAATGATGTATTATTGGCCAAAATCTCATTAGAAATGAAGGAGAAATGATCTGTTGATTGATTAATGCGCTGAAACGGACACCTCTCTAGTGTTTAGGCCATAACTCATAGGATACTTATGCTATATGAGCCCACAATATGTAAAAAGAAAACCCTTTGAACAAGGAATCCAACGCACCAAGAATCAGGTCAATCGGAGTTCAAACTCCAGCGCCGTTTTTGTGGAAGAGGGGACGAATTTCCCCGCCGCTAGAGCTCAGTGGTGGGTCGTTGGCCGCTGGAGCTCTGGCGGTAGCCGTTGGATCTCAACGGCATTATGGAGGCCGCTAGTAGCGGCGCTACGGTAGCACCGATGGGCACCATTTTTGGCCCGAAAACCCTAATTTCCTATTTTCTTCGGCCCAATCCCTATAAATACCCCTTTAAACTCTATTTCTCGAGACTAGACCTCATTATATACGGGATTCTACTCAAGAGAATCCTAATCTCCTCTTTCACCTCTCTGTCATACAATCCTAATCAAATAATTCAAGCTTTCTTCAACTGTTGGGTTCCTAGTTTTGATGATAACAAACAAAGTGTCCTTATCTATGTGTAAACTAACTATGATGGCAGGTTGACTAAAGGATGCAAGAAGGTATAACGCTCAAAGCATGATTGCTCATGAAGATGCCTGGATCCTAACAAGACATGAAGACATTGTAATTAGTTAAGTGCATTTGTCATTAGTCTTTATGTACTATGCTTGACTAGTTAGCAAGAGTCTAAATTGATCATGACAAGGGAACAAGGTTGTAGGACTGAGTGCATGCGTCTATGAGTACAGGGGAGCATTCTTGTGAACCCTGTTCTCTATGACCAGCACTACAGCGTGAAGGAACCAAAGGGGAACAACTTGTTGGACCATGTTCCTTCTAAGCTGTGTATCTGGACGAGTTTGCATATTTTCGTATTTGTTATTTCAACGAATATTTTGTGTATTATCTTTTTAGATATTCACACAAATATTCTTCTGAAGAAATATATTTTATTTTGGAAAAATGAATATTGCAAAATTGTATTTTTAATAGAAAAGTATTTTATTTTGAAAAGATATTATCTTGGAAAAAGTATTTTACTTAATGGCCAAGTATATATTGTTAAGCAAGTGAATTATCTTCTGGAATATTTCTAATTATCTTTTAGAGATTATATTCTGATAAATCACTTGCTAGCTGGCCAAGATTTTCTGTTAATAAATTTGGACGAATTTTATCTCATAGATTGAGTTAAGGAAAGGTCTTTGATCTTTACTTAAACTCTATCATATCTTTTGGTAACTGTTATCATTTATATTGTGAAGAGATTTAACCTAACTGACTTAGCTCATTTTGGTCTGCCTATATTAGGCGCCTGGTAGGCTTACTTGTAGGGTTAAGCTTTGCGTGCATTATTGAACTTAGAATCAGTTGTGCAAAGCGTTCACTCGTCCAAACCAGATACGTCCACTACTCACAAAGAACAACCTTGAACCCTTTTCCCTATCCTGGTCAGTTTGAGTCTTTGCTTAGATTGGTCATTGCATAATAGGTTTTTGTGGTCTTATATTGCTTAGTGTTGAAGGGTGTAATAGGAAAAACAATCTGGTTATTTGTATGGTCTCTATCTCATCGGGCGTTGCGGTGTCAGGGGATGAGAACCGATTAGGGTGTTTACAGAAGCCCCCACTTTGGCCGAGCTTGTAAAAGCGAAGGTCAAAGTATTTGCTTAAATGCCTGCAATGTGTTTTTTTTTGAAAATGCTTTATGTTAGAAAGAAGAAAAGATAGACTCGTGACCGCCTGTGGTCAGGGTTACCTGCTTGGTTTAAAGAGCGGTGCGTTGCTCGGCTTTGCGGATACTGACGTGACGCTAATTTTGATAGCCTCATCGTCAAAGGGCGTTGTCTTGCCCTGCTTTAATTGTTGCCAACGTGACGCTAATTTTGATAGCTTCAACGTCAAAGAGCGTTGTGTTGCTCTGCTTCAGTTGTTGCTGACACGACGCTAATTTAATATCTTCGTCGTCAAAGAGCGGTATGTTGCTCTGCTTCAGTTGTGCCTGCAAAAATAAAATAAAGTGCTTGTGCCTGTAAAAATGTTAAATATAAGGCTCGCGCTTGCAAAAATAGATAATGTCGGGTCCATAGGATAAGAAACAAAGCTGTGGGGGCAAAAGGGTCATTTTAGGTGACATATTCAAATCTCCCGGGCTTCCAACGGTCGAGAAATGCTATTCCGCGCGGAATTTGAACTCATGGGCCCGCCCCGGGGGGCAAACTGAAAAAACGGTTTTGGGGATGGAATACTTATCCAGGTGCCTTGACCAACTGAAGAATGCTCCTCAATTCAAGTATCATCCTAAGTGCTCAAAGTTCAAGCTATGTCATAGCATATTTGCAGATGATCTATTATTGTTTGCTAGAGGTGACATCCAGTCAGTCAAGTGCGTTCTGCATTCCCTCAACATATTCTCAGAAGCATCTGGCCTTCAAGCAAACTTCACTAAATCTGAAATATATTTTGGGGGATTAAATGAGGAACAGCAACAAGGAATTATGCAACACACTCAGTTCATCAGAGGTACGCTCCCTATAAAATACCTTGGTGTGCCCCTATCTTCGAAAAGGCTCACTATTGCTCAATGTCAGCCTATTATTGAGAAAATCACAGCTAGAATGAGTGTTTGGACCAGTAGACTCCTATCTTATGCAGGCCAACTCCAACTTTTGAAAAGTGTAGTATTCTCCATGCAGACTTATTGGTCCCAGGTCTTTATCTAGCCTCGTGCTATTTTGAATCACATTGATAAGCTTTGTCGTGCATTCTTATGGACTGGTTCTTGTGCTCCCTCAAAAAGAGCTCTTGTAGCTTGGGACCAAGTGTGTACTCCAAAGTCCAAAGGAGGGCTGGGAGTGTTTCATTTGAAAATATGGAACTCAGCATCTGTTGGTAAATTGGTATGGGATTTACATAAATTGAAAGAAAGGCTTAGGATACAGTGGGTCTCTGCTTTTTACATTAAGAGTCAGGATTTTTGGGATATGAGTTGTCCCAATCAAGCATCATGGATGGTGAAACAGATTTTTGAAGACAGAGCTAAGGTCAAGAATGTTGTTATTGGCAGCACATATTATACTACAAGCTTGGCTTATAAGAAACTGTCGCCAGATAGGCCAACAGTGCCCTGGACAAAGCTTTGTTGGGCTTCTCTAACTATCCCAAAACAAGCTTTTTGTTTTTGGCTTGTCTGCAAGCAAAAGCTGCCTACTGTGGATAGAATGGCAGGCATGGGGATTGGAAATGTATCTAGTGTGGAGCGTGTGTTGTGTAACACTGAAAATGAATCTCACTCACACTTATTTTTTGAGTGCTCCTTCTCTAGGGAGCTGCTGGAACTACTGTTAACATGGCTGGGTGTTGCTGTCGCCTCCTTCTCTTGGGATCACCTAATGAACTGGGCAATGAAGTTTGCTGTGGGGAAGAGTCCAAGGAGGAAGTTACAAAGGTTGTCCTGGTGGCTGCTTGTCACGCAGTGTGGGAAGCTAGAAATGCGAAGATCTTCAATCAGGAAGACAGATGGGCAAGGGATGTGTGCAGGAAAATTATTCACCAGTTACATGCACGCGCAAATGGTTCAAAGTGCATGAAAATCTGTAACTTGATGAAAAATGAGCTAAATTTTGTACCTTAGTCTATTTTACTATATTATAGGTAGTTTTTACCTCCCCTGCGAGGGTTGGTTTTATGAATTACTTAGAAAATCCTAGCTGTTTAGCATGAGGTATATCTGGATGCGAGAAGTCAGATTATACCAAGATGCTGTAACGATCATATCTTTTTGGAAATAAAATTATTAATTTTTTCAAACAAAAAAATACACTCCTTCCTTAACCAACCTTATTCTTTCCTAAAAACTCTCCTAGCTTCTCTCCACTTACCAAAAATTTAGGAAACCAAAATTTTGAAAATTAAATCAGAATATTGTGGCTTATTTTCGGCCACTTAGCCGAAAATTGTGGCCCAAATTCTTTCCCATAATTTCGGCCATTTACCGAAATTATAGCCCACAATTCCTTTTTATTTATTTGGCCCAATTATAATTTAATTAGGTCCAAACTCAAAACCCAAATATTAATTAGGCACTTTAAACATTTATGAGCCCAATTAATTATTTTAAATATGAAATCGCCTTTTCTTTTTAAGTAATTATTATTCTAAAATGAATAAAATTTACAGGGTATTACATCATTACCCCCTTAAAAGAAGTTTCGTCCCCGAAACTTAGGATCACCACCAAAGTGAAGCTAGTTCCATAAGGCGAAGTGTTTCCACTACACTTTCAAGTTCAATACACAACATGTAACTCGAAAGTTTAAAAGTTTCACACAACTTTTCCAATAACAAAATGAGCATCATGCAATGCAATGAGTTTTCCAGTCTTTATTTCTTTTCTTTTTGTGGATTGTTACACCCTTCCCCCCTTAAAAAGGTTTCGACCTCGAAACCAAGGTTAAGTACCTTGTTCGAACAATTGAGGATAACGCTTGCGCATGTCAGCCTCAGTTTCCCAAGTCGCCTCTTCGACTTTGTGGTTAGCCCACAACACTTTCACAAGATTGATCGTAGACGCACGAGTGTTCTTCGTTTTCTCGTTTAGGATCCTTACAGGTTTAGTTCGCTCCTCAAGGACTCGAACTGGTTGCTCTTCATAGGTAAGTGTGTCATCTAACACTACCGTTTCTGGGTTCAACACATGACTCGGATCATGGTGATATCTCTTGAGTTGTGACACGTGGAACACATCGTGCACTTGCTCCAAATCCATAGGCATAGCAAGCCTATAAACGACCTCCCCAACTCTTTCAAGAATTTCGTAAGGTCCAATGTACTTTGGGCTAAGCTTTCCTTTACGCCCCAATCTCATAACTCCACGACTCGGCGATACTTTGAGAAGTACCTTCTCACCAACTTGGAATTCCTCCATTCGTCGATGTTGTTCTGCATAGGCTTTCTGTCTATCTTGTGCAGCTTTAATCTTCTCTTGGACAAGTTTCACTTGGTCCACAGTCTCTTGGATAAACTCCGGACCCAAAACAAAGGTCTCACTTATGTCGCTCCAACACGTAGGAGATCGACACTTCCTCCCATACAACACCTCGTAAGGTGCCCTACTAATGCTCGCATGGTAGCTATTGTTGTACGAGAACTCAATCAAAGGCAAACTCTTCTCCCAAGAGTCCTTCATCTCTAGAGCACAAGCTCGCAACATGTCCTTCAATGTCTGAATAGTACGCTCCATTTGACCATCTGTCGCAAGATGAAATGTTGTACTAAATTTAAATTTCGTACCAAAGGCTTCTTGTATTTTGCCCTAGAAATTTGACAAGAATCTCGTATCCCTGTCTGACACAATGTCTTTAGGTACTCCATGTAACCTTAAGACCTCTTTCACATAAGCTGCAGCGAGTTGGTCCATTGACGAAGTCTTCTTCATTGCAATGAATCTCGCCGTTTTCGTCAGTCGGTCGACAATAACCCAAATAGTGTCCTTGCCAGACCTCGTCTTTGGTAATCCAGTCACGAAATCCATCGAGATTGAATCCCATTTCCATCCAGGAATTTCCAACGATTGAACAAGACCTCCAGGCCTCATGTGTTCGATCTTCACTTTTTGGCAAGTAAGACATTCACCTTCATCGAGATTGAATCCCATTTCCATCCAGCTTTAATCTTCTCGTTTCATGTTCATCCACCAAAACTAGAGTTTCAAGTCTTTGTACAACTTATCACCTCCTGGGTGAACAGAATACGCAGTTCCTTGCGCCTCATCTAGAATTGTTCTCTTTAGCTCGTCATTGTCGGGTATACACCAACGCCCCTTCATCTTGATCGTACCATCATCAAGGATCTCAAAATCAGGATGCTTCCCATCCTTTTTCTTGACTCGTACTTCCTCTAGAAACGGGTCATGAACTTGCAACTGTCGGATCTCATCATAGATCGACGGGCGCACTACAAGTGCATTCAGCAACACTGCAGTCTCACTTTGTTGAACAACTTCTAGGTCCAACTTTCTGAATTCCTCACACAAGTCATACGGTAGTACCATCATGCTATTCACAGTGTGTGAAGTCTTCCTACTCAACCCATCAGCCACTACATTGGCCTTTCCCTCGTGATACTGAGTATCTAGATCGTACTCAGATATCAACTCGAGCCATCTTCGTTGCCTCATATTCAACTCCTTTTGAGTGAAGATGTACTTCAAACTTTTGTGATCTGTAAAGATCTTGCAACGAGCTCTATGCAAGTAATGCTTCCAAATTTTCAAGGCAAAAATCACAGCAGCTAACTCCATGTCATGAGTAGGGTTGTTCTTCTCATGCACTTTCAACTGGCGAGAGGCATAAGTAACCACCTTTCCATTTTGTATAAGCACACACCGCAACCCATTCTTGGATGCGTCACTGTAGACCTCAAATCCTTCCGTTCCAGATGGTAAAGTCAACACTGGTGCCGTTGTCAACCTTTTCTTAAGCTCTTGAAAATCTTCTTCACATTGTTCAGTCCACTTGTACTTCATCTCCTTTTTCATCAGATTTGTGATAGGTCTAGCTACCTTGGAGAAGTCTTGCACAAATCTCCTATAGTAGCCAGCCAAACCGAGGAAACATCTCACCTCAGTCACACTTTTCGGAGCAGGCCAATCCATGACTGCCAGAATCTTAGAAGGATCAACAGAAACTCCTTCTTTAGAGATAATGTGCCCAAGAAATGCAACACTCTCTAGCCGAAACTCACACTTTGAGAGTTTAGCGTACAACTTCTCATTTCGCAACACCTCCAAAACAGTCCTCAAATGTCTTGCGTGTTCCTCCTCGTCTTTCGAATACACCAAAATGTCATCGATAAACACGACCACAAAACTATCCAGGTATGGTCTAAAGGTGTTATTCATCATCTCCACAAACTTGGCACGTGCATTAGTTAACCCAAATGGCATAACAGTAAACTCATAATGCCCATACCTTGTCTTAAAGGCAGTTTTCGCAATGTCGACCTCATCAATTCTCAGCTGATGATAACCAAATCGCAAATCCATCTTCGAAAACACTCCAGCTCCTTGGAGTTGTTCGAACAGGTCTTCAATTCTAGGTAGGGGATACCTATTCTTGACTGTGACCTTATTTAACTCACGATTGTCAATGCAGAGACGCAGACTACCATCCTTCTTACGCACAAATAGAACTGGTGCGCCCCAAGGTGACACACTAGGTGTAATGTACCCTTTCTCCAACAACTCCTCTAATTGCTCCTTCAATTCTTTTATCTCTAAAGGTGCCATTCTTTACGGTGCCCTCGAAATTGGACCTGTTCCAGGAACTAGATCAATCTGAAACACAGTATCCCTCACTGGTGGCATACCAGGAATCTCCTTTGGAAAGACGTCCGGAAACTCATTGACCACGTCAATCTTTGAGATTTCCTCGTCTACTCCCTCCATATTCTGAATGTGACACAAAAATGCCTCACATCCTTTCTCTAAGTGCTTTTTCGCCACTAACATTGAAATAATCCCAATTCCTCCCTTAGTGACAATTCCTTTTTAAGAGATTCTATTACCTCTAGGTCCTTTCAGCTATATCTTTTGTTCACTACAATCGATTCTCGCTTTATACTTGCTAAGCCAGTTCATTCCTAGAATAATATCAAAATCTTCCAATTGAAACTCAATCAGGTCTGTAGGCAATTCAGACCCTGCAATGTTCACTCGAACATTGGAATGGATTACTCTACGCAATACCACCTTCCCAGTAGGAGTGGTTATGCTAGTCTCTAAAGGTTCTGTGACAGTTGAGCCTTGAAATTCCCCATGTTTTTTAACAAAGTTTTTAGATATGAATGAATGTGATGCTCCAGAATCAAATAACATATAGGCAGGCAAAGAATTTACGAGAAACGTACCAGTCACCACATTGCTTGCCGCATCAGCCTGTGCTTGATTCATCACAAACAAACGACCTCCATTTCTGTTCTGGTTGCCATTGTTCATCTGAACATTTACAACATGTCCATTTAGCCCATTCTGTCGATTACCACCCTGGTTGTTCCCATTCTGACCCTGAGCTGCAGGAGCTTGAACATTGTTGTTGGCCCAATCATTGTTCACGGTCTTTCCTTTCTGAGGACAATCAAAAGAACGATGCCCCAACTCTTGACAAGTGAAGCACCTCACCTTATTTCCATCACAATCAAGTCCTGGGTGATTCTTATTGCATCTCTTGCAAATGTAGGGTTTACCCTTCCAACCCCCATTACCTTTATGGCCATTTCCATTGCCATTCTTGCCATTTCCATTCTTGGAATTCCCACCCTCATTGTGGTTATTCCCCTTGTTGTTGTTGTTGTTGTTGTTGTTGTTGTTGTTGTTGTCTTGGTTGTTCCCTCCCCGAAACTTTTCCTTCTTATCACCACCACTACCCTGATGGTCCTCAAACTTTCTCTTCTTCCCAGTCACCTCCTCTTGTTGCTTATAAATCGCAGCTTGATTCGCAGCCCGATTGTAAGCCTCTTGCACAGTTTTGATTGTAAGCCTCTCAACATGTCTGGGTGGTCTCGATCCCATGCATACGCCTTAGCCATCAATGACTCCAAGGTCTCCTCGTAGGGATACTCTCTATCAAGGCGTATATGCTATTCCGTTCGCCAATCCCTGTAAAAACGATACCACTTGAGCGACGCATAGGCGAAGCTGTTGATGAAGTGGTAGGTCTTCATCCTGTCTGAGCGTGTCGTAGAATTGACGCCGTGTTGTTCGTTGTATCGCTCGAACACTTCCAGAACGAGGTCAAATTACTCCTCCAGACGGCCTCCGTCATACCTAAGATCACGTGGATCCATAGGTGTCACAGGTCGTTCAAGCTTTACCATCTGCAAGCGAGAAACAACACGTTAGTACTTCACTCGAGTACTTCATATAATACCAACACAAGTAAACATAACCAATCAACTCATTTCAGCTTCATAAAGCTTTTATTCACATAACTTAAGTCTATTTAAATTTTTGACTATGAGCTCACCATAATGATATACTTTTCCCAATATGTCATTCATACTCTTAGATCAAAAGCTTCTAGCAAAGGCTTCTAACTTAAGCTCTGATACCAACTTGTAACACCTCAAATTTCCGTCCAATTTAAAACCATTTAAAATCATGAGTTGCAGCGGAAAAACTCTGGAAATGCGAAGCGTTACCGCCGTGTTTAATGTTCAAATCAAATACAAGGCTAGAAAGACAACAAGTGCTAGAAACCTCAACCCAACATACTAGATAAATAAGTATTAACTATCTTCCAACTCACTTAAAACAATTAGTCCAAATGAAATAAAAGTATTAAACTTATTAATTCTCATGCAGGAGAATTAATCTCATTACAATAATAAAAATCCCAATAATAACAAAGTTCCAAACTAAACAATAAAAAATATTTTTAGAAGATATACGATCTTCTTGGTACGCCTTCCCTAGCTCAACTCCTCTAGATATAATCTTGTCAATCTACTCCCCCATATAGACAAATTCCATATGAGTTCATCATAGGCTCACCATTGAAGAGAAATGGACAACAAACACAAGTAAAAAGAAAAACAACTAATCAGCGATGCTAAGTAATTCATAACCACATAATCCATCTCAATCTCCAATATTAAGTTCACATGCTTAATCAAATAATAATAATCATGCTTAAGAAATAAGAAATAAAAACACAACAATCACCAAATAATAAATCTCATTATTTATTATTATCCATTAGCCAAGTCCATTGGAGAGAAGAGAATTGCATGAATTGTCAAATCAACCGCAGTCGATTCAATAGGATCTTAGTCCCGTGCACAGTGGCAAAAGAGGGATCAACCGTCCCGGAGTATAGATGACTCCCGAAGTACTTCTAGATGTTCCTAAGTATGCATACCTTCTCTTAACCCTTAGGTTTACAAGAAGAACTGTTCCGGAGAACCACTCGCCCAATCATCATATATGGATACAAGATTTCCAAACATTGAGGCCATAACAATTGGAACCACTCAACGCTACAAGTGACAAATTCTCATTCGCATCCTTCGTTGAATCCATTACCAAAGAAGTCTTAACTCTCAATTCAATTTGATATGGTGATCACATAACAAGTAATACACATAATCTTGGCACTCAAGTAACACAATATCGTTACCAATTTCCGATGGCATATTACATGAATGGCATCTTGGCCTCAATTCAAAACCACCTAATTCAATAGTCAAAGTTCATATCAACTTATTGAAGTAACATGCTTCTAACATGAACCCACATGCTTACTAACATGATACCAAAAATAGCAATTCCAAGCTATATTCAATTGAACAATTATTAATATAATTTTCGTTCAATAACCAATAATAAAACATGCATCTCCTCACATGAATATTAATCAAGTAGAAATTGCTACACAAGTGAATTTCCAACATTATACATGCATTCACTAACATATAATTCTATACGAATTATCACAAGGAAATAAACATCAATTATCCCTTCTCAAATATTCACAAATCCAAATATGAATTCACATTCCTAATTCAATACTAAACAAATGAATACAAATACCAAACAATATGAATTATGACAAACAGATTACATAATTCATAGAGACATGAATTACCTTCCAACTAAGGCAATCACAACAAGTAACGTAAACTCCTGAAGTTTACGCGGGGTCAATGTGTCCTAACCAATCCACAATGTGACAATAATCAATACCTTGAATTCTAAACCACTTTATTAAACTTTAAAGATGATTTCGTACCCTTAATTTAATTAATTAAGTTGCTGGAAATTTCAGTTACTCATGCATGCTCAAAGTTTCCAAAAACGAATTTGCATAAACCAAAAATAGGAAACTTTCCAAAACCCTAAACAAGTCAACTAGTCAAAGCAAGTCAACACCCAAAACACATCACCATCACCATCCATCACCACCGCTGAGCACTGCCAGCGGTGGCTGGTGGCGCCGGGCAGCCGCAGCTGTTGGCCGCACACGGCCTCATGCAGGGTGCTGCCGTGTGCAGCACACGGCCCTGCCGTGTTGCACCCGAACCAAAACTCTTTTTTTTTTTTTTGTTAGTCAAATTTAACAAACCCTAATCTAATTAAATCTACCATTATTTCCAGATTTAATTAAATTACATGATCTAACCTTTTTCAATCAAACTTGATTCAATTCAATAAAAATCACAAACCAAACCCTAATCATGATTCTATCATGCAAAATTAAATAGAATCTATAAAACCTAGGTAAAACTAAATTAGGGTTTATCATACAAAAACTAGGGTGCATGAAAACATACTTGAATTGAATCAAAAAGCTTTTAATAATCAAAGGAAATCAATTTAGAATATTTAATTTAAAATTCAAGGGATTAAAACTGAGCAAGATGGATTGTGAAAAGTGATGAACTTTCTCCTTCTTTTTGCTCTTTAAGTTTCGGTCGTGTGAGGTGAGAAGAGAGAAAACATGTGTTTTTTTTTTTTTTGTTTGGTAAAGATTCAGTTATATGAGGAAGCTGAGTGTATTTGGGAGCCCAAATACACTCCTTCCTTAACCAACCTTATTCTTTCCTAAAAACTCTCCTAGCTTCCCTCCACTTACCAAAATTTATGAAACCAAAATTTTGAAAATAAAATCAGAATATTGTGCCTTATTTTCGGCCACTTAGCCGAAAATAGTGGCCCAACTTCCTTCCCATAATTTCGGCCATTTACCGAAATTATAGCCCACAATTCCATTTTATTTATTTGGCCCAATTATAATTTAATTGGGTCCAAACTCAAAACCCAAATATTAGTTAGGCACTTTAAACATTTATGAGCCCAATTAATTATTTTAAATATGAAATCGCATTTTCTTTTATTGTAACTATTATTCTAAAATGAATAAAAATTAGGGTATTACAATCACAGTAATTTCTCTCTCCGTTGGGATTGCTTTATTTATGGGAGGAAGAGGGGTGTCGTGTGCGAGGGAAGACGCCCCTTGGTAATTGCCGGGATATTTCCATGGCAATCATCAGGGGGTGTGATCCCTCCCATATGACACCCCTTTCTCTCCTCCAAAGTCTTGCCCAATTTTAAGATTTGTTTGGGATGTAGATGAGCATTTGAAGTTGTTGCCATGTCAAACAATAGGAGAAAAGTTATACTAAAGGGAAAAGGAACATACCTGTTTTGCAAATTGCAATCGAGATTCTCTTTTTCATAATGGGGCAATTGATTGAGATTATTACAAAGGCATGAAGTATTTCCCAAAAAAAATCATTCTTAAGCGTTCAAGAACACAAATAAATTAAACAAGACAAAAATGAATTATAAAAATCATCTAAAAAAATCATCAAAACAACCAAAAAAAGGGTGTAGATTTTTCTGTCTAAGAACCCCAATGAAGTGTTAGATGAAGCATCCAACACACCCAATGAAGTGTTGGATGAAGCATCCAGTACCCATTTGTAAAAATTCGAAGGTGGAAAGAGAGATTGAAAATAAGAACAAGGGTAAAATGGAAATTCAAGCTAAAAAGGGTTGGTATTTAGTTAAGTGGGTGGTGGTATTTAACACCACTCTTAGGTTTTTGCTATATCACAACATTGTCAATTATCAACGAAGCTGATCAAGACACCGATTTCTAGCAGTGATGTTTAGATTGGTAGTCACTTATCGAAGGAAATGATCAAGACATCGATTTGAAGCAGTGATGGTGGAAATCATAATCATCTTGTTATATTAGATTTTAGGGTCGTCCCAAACATTATGGGGGCCCTGTGCTCAAACTAAAAATTAGGTCCTAAATTTTTGTAAGGGACTTGGCTTTTATTCGAAAGGCAATGTTAGAAAATGTAAGTATAGAATCATAAAGTCCCTGCAAATGTAAAATTCGCAATCTACTTTAACGATTTTCAGTGTAAAAATGACAAAATAGATAATAAAAAAAATTCACTGTGTAAAGCACTTGAAATTTAACCAATAAAGGGTTGAAATTTATCAAAATCAACAATTGATGAAGTTGAAGTTAGAAGGCTGACATTCACCCATTAAGAAACCAGTCCAATGAGCCGATAGTGGCCGTAGTCTGAAGTAAAGAGTTTTTGCTGAGGTCAGACCTCTAATTGCTTAGGTGTTATGCTGTAATAAACCTACTTAACCTAAAATTAGGGGTCCTGTGCCGTCGCACTGTTCGAACATGCTAATTTACGGGCCTGCTAGATTTATACTTGGTTATGTTAGATTTATATTTATTTAGAGATATTAATCATGGTACATGCCGGATGACTTTTTATGAATAAGTGAATTCTCGTTCCTTTAAAAAAAATAATTAAAGAATCAAGTTTTAGTTTTTAAATTTTCAAAACCTAAAGTAGAAATTCTTTATGAATAGGCATTAGCTTTGGATCGAAAACCTTTTAAAAGGAAAAGGATGTACACATTCCAAAAAAGAAGAGACGCGAAAACATATTCCGTTTTATTTGGAGCATGCTTATATCTTATTTGGTACAAAGAGAATATGATACAATGCCATATTATATTCATTTTTGAAAAATAATTTATTTGGAGAAAATTGGATTTATAATATTTAAATTAGTGGATTGGGCATTTATTTGTTTTCAATTGCCTAATTATAAGGGGTTTGGCTAAAAACGAAGACAATTTGATTCCAACCAGGTTATTTTTGGCACAACTAACTATTTTGCTGACTAAAAAGCAAAAGTATGAAAAGAAATTAGTAAAAAAATAAAATAAAAATAAAGTTGTTATGAACTGGAAACTAACTAACTATTTTCGTCGCTTGAAATTGAAAGCTTGTGTAGGTACTATTCGAGTTTTACATGTTCTTAGAGTTGAAAATGTTCTGATAAACTGTTTGATAATTAAGACTTAAAACAATGGATAAAACCAAAAACATATAGGTTAATTTAAACACTAGCTGATATTGTCAATATATCCTTGATCACAAACGCTATCAAACCAAAAGCCATTTAGTTTCCAATACACTAATGTTAACAATGGCCACTTAATTAGTTAACTATTAAAAATTTTCTCATATGGGGTGATAATGATGTCAATGAAATAACCAACAAGAATAACTTCAAAAGGAAGAAATAAACATTTGCATTACATGCTAAAATTAAGTAACGATAGATCCTTAAATTTTAACTAGTACGAAATTGTATATTTCATCTCATAATTAGACGTTAAGTGAAGAAGCTCACTCCTGGATTTGTTCTTGATCAAACTGCACAAATTCAAAGCAATTTAGACAATGAGTTTCTAGAGAAAAACATACAAATTTTACATTGTAGTATGGAATAAAAAGCTCACCCAAAATGGTCTAATCCAACAACTAGCCCGAAATTTCTCCTCTTTTCTAAACAAATTTTGCAATTCCTTCTCTCAGACTTTTGCTTTACAATTCAGAGCTATGGCGCGCGAATGCGGTAGATGTGTTGTTAATGTTTCTCCGACTCACCACTTTGATGTCGTGTCGAGGGTTGACACGATACAACGTCGATTTCGGCATGGCATGCATGTCAAACTTGATTCACAAAATATTATCCCCAAATACAATTGTTCTTAGTTGAAAGAGAAAGAGACCGGCATTCTTCGATGACCGATCATCAATGAACTGAGGAGGAGAAGATGAAAATGGTTGAAATGGAACTTGGGAATTCCAATTTTTACTTTTACAAGTTAACAATGATCAAAATATATGTTAGGGTAAAAACTCCAACTATCATACCTACTTTTCATAGACAAGTCCTTCCGTTTGAAAAAAATTGACTACATTTGTGTTTTCTTTTCTTTTAGTTTTTTTGAAACTTTAAACTCTCTCTAATGTTCTTCTTCGATTTTGAATTAACAAAGGTTGCACTATCTTTTTTTTTTCTTTTTTTTTCATACGTGGTTAATTACTTTATAGAATTTCCTAATGATTCAATTTATTGTAGTGCCCCTTTGTCTCTTAGACTCCTCTATTTGACCAAGTCCCTATATATCCTTTAATTATTAGCTTCTGTAACTAGAGCTGGCAAAACCCGACTCGAGATAACCGAACCGACCCGATCCGCCCGACACCCGAAAATGGATCAATTATCATTATCTGAAACCGGCTCGACCCGACCTGGTCCAACCCGATACCCGACAACACTCGTTCTCCAAATTGACCCGAAATCGATAACACCCGACCTGAAATTAGCCGAAACCGAAATGAACCAGAACCGACTCTATCCGAAACCCGAGTATATCAGATTTATAATGACATAGGACTCCAAATGATTAAAAAAAATCCCAAATAAACATACATGTAGTCATTATTATTGAAATTTCCACATAAACTTGAGTTTTTCATATTATTTTTGAATTTATATGCTCTAAAACATGAATTAAATTTGACCTGATATGACCCAAAAATCGAACTAATCCAAATCCGACTTAACCCGATCCGAGTTGACCCGTAATACGACATCAGCATAAACACAGATCAATCCGACTTGACCCGACCCGATCACTCTTTTGACCCGATATAACCCGAACCGTAATGAACCAAATCCGAAAGACTCGACCCTAACCCGATCCGGTCCGCCCGATTGCCCCTCTATCGGTAAACATCTTTGGATATCTTGTAATTTTTCTATCAAACGATCAGAAACTCAAATTCGAATACGCGTGGAAGAGTTTGAGAAACATTGTGTGTTGTGTACGACATGTGCACGACACATTACAATAACCTTAATGACACTTTTGCTAGGAAAGGGCTAGCGATACACCTTGTGTATATTACACAGGTGTGTCCCCCCAATTATATGTTGACACGTGGCAAGTGAAATTTGGTTTTAGGGGGAAAGGTGAGTGAAAGAGGAGGGAAGTAAATTGAGGAAAAAGGGGTAAATCTTCCCGTAACGCCCGCCCAAAAATCCCCAAATTATGTGAAAACCCATCAGGTAAAAATATTGATATCTCCGGCGAAGCAAAAATTTTCCGGCGAGGATTTGCCGGCGACGATTGAAGAAATTGTTACGCGAATGATTCTTGCGAGTTGTAGTTGAAGTATCATGGGAGATTATCTTGATAACTTGCGTGATGAGGAGGATCTACTAAACATAAGTTTCTAATTCCCCATAAATTCAACCAGTTTTGTTTAACTTAGTTTTCATCGTATTCTTCGTTTAATTTAGTTGTATTGTTGAAAGTGAATTTAAAAATTGTAGCTTTCATCGTCTTCTTCGTTTAACTTAGTTGTATTGTTGAAAGTGAAATTGAAAATGGTAGTTTTTGTTGTCTTCTTCATTTAACTTAGTTGTATTGTTGAAAGTGAATTTGAAAATTATAGATCTGCAAACGAATATGAACAGTAAGGCCTAATATTACTTAGAACATTGTGACGTTAGTTAGGTAGGAACAACGGTGGTTATTTATTTTAGCATGGGGTTGTAGCATTTAATAACCAAAACAAACATATTGCTTAGTAACAACGTACTGCATGTATTATGTTACGTTTCTTAGTGTATTACCAACAATGATTTCAATGAGATTGATGCTTAGAATGTGTAGAGATAGGAGTGGAAATGATTGCCTTCGTGCATGATTGTCTTCGTACATGATTGTCTTTGTAAATGAGTATCAAGAAACATTCAAACGAGTACGAAGCTTATAGAATGTGTAGAAAGTGTAGTGGACATGATTGAAGCTTAGAATGTGTAGAAATGTAGATGGTATTGTTATTTTGGTTGAAAATTGGATGATACATATGGTAGGATAAAGACATGATGCATATACTTAGTACGTGATTTGAATATTGGTCAATATAATTAGTAGATAATTTTTATACTTTGAACTTGTAACAATTTTGTTTCTTTTGGGTAACATGGAAGGCGTTAAACGCCCAGAACCTGTAACAAATTATTAATTGGAAACTAGTGTGTGCATACGGATTTGAAAACATTAGAATCGAGGTTTTTATGTTGTAAGCATACAATGGGACAGACTTTGCGTTGCAAACAATAGAATGAACCTTATATTTGTATTTTACCCATGGACAGTGCACGGAACTAGGAGTGAGTGTAATTGACCGTTCGGATAGTAGACATACGCAAGATGAAGTTCCCCTGTACAGCTGGGGGACTGAAGTACAACATGAGTCCTCGAACGACAGTGTCGGGCCTGGGAATGGCGAGAACATTACAAAAGAGGTAAGTGAATAAACATAAAAATTCACTGCATGCATCAGTCACAAGTATGAGTAAAAATGGGTTCATCCTAAGATTATGTACTTCATTTGGGCAGACACCAGAGGAACCAGGTGAGGAAGTGTGGAGATTTGAAGATGCTTTTGAAGATGAATATGGAGAAAATGATGAGACAACAAGCCTTATTGTGAACTTGAATGAGACCCCGACAAATGAAGAAAGGAACATTGCACCTGTGGCCGGGATGATATTTGATGATCAACCCCATTTTGTGCAATATTGCCACGCATACGCCTATGAAATGAGATTTGAATTTCGTATAAGGTCGAACAGTTTATTACCTGGATTTAAAGATAAAGGGATTACCAGAAGGAGGACTGGATCAAAGCAACCAAAATATCACATGATGAAACACATAAGGTACGAGTGTAAATAGACAGTAAAAGGGTGCGAATGTCGGGTTATTGGAGAGTTGAAAGAGAACAAATATGTTGAGGTAACGTTATGTGAATTAGATCACAACCATAATCTAGACCCGTCAAATAGCAAGAGGATGTTAAACATTAGGTATATAGACGATTATGTGATGAACAAATGTATGGAGCATGAAATGGCGGGCCTCCTAATTGGAAAGATTTTCAACACCATTCTCATTGAAAATGGAGGTTTTCATGAAAACCTAACATTCAATATAAAAGACTTGAAGAACGCAATACATGCCTGGCAGAGACGAGAAGAAGTGGGCGGAGATGCTGCAAACCTTGAAAAGTATTTTGCAAAGATGAAAAAGCAAAACGATCATTTCTACAGTGCAATTCAGACAGACGATGAGGTTCGGTTGAAAAATGTATTCTGGTCTGATGCAAGATCCAGGACAGCCAGTAGGTACTTTGGAGATACTATAACATTTGACACGACGTTCCTGTGCAATAAGTACCGCTTGCCATTTGCTCCCTTTGTTGGAGTTAATCATCACGGATCATCAATTCTCCTAGTTGTAGGGCTGGTAACCCATGAAAACACGGACTCTTTCGCGTGGTTGTTCGCTCATTGGAAGTTGTGCATGGGGGAGGCTCCGAAGACTATACTTTCATATCAAGATAAGGCGATAGCAGCAGCCATCAGAGAGGAGTTCCCTGATGCAAAGCATAGGCTGTGCTTGTGGCACATTTTGCAAAATGCTACTAAAGTGTTGGGGCGACACGAAGAAAATAAGAAGATTTATATTGCAATGAAAGCCACTGTGCATGATTGTATGACAGAGGAAGAGTTCAATGAAGCATGGAAAAAAAGGGTCACCGATTATTCTCTTGAAAATAACAAATGGGTTAACGAGGCGTATAGAATACGGCAAAATTGGGTTCCAGGTTACTTGAGGGGTTGGTTTTGTGATGGAATGTCTTCGACGCAGTGTAGTGAGGGAATGAATGCATTTGTAAAGGGTTACGTGGGCTTGAGCTTTGGTTTGATGAGATTTATTAAACAGTACGAGCAAGGACTAGAAAGGAAAGTTGAAGAAGAAAAGGAGCTGGATATGGAATCCAAGAACAGTCCTGTTATATTGGATTCCAGTTTCCTGGTGGGGTCGGTGTTCCAGCCTATATACACGAATGCAAAGTTGAGAGAGATCAAGGGTGAGATAGATTTGCTAAGACTCACAAACCTATCGAAGTTCTCTAGTGGAAGGTCAACTGTCGTTTACCATGCAAATGAGAAGTTGGTGAAAGCTCATTGGATGAAAGAGCGCAAGCACTACACGGTGACATTGAAAACGGATCTGGAAGACTACAAATGCTCCTGCAGGCTTTTTGAATTTATGGGAGTGCTATGCAAGCACTTAATTGGCGCTCTTGACATGGAGGAAGTTCGTCGTATACCTGAAAGATATATCCTTGACAGATGGAGGAGGGACATTGAGAGGCAGTATACAAAAATCACTGTCGGTCTGCATGATCCCATTCAAGCTGAACGTGTGAAGAAATTGCAAAAGATTAAGCGTTTAAACAATTACATGCAGACTCTTGCAATGGTTAACGACAAGACGCATGAATATTTTAGCAAAGCATCAGTTGATTTTTGCAAGAAGCTGGAGGACTTAGGAGGAGTTAGTTCTCGTTTCACTTCCTGGAATCAAGACTCCGCAGGACCTCCATCAAGCGGTTTTGGGAAGTCTATAATTCTTCCAAGCCAAGACCCTCAGATGGAGCCTGTAGTGGAAAATGAAGCGCTTGCGAAAGACCTTGTAATGCTAGTTAGACAGGGGGGTCTGCCACAAGGTAGGAATAGAAACCCTTTGGATCCAAAAAGAAAAATACCTGGACAGTCAAGTGGAAACGCTGGCAAATACAAGCAAAACAAAAGGGGCAAACGAACCGCGTTAAATGACGGAAGAAGTGAAATCATCAACG
The DNA here is from genome assembly GCA_038025085.1 of Tetragonia tetragonoides. Classification (NCBI taxonomy): domain Eukaryota; kingdom Viridiplantae; phylum Streptophyta; class Magnoliopsida; order Caryophyllales; family Aizoaceae; genus Tetragonia; species Tetragonia tetragonoides. Next base: position 27,227,441 of record CM076142.1, read on the forward strand.
TGAGTCTATCTAGTAGCTACTAACAGCCTGATCAATGTTTAACTATACCCTCTATACAATTCTTAAATACACTATATTAATATGATTAATAAGAATTGGATCTGTGTTTTCTAGAACTCACAGACTATGACTCCCGCAACGATCCACATGAATCCCATTACGCGTTCAAAGGAACAAAGTTATTTTCCCCCGTCGTGGCAGGAATCCAGCAACTCTAGACCCGGACCTCAACATTGCACAACTGCAAAGGGACCAGGTCAACTACCACTGTCCTTGGATGAAATATCAAACATGATCGTACAAGGTGGGCGGTCAGTTCAACACAACGGGAATGAGTTATTGACCCAATGCGATCCTTTCAGAGGTTTTTCACAGTTGCCATTGTTTGCACCTTCGGCATTCAGAGCAATCAAACAATGGAATGGATGTGGATCCTCAACGTCCCGGCAACAGATGTAGTTCCGTCTTTTTTGTACAACGGATTTTACTCCGAAGAACCCTACAATTGTACCAAATCAGGGTAACCGGTACTTAGTCGTTGAAGATGTGAAATTTGAACCATCACAACAAGTGCCAACTATATGCCGCCGCTACGGCAATGATATACCTCCTACTGTTTCCCAACCCTCGACAAACACACCCAAACATGCACTTGTTGTGAAGAATACATCCGATGCCTTGAAGGACAAGTTTATCCGACTTTAAGACCACTGTTTATTCAGCAACCGTCATCATCGGTAGATGGGAATACAATCTGTTTTTGCGTTACCCGAATGTTAGAATGAGTGACTTTATATAGATTGTTAGATTAGACTTCTATTGTTTTGCAAACATTCAAACTACGGGAATGTGTTTATGATGGGAGAACTGGAATTAGTATGATGAACTATTATTAATCCAGATTTTTGTTGATGCAAAAAAGCTTCTAATTCGTTTCCACTAGGGTATTCTATTTTCACTGGAACAACATTTTTCAATATATAGCAACTACGGATACATATTTTCATTGTGAGTATAAAATAGAGAAGAACTGATTACCACTAATACTACCGATTTGCGTAGGAACAACGCCAGCAATATTCTGCTATATTTTGAAAAGGTAAAATTAATAATATTCACTGACGCATAAGTACTGCTGTATGAAAAGATTACGTGTTTAAAAATGAAAATAGGAGGAATACAAGTATTAAACCTTCCTTCTATATACTCTTATCTTGCCGGTGAAAGCTAGGGTTTGTTGTTGGAAGGAAGCTACAGTTTTTCATCTGAAGGGAGCTACAGTTAATGAACCACTTCAAGCTCACAGAAAAAGAGAGGATTTCCTTATGGATCCTCAGTCCATAAGTACCAGCAAGAGCAACAGCAGCAAGGGGGTAAGTGAAATAGGTGGTCTCTTAATAATTGTGCATTGCATTGATTTTCTTTGTCCAATTTTACTCCTCCTTCAGTTGGGGTGCTTATAAAATGATTCAATATCCCCTGTTCCAGGGTATGTGAAGTAGGCATTTAACTCTCGATTAATATATCCACGCATCCTTGGAGTCAATTAAGTGGGAAAAAGCTGTGTAACAACAAGGGGATAAATCCACTTGGGTGGTCTTTAAATGTGCTTTCAATTAATTGTTTTAATTGTTGTAGGGTAAGGGAGGGTCATGTGGTTTGAACAAGTTCCGCAGCATAAAAAAGTGGAATTCAGTTGGAAGAAGGCTGAAGGGACCTGAATTGTGCAAGTGTAGCCTTGAAATGGATTTTCTAACTGCTGGCACCGATGAAAATTGCGGAAGGCGATTCCAAACATGTCCTAGAAGTAACCCTTGTAGCCAATTCTCGTGGTATGATGATCCATTATGTGAAACTTCATCCAAACTTCTTCCTTTAATGAGGGATGAGATGCTTGAGATGAGAGATACTCTGGTTGTTAGAGATACCTTGATTTCAGGCTACGAGCGACAGATAAGGAAGTGTAATGAGAAAATTGCGAAGCTCAAGGAGAAAATTCAAGGGGATAAAAGGAACTGAACCATGCTTATAATAATTAGGTAGGGTTCCGCAAATATCGGCGTTGTTGTATGTTATGTATCGAATACTTATGTATCCAAAACTCATGTATTACTAGCATGTTTTGTCTTAGGCTGTTAATAAACCCGGTAATTTTTGGTTTGCTGTATTGAATTTGAATGGAAACCATATGCAATTCTGTATGAATTTAACAAAACCTCATTGAATGCAGTGTTAAGTATTGACACCACTCTTCTATACTTGTACGTAAAGCCTTATTTTATTTATAACAATTTCTTTAGGAACAATGCATCAAAAAATGTATTACAAAAGTGTCATAAAAATTACTCATGTCAATAGCATTACAAAAGTGTGTAAATGTTACATAGTATACATAAACTACTCTGTTTGAACCCCTATCGAAAAGGTATAGCTACCACCTTCCTCCCACCCAGCAAGCGACACATTATAGCATAAAAAAGGGAAGATGGCAAAATGAGCATTCCATGCATAGCTGATGGCGCTGAAATAAGGCGCTGAAATAATGCACGATGGGAATAATATCATCTTGAACACAGACTCTATTTTAAACAATCAAACTCCTTGCAAATGCTCACACAGGAGCATTGCTTTAGGGAGCACAATAAGTGAGTAAATGAAAAAGAGGACAGTCTTACGATTAGTGAGTCTCATCATATTACATAATCCATAATCCTCATATAAGGAGGGAGTTACAACTTACAGGAGACAACAAATTCACACCACAACCAGGGGAGGGGAGGCACATTCCAAATACAACTCGGTTCCTTAGCCATTTTACAGATGTTTATGATATCCTACACATCCTAAATCGCTCATCCACGGTTGCGTTAGGACAGTCTTCAACATCAAGGGGTGGCCAACGAAACATATTTTGTTTACATAGCCTGTTTGACTTACAGGAAATGGTCAAAGTAATACGAACAACAAAAGTAAGGAACCAGCTGCTTCTTCGCCATATGATAGATCTAAGCAAACTTTCAGTACAAAATATAAACGAATCTAGAATATGTTTTGAGTCATCAGACATTACAAGGAGAAATTCAACTAGGAACATAACTTACAACATTCTTTATTTCGTGGCCTGCAAGAGCTGCATCAGGGAAATGAAATGTAGGGGGTCTTTACTTGGATCAACAACAAGCAACAAAAATTGGCGCCAATCTTCTCCCCGTCTACGTCTACAACGTAGCAATACATGTACCAAGACATTGCAATTAGGAAAAAAACCCGAGTAACTCATAACGCTCACCCCATTAAATGCATCGAGACCTAAGCGTCATCAATTTTCTGGCACGCATACCCAAATCCAAACAACCTGTCCCCAATAGAACCTTATACAACAACTTCAAACAATCCCATTTACCACATTCTTCTAAATTCCACATATCTATATAAAGATGCTTAGAGGGTTGATCGATTGGTAGATGGCAAATAGCAAAACTATGTTGCCCTATGATACCAACTGATGCTTGCATATAATAATAAAACTCTCTCTGATTATTATTATGATCATTTATCTGTTTCAGATTTGATACCCTTTCGAATACTTCTTCAACCAGATCATACTTAACTAAAGAACAATTTCGATTACCTTCATATTTTTCAGGGTCAACAATCCAATACATAGCCTCTCTGAAACTAACACTCGTTGATGAATCATAGGAAGGATAGTGATGATGAAAAGCTTCTTGAAAACTACTCTTATCTAATTTCCTCCACTCATTTTTATCACTCTTCAATGAGGACACAAAAACATGATGATTATTGGTTTTTCCAAACCTTGTGTCGTATTTTAGCAACAAAAGTTTGTAGTCAAAAACTGAGGGAAAAAAGCCAAACCCAAATACGCGACTGCTTTCACCATATACACAACCGAAGAACTCAAGTACTCGGAGTTGCTTGGTGACAAGGTTCAAAACCACGATTTCACGCAAGTGGTTGTTTTTAAAGCATATCTGTCCATGACATGAGCCATGAGGCTCACAAAGGTAAGAGTGTTCCACAGGAATGAAGCTACTTTATCGAAAGTACTACTAATGACGCCATTGTTGTTGTTGTGTTTGACAGTGAGGGATATCAAACCGTTTTCAATATCATATGCAAGGAGAGATGATGATGAGAGTGGTTTACAAATGATAAATTGAGAAGGCTTTTTCGAAATAAAGGGTTTGAGATTAAGGAATGACAATTTTTGCAAACTAACTGATAACGATCCATGGATTTAACTGGCAATTGGAGCAATATTTCAGTGATTAACTCGTCGTGCAAGGAGCACCCAAGATTATTGGGGAAAGATATCTTTTTTCTACATTCCATTTTGTTTTTTCTATATACGTTCAATAACAAATAACCAACTCACAAATTTAAAGCTCTTCCTCTTTTCACATCACCACAATGAAGCTCAAGAAATGAAACCTGTTAAGAAAAAAGCAGCAGAGGATCAAGAAATAATCAGTTATTTGAACATTATATAACACAACGTGTGCAGGGGTGGAGAAAAGGATGAGAGTATGACAAAGAGACGGATGAAAATGAATAAATGATGTAAATATAGCATGTTGGGAAGGAGACTGGGAGCCATATGCTCTCTCCTGAGCATATAACAACCCATATCACAAATTGTATAATGCCACAAAACCCTACTCATTTGCATACCCATTTCATGTTATTCAAAAATACACAACCCTATAAATGAACTAAGGAGGCACAAAATACAAAAGGACACAATAATCAAAATTTTCATTCAGGCTACGGTTTATTAATCAGATTCAACAAAACGTACACGATATTGAGAGAGAAAGGACACATCAAAGGACATAATTGCTTCCAATTTATAAACGAATTCGAGCTTCAGCTAATATTATTAGTACTTTACAGCAAAAATAAATAAATAAAAAGAACACAAACCCTAATCGCGTGCCGTTAGGGAGAAGGGAGAACTCAGATGATGATTGCGCCTTTGGATTTTGAATTCGACGAGCGAAAAGTCCTAAGCAGCCAATGTACTTGCTTTGATGTAGAATAGAGAATGTGAGAGGAGGGAGAGAGGGAGAATTATTCCAGAGAGAGAAAATGAAGAGCAAAGGCAAAGAAGTGGAGTGCATTCAGTGAAAAGTTCGGATGAGAGAGAAAAAAAGTTTGAACATTAGGCAAATATAAGGGGACAAGGAAATCAAAATTCTAACTACATCCACACGATTATTCATTTTAAAGCATTTAGTTTGTTCTTGTTTGACCATTTTCATAGGAACAACGTATCATGAGTTGGAAGAAAGGAGTCCCTAGGTACAGTGGGGCCTTAACAAAATGTATGTCACTAAAATATCTCCTCTCAATACCAATTGCAAAAGTGTGTCAATTTACACAATAAACATGATAGAAATGTTTAATGAGGGAACAACCACATTCACTCAAATCAAATTTGGTAACAAAATATTACATATTCAGTACAGAACGAGGCATATATATATACACGTGAATGTTCCGTGTTTTTCCAAATTAACCTCAGATGAATTCTAACGCCTTCTTAAGTACTTTCCTAGACCTCATGTTGAAGGTATTGCATATCAGGTAAGCAACCAAGGCTTATCGAATTGGTTGAATGCGATTTGCATCGACATGCTAGAGATATAATCATTTACATAAACAACTATTTAGAATTTCATCGAATTAAGAAAATACAAAGAAAAGAAAGGTAAAAGTTATATGAAACCTCAACAAACTACCGTCCAAGTAAGCCGAAAGCACCACAATATCAACGGAGTGTCATAGGAAGGCAGTGTTAAGTATTAACACCCTTGTTGTATACTTGTACGTAAAGCCTTATTTTATTTATGACAATTTCCTTAGGAACAATGCATCACAACATGTAATACAAAAGTGTCATAAAAATTACTCCTTGCAAATAATGCACAATGGGAATAATATCATCTTGAACACAGACTTTATTTGAACAATCAAACTCCTTGCAAATGCTCACACGAAAACAGCACACAGGAGCATTGCTTTAGGGAGCACAGTAAGTGAGTAAATGCAAAAGAGGACACCCTTACGATTAGTGAGTCTCATCATCTTACATAATCCATAATCCTCATATAAGGAGGGAGTTACAACTTACAGGAGACAACAAATTCACACCACAACCAGGGGAGGGGAGGCACATTCCAAATATAACTGGGTTCCTTATCCATTTTACCGATGTTTATGATATCCTACACATCCTAAATAGCTCCTCCACAGTTGCGTTAGGACAGTCTTCAACATCCAGTGGTGGCCAACGAAACATATTTCGTTTACATAGCCTGTTTGACTTACAGGAAATGGTCAAAGTAATACGAACAACAAAAGTAAGGAACCAGCTGCTTCTTCGCTATATGATAGATCTAAGCAAACTTTCAATACAAAAGATAAATGTATCTAGAATATTTTTTGAGTCATCAGACATTACAAGGAGAAATTCAACTAGCAACATAACTTGCAACATTCTTTATTTCGTGGTCTGCAAGAGCTGCATCAGGGAAATGAAATGTAGGGGGGTCTTTACTTGGATCAACAACAAGCAACAAAAATTGGCGCCAATCTTCTCCCCGTCAGCGTCTACAACGTAGCAATACACGTACCAATACATTACAATTAGGCAAAAACCCGAGTAATTCATAACGCCCACCCCATTTAATGCATCGAGACCTAAGCATTATCAATTTCTAGCACGCATACCCAAATCCATACAACCTGTCCCCAATCTAACCTTATACAACAACTTCCAACAATCCCATTTACCACATTCTTCTAAATTCCACATATCTATATAAAGATGCTTAGCGGGTTGATCGATTGGTAGCTGGCAAATAGCAAAACTATGTTGCCCTATGATACCAACTGATGCTTGCATATAATAATATGCCTCTCTCTTATTATTATTATGATAATTTATCTGTTTCAGATTTGATACCCTCTCAAATACTTCTTCAACCAGATCAAACTTAACTAAAGAACAATTTTGATTACTTTCATATTTTTCAGGGTCAACAATCCAATACAGAGCCTCTCTGAAACTAACCCTCGTTGATGGATCATAGGAAGCATAGTGATGATGAAAAGCTTCTTGAAAACTACTCTTATCTAATTTCCTCCACTCATTATTATCACTCTCGAATGAGGACACAAAAACTTGATGATTGTTGGTTTGTCCAAACCTTGTATTTTAGCAACAGAAGTTTGTAGTAAACAAAATGAGGGAACAAAGCCAAACCCAAATACGCGACTGCTTTCACCCTATACACAGCCGGAGTACGCAAGTACCCGGTGTTGCTTGGTGACAAGGTTCAAAACCACGATTTCACGCAATTGGTTGTTTATAAAGCATATCAGTCCATGACATGAGTCATGAGGCTCACAAAGGTAAGAGTGTTCCACAGGAATGAAGCTACTTTATCGAAAGTACTATTAATGACGCCATTGTTGTTGTCGTGTTTGACAGTGAGGGATATCAAACCGTTTTCAATATCATATGCAAGGAGAGATGATGATGAGAGTGGTTTACAAATTGATAAATTGCGAAGGATTTTTCGAAATAATGGGTTTGAGATTAAGGAATGCCAATTTTTGCAAACTAACTGATAACGATCCATTGATTTAACTGGCAATCGGAGCAATGTTTCAGTGATTAACTCGTCGGGCAAGGAGCACCCAAAATTAGTGGGGAAAATTTATCCTGTTTCTACATTCCATTTTGTTTTTTCTCTATACGTTCACGAACAAATAACCAACTCACAAATATAAAGCTCTTCCTCTTTTCACATCACCACAATGAAGCTCAAGAAATGAAACCTGTCAAGAAAAAAGCAGCAGAGGATCAAGAAATAATCAGTCACTTGAACATCATATAACACAACGTTTGCAGGGGTGGAAAAAAGGATGAGAGGAAGACAAAGCGACGGATGAAAATGAATAAATGATGTAAATATAGCATGTTGGGAAAGAGACTGGGAGCCATATGCTCTCTCCTGAGCATATAACAACCCATATCACAAACTGTAAAATGCCACAAAACCCAACTCATTTGCATACCCATTTCATGTTATTCAAAAATACACAACCCTATAAATGAAGTAAGGAGGCACACAATACAAAAGGACACAATAATCAAAATTTTCATTCAGGCTACGGTTTATTAATCAGATTCAACCAAACATACAAGATATTGAGAGAGAAAGGACACATTAAAGGACATAATTGTTTCCAATTTATAAACAAATTCGAGCTTCAACCAATACTATTAGTACTTTACAGCCAAAATAAATAAATAAAAAGAACACAAACTCTAATCGCGTGCCCTTAGGGAAAAGGGAGAACTCAGATGATGATTGCGCATTTGGATTTTGAATTCGATGAGCGAAAATGCTATGCAGCCATTGTTCTTGCTTTCATGTAGAATAGAGAATGTGAGAGGAGGGAGAGAGGGAGAATTATTCCAGAGAGAGAAAATGAAGAGCAAAGGCAAAGAAGTGGAGTGCATTTAGTGCACAGTTCGGATGAGAGAGAAAAAAGTTTTGAACATTAGCGAAATATAAGGGGACAAGGATCTCAAAATTGTAACTACATCCACAAGATTATTCTGTTTAAAGCATTTAGTTTGTTGTTGTTTGACCATTTTCATTGGAACAACGTATCATGAGCTGGAACAAAGGAGTCCCTAGGTATAGTAGGGCCTTAACAAAATGCATGTCACTAAAATATCTCCTCTCAATACCAATTGCAAAAGTGTGTCAATTTACACAATAAATATGATAGAAATGTTTAATGAGGGAACAACCACATTCACTCAAATCAAATTTGGTAACAAATTATTACATATTCAGTACAGAACGAGGCATATATATACATATGAATTTTTCGTGTTTTTCCAAATTAACCTTTGATGACTTCTAACGCCTTCTTAAGTACTTTCCTAGACCTCATGTTGAAGGTATTGCATATCAGGTAACTAGCCAAGGCTTATCGAATTGGTTGAATGCGGTTTGCATCGACATGCTAGAGATATAATCATTTGCATAAACAACTATTTAGAATTTCATCGAATTTAGAAAATACAAAGAAAAGAAATGTAATAGTCATATGATACCTCAACAAACTACCGTCCCAGTAAGCCGAAATCACCACAATATCAACGGAGTGTCATAGGAAGGCAGTGTTAAGTATTGACACCCTTGTTGTATACTTGTACGTAAAGCCTTATTTTATTTATGACAATTTCCTTAGGAACAATGCATCACAAAATGTAATACAAAAGTGTCATAAAAATTACTCCTTGCAAATAATGCACAATGGGAATGATATCATCTTGAACACAGACTCTATTTGAACAATCAAACTCCTTGCAAATGCTCACACGAAAACAGCACACAGGAGCATTGCTTTAGGGAGCACAGTAAGTGAGTAAATGTAAAAGAGGACACCCTTACCAGTAGTGAGTCTCATCATCTTACATAATCCATAATCCTCATATAAGGAGGGAGTTACAACTTACATGAGACAACAAATTCACACCACAACCAGGGGAGGGGAGGCACATTCCAAATATAACTGGGTTCCCTATCCATTTTACCTATGTTTATGATATCCTACACATCCTAAATAGCTCCTCCACAGTTGCGTTAGGACAGTCTTCAATATCCAGGGGTGGCCACCGAAACATATTTCGTTTACATAGCCTGTTTGACTTACAGGAAATGGTCAAAGTAATACGAACAACAAAAGTAAGGAACCAGCTGCTTCTTCGCCATATGATAGATCTAAGCAAACTTTCAATACAAATGATAAACGTATCTAGAATATGTTTTGAGTCATCAGACATTACAAGGAGAAATTCAACTAGCAACATAACTTACAACATTCTTTATTTCGTGGCCTGCAAGAGCTGCATCAAGGAAATGAAATGTAGGGGGGTCTTTACTTGGAACAAAAACAAGCAACAAAAATTGGTGCCAATCTTCTCCCCGTCTGCGTCTACAACGTAGCAAATACACGTACCAAGACATTGCAATTAGGCAAAAACCCGAGTAATTCATAACGCTCACCCCATTTAATGCATCGAGACCTAAGCGTCATCAATTTTTAGCACGCATACCAAAATCCAAACAACCTGTCTCCAATCTAACCTTATACAACAACTTCCTACAATCCCATTTACCACATTCTTCTAAATTCCACATATCTATATAGAGATGCTTAGCGGGTTGATCGATTGGTAGCTGGCAAATAGCAAAACTATGTTGCCCTATGATACCAACTGATGCTTGCATATAATAATATGCCTCTCTCGGATTATTATTATGATCATTTATCTGTTTCAGATTTGATACCCTTTCAAATACTTCTTCAACCAGATCAAACTTAACTAAAGAACAATTTCGATTACCTTCATATTTTTCAGGGTCAACAATCCAATACAGAGCCTCTCTGAAGCTTCTTGAAAACTACTCTTATCTAATTCCCTCCACTCATTATTATCACTCTTCAATGAGGACACATAAACTTGATGATTATTGGTTTTTCCAAACCTTGTATTTTAGCAACAGAAGTTTGTAGTCAAAAAATGAGGGAACAAAACCAAACCCAAATACGCGACTTCTTTCACCATATACACAGCCGGAGAACGCAAGTACCCGGCGTTGCTTGGTGACAAGGTACGAAACCACGATTTCACGCTAGTGGTTGTTTTTAAAGCATATCAGTCCATGACATGAGCCATGAGGCTCACAAAGGTAAGAGTGTTCCACAGGAATGAAGCTACTTTATCGAAAGTACTCTTAATGACGCCATTGTTGTTGTCGTGTTTGACAGTGAGGGATATCAAACCGTTTTCAATATCATATGCAAGGAGAGATGATGATGAGAGTGGTTTACAAAATGATAAATTGAGAAGGCTTTTTCAAAATAAAGGGTTTGAGATTAAGGAATGCCAATTTTTGCAAACTAACTGATAACGATCCATTGATTTAACTGGCAATCGGAGCAATATCCTACACATCCTAAATGTACAAAGGTCTTTACTTGGATCAACAACAAGCAACAAAAAACGGTACCAATCTGCTCGTCTGCTTATATAATTTAGCAATACAGGTACCAAGACATAGCGATTAGGCAAAAACCCAAGTAATTCATAACGCTCACCCCATTGAACGCATTGAGACCTAAGCCTCATCAATTTTCTAACACGCATCCCCATATCCAAACAACCTGTCTCCAATTTAACCTTCTAAAACAACTTCCAACAATCCCATTTACCACATTCTTCTAAATTCCACATATCTATATAAAGATGCGTATCGGGTTTATCGGATGCTAGCTGGAAAATAGCAAAACTATCTTGCCCTATGATACCAACTGATGCTTGCATATAATAATAGGCCTCTCTCTGATTATTATTATGATCATTTATCTGTTTCAGATTTGATACCCTTTCAAATAATTCTTCAACCAGATCAAACTTAACTAAAGAACAATTTGGATTACCTTCATATTTTTCAAGGTCAACAATCGAATACAAAGCCTCTCTGAAGCAAACACTCTTTGATGGATCATAGGAAGGATAGTGATGATGAAAAGCTTCTTGAAAACTATTCTTATCTAATTCTTCTCCAGTCATTGTTATCACTCTTCAATGAGGACACAAAAACTTGATGATTATTGGTTTTTTCAAACCTTGTGTCCTATTTTAACAATAGAAGTTTGTAGTAAAAAACTGAGGGCACAAAGCCAAACCCAAATACGCGACTGTATTGACCTAATACCCAACCGGAGAACCAAAGTACCCGGCGTTGCTTATTGACCGGGTTCAAAACAACGATTTCACCCAAGTGGATGTTTTTAAAGCATATCAGTCCATGACATGAGCCATGAGGCTCACAAAGGTAAGAGTGTTCCATAGGAATGAAGCTACTTTATCGAAAGTACTACTAATGACGCCATTGTTGTTGTCGTGTTTGACAGTAAGGGATATCAAACCGTTTTCATTATCGTATGCAAGGAGACATGATGATGAGAGTGGTTTACAAATTGCGAAATTGAGAAGGCTTTTTCAAAATAAAGGGTTTGAGATTAAGGAATGCCAATTTTTGCAAACTAACGGAAATCGACCCAGTAATTTAACTGGCAATCGGAGCAATATTTCAGTGATTAACTCGTCGGGCAAGGAGCACCCAAAATTATTGGGGATATTTATCCTGTTTCTACATTCCATTTTGTTACTTCTCTATACGTTCACTAACAAATAACCAAATCACAAATTTAAAGCTCTTCCTCTTTTTACATCACCACAATGAAGCTCAAGAAATGAAACCTGTTAAGAAAAAAGCCACAGAGGATCAAGAAATAATCAGTCATTTTAACATTATATAACATAATGTCTGCAGGGGTGGAAAAAGGATGAGGGGAAGACAAAGAGACGGATGAAAATGAATAAATGATGTAAAGATAATATGTTGGGAAGGAGACTGGGAGCCATATGCTCTCTCCTGAGCATATAGCAACCCATATCACAAACTGTATAATGCCACAAAACCCAACTCATTTGCATACCCATTTCATGTTATTCAAAAATACACAGCCTTATAAATGAACTAAGGAGGCACACAATACAAAAGGACACAACAATCAAAATTTTCATTCAGGCTATGGTTTATTTATCAGATTCAACCAAACATACAAGATATTGAGAGAGAAAGGACACATCAAAGGACATAATTGCTTCCAATTTATAAACAAATTCGAGCTTCAACCAATATTATTAGTACTTTACAGCCAAAATAAATAAATAAAAAGAACACAAACCCTAATCGCGTGCCGTTAGGGAAAATGGAGAACCTAGATGATGATTGCTCCTTTGGATTTCGATCTCGATGAGCGAAAATCCTAAGCAGCCATTGTTCTTGCTTTGATGTATAGAAGAGAGTGTGAGAGGAGGGAGTAAGGGAGCGATATTTCAGAGGGAGAAAATGAAGAGCAAAGGCAAAGAAGTGGAGTGCATTTAGTGCAATGTTTGGATGAGAGAGAAAAAAGCTTTGAACATTAGGGAAATATAAGGGGACAAGGAATCAAGGATGTTGGAGTTTGCTTAATTACTGTGGAAAATAGCTCCAAATAGACCCCATTCTAAATACATTCACACGATCATTCTGTTTAAAGCCTTTAGTTTGTTCATTTTTTGAATATTTTCATAGGAAGAACGCATCATGAACTGGAAGAAAGGAGTCCCTAGGTACTGTAGGGCCTTAACAAAATGCATGTCACTAACATATCTCCTCTCAATACCAATTGCAAAAGTGTGTCAATTTACACAAAAAACATGGTAGAAATATTTAATGAGGGAACAACTACATTCACTCAAATCAGATATGGTAACAAAATATTACATAGGTCTGTACAGCACGAGGCATATATATATTCGTGAATGTTCCGTTTTTTTCCAAATTAACCTCCGACGACTTCTAACGCCTTCTCAAATAATTTCCTAGACCTCATGTTCAAGGTATTGCATATATATCAGGTAAGCAGCCAAGGCTTCTCGAGTTGGTTGAATGCGTTTTGCGTTGATATGCTGGAGACATAATCATTTACATAAACAAGTATTTAGAATTACATCGAATTTAGAAAATACAAAGAAAAGAAAGGTGAATGTCATATGATACCTCAACAAACTCCTGTCCAAGGAAGTCGAAAGCACCAAAATGTTCAAGAAGCAACAACATGACGAGTACTCAAGAGTCTTTCTTATTTTTGGCCTCCGTCAGAGGAGTTTTCGGAACAAATCGCATCTCACCAATTTTCATATCAACGGGTAGAGATAGGAGGCTGTAAGAACCCTCGCCTTTCCGGCGCGCTTTCGATTTTTAGTTGAGATTACTGGTTCTTAATTATGTGTCACATGCGATTCAAATTGATTATAAAGAACAATAATTTGCAAATAAGAAGCCACCACCAATTTTTAAGAAAACAATTGGAAACCATCAAAAGTGCACCCCAATTCCTATTGGGAATTGACTCATGCCCATGGGGACTAAGTATTGAGTTCGGAGATGTAGGTACGAAATAAACAAAATGAATCTCATCTAAATCGCCCGTATTAACGGCCTCTACTAAGCTTATCCATGTCAAGTATTTATTTATGCTAGATGGTTCCACACAAATCCGGTCGTCCAATGGTCCTAAATTAACTAGGCGGGTTAAGAGCAACCAAATTACCTACGTTATCACTTTGCCCGATTTATGTCCAATTTACATGCATACTATTAACAAGCATAAACATTATATAAAGCATTAAATTAACGCTTCAACCTACCAAATTTGCTAAACGCGCCATGTATTGCATATGCACATCAATAAAACAGTTAGTATCTTCAAAAGAATCATACTAATGAAAAGGTGCTAACTTTGTGCTAAAATAAACCTAGGAGGCTACTATATGCATGCAAAAACTATAAAAAGATGCAAACTTGCATAAACTAATAAAAAGACACAAACTTTATATTAACTAATCAAGCATAATTATATACAAAATCAGAAGCATGCAAATTTATTCAACCATAATCAAAAGCTAAATAAAACATGATGAATGAACAATAAAACAAGAGATTTAATAAAGGATTAGGCCCTCAGGATGGTTAACCTGGGCGTTCTATTCGAACGGGACTAGTAGAATTGGGATTGCTCTTCGATCTTGGGTGCTAGGCTAGGTGTATTGCTTGCTTGAATCTTCAGATTTCTGAATTTGGGGAAATATGGGCTCTCAATGCTCTCAAAATTATGAACTGACTGACCTCCCGCAGAAGAGGCTGAAAGAGAGTATTTATAGAGTTGGGGGACGGATTTAGGGGCCTAGGGCTAGAAGCCCGGCGCCAAAATTCGACCGGCCGTTGTAACTCAGCGGCTGGCCAGCTAGCCCCCGCTGTCACGCTCTTGCCGCTGAGCAGCCTGCGAAGGCCGCCGGGCCAAACGGCGCGCGCATGACTAGGAATTTTGACTTTTTGTGCTCTGTAAATTACGAAATTGCCCTTGGGCTGGCCCAAGGGGCCGGGATTGAGCGTTTTTGACCCAAATCTTCGAGACGCGATATCTCTTGATCTAGGAACCTGATTGAGGCAAGGTCAAAGGCATTGGAATCCTTATAACAAGGGCTATGCAAAGACTGAGGCTTCAAGGAATTTGATCTAGATTTCCGAGAAATGTCCTTTTCTACTTACGTCCATGTTAATCCATTACCATCATCATCGGGCTTTGCGGTGTCAGGGGATGAGAACCGAATAGGGTGTCTACAGAAGCCACCATTTTGGCCGAGCTTGTAAAAGCGAAGGTCAAAGTATATGCTAAAAATGCCTAAAATGTTTTTTTTTGAAAATGCTTTATGTTAGAAAGAAGAAAAGATAAACTCCTGACCGCCTGTGGTCAGGGTTACCTGCTTTGTTTAAAGAGCGGTGCGTTGCTCTGCTTTGCGGATACTGACGAGACGCTAATTTTGATAACCTCATCGTCAAAGGGCGTTGTGTTGCCCTGCTTTAATTGTTGCCAACATGACGCTAATTTTGATAGCTTCATCGCCAAAGAGCGGTATGTTGCTCTGCTTTAGTTGTGCCTACAAAAATAAAGTAAAGTGCCCGTGCCTGTAAAAAAGTTAGATATAAGACTCACGCCTACAAAAATAGATAGTGCCGGGTCCCTAGGATAAGAAACCAGGTTGCGGGGGTAAAAGAGTCATTTTGGGTGACATATTCAAATCTCCCGGGCTTCCAACGGTCGAGAAATGCAATTTCGCGCGGAATTCGAACTCGTGGGCCCGCGGACGGCCATGCGGACGGCCGTCGAGCGCTGGGCGGCCATGCGGACGGCCGTCGAGCGCTGGGCGGCCTTTACGGGCTCGCTCGACGGTTAAAATGGCCGGGCGAAGGCTAAATGGGGGGCCGTCAGGCCGGGCGGCTTAGCCGCGGAGCCTGGGCGGCCCTGAACCGGGCCGCTGGGCCGGTTCAGAGGCAAAAACTGGGCTTTTTGTGTGAGGGAGCCGAATTTTGGGTCATTCATCCCCAAAATTTCGAGACTCTCTCGCTCTACCTCCATTGTTGCCCAATCTTCATCTCTTACTCAAATTTGCTCAAATTTGCTTCTTTTTGCTTGCATTTGCTTGGGTTTGCATAATTTGAAGTTTATTTGTGATTTCTCACAAATTTGGGGGTGAATTTGAGTGTGGGTTTTTGAAACCCTTAGAGAGAGAAAATCTCAAATTCTCCATTCTTGCTTGTTGATCTTTGCTAGCTTGTTCATCTTTCTTCATGGCTCCCAAATTGGCGAAGAAGAGGAGTAGAAGGGCCGAGGTTCGGGAGGAGGTTGAAGAAATTAATATCTTCACCAAGGCTTTTCCCTTCCATGTCAAGCCTTCCAAGAGGAAGCCTAATGTGGCCTTCCCCCAAGATAGGTACACCCGATCGGATAGGATGCCCGACATTATTTGGGATCGGTCAGAGTTGCTCTTTCGACTGGGGACTCACTTGAGCTCCCGTGCTTCAAAGTTTATGGTAAGCCTTAAACCTTAAATTCATAGTTTTATGCATTGAATTTTAGTTTATATGTTTTTCCTTGAGTAGAATTGTGTAGGAATTGTATGCAATTGTCAAGCTTGTAGCGCATGTGATCTTGCACGTCTTGAACGAACATAGAAGCATGTTTAAGACTTGAACATTTGTTTGAAATGTGAACCTAAGAGGTTGCAAATTTGATGATAGGAACCCGATGGGAATTTGAAGCCCCATGGTAATTATGGTTCTTCGGTGAGGCTTTTTAAGACTTTGCCCAAAGAGGTGCAAAGTGTGATTTTGGGTGCGGGGTTCGGACCCCTTTTGAAATCAACGGACTCAGTTGACGAGTCAAAAGGTGCATTGTCCGCTTGTCTTTGGAACGTTTTTGGGATACAACCAACACGTTCCATTTCCCTAATGGGGAGATGATGATCACTCCATCGGAGTTTGCTATGTTGAGTGGGGTGCCTTGTGTGGGTACGCCCATTGTGTATGAAGTTTCCATCTGGAAACGTAAGACTGAGATGGTGGTTTGTTTGGCACTTGGGGGAATACCTGGGGTCACCTTTATCGTCCTTATAGCGAGCTCTACGCTGCTTTGACTGATGCGAGGTACAAGAGAAATACCTTGGTAGTGCAGAAGGCGATGATGTTTATCGCCTACCTCCTTGCTACCACCAACTTTGGTGACAAGGGGGAGCGTATCCATGCTATTTACCTCCCTTGCTTGTTGGACTGGGAGAGGGTGAGAGAGTACAACTGGGGGTTGTCGGGCTATGCCTACCTGTTGAGGTGCATGAGGTTTGCTTGCCACGTGAATGATGAGGGATATAAGCAGACGACTCTTCCTCCCGTGAGCTTCTGCGGTTTTTGGAAGGCCTTGCAGGTGTGTTTTGTTTTTTGTGTCTATTTTTCGTGATTTACATGATTTAAGTGTATGGTGCTTAATTTCATGTTTCGATGTAGCCTTGGTTCTTTGAGCATTTCCCGGACATGGCGCCTAAGGGCCGGGAGTTGGATTTCCCGGTTTGCAGGGCGTGGCGTCATAGGGGTCTTGCGCCCTTTTCGACTCTCCAGCAGTATAGGGCGGCTCTCTTGGGCCTAGACTGGCACAAGGTAACGCAATTTTGCTTTTTGTTATATGGATTGTATTTCTTGGAGTGGAAATATCTTATATTGCATGCTTATGTAGATTGACTACTTCCCTTGGGCGAATTACCATGGGTTGGCTCCGGATGCTGTTCTTTCGTCTAGGGCGATAGACCGTCAGAGGATCCTGATTGCGGGTCCGTTCTCTTGTGAGTGGTACTTGGGAGAGCGGATCTTCCGTCAGGTTTATCCTGAAGTGGCTGGCCCGAGGATTCCTTTGGACCCTCCCTCCACCATGTTCTTGGTGAGGTGCTTGTCGCGTGAGCAGGTTGCAGAGGCAATGGTAGGCTCGGATGCTATGCGGTATTTGAGGGAGCCTGCGGAGGACCTCGCGGGGCAATATGAGCAGTTCCGTCGTGATCGCCTCATGCCTTCAGTTGTGGGTTTAAAGGTAAGAATTTTTACATTTGTTTTTCTATGCCTTTCTTGCTTTATTGATTACTAATCTTCTTTTCTTTGTAGGAGCCTCGGGTTGATGATGTTGATGTGGATGTCCCGGATATGCGGGTCCAAGGTCGAGATTATGGCTGGGAAGGAGTGCTGGGGAGAGATTCCGATGATGGAGGACCTTAATGAGGACATCTAGGGCCTTCCTCTTCCGGTTGGGCATCCAGGGGTAAATTCGTAATTTTACCTGTTGCATGTGATTTTTACTGCTTTTATGCTTGTATTGACTTTTTCTTTGCGTAGCTTGACCGTGAGCAGACCGGGAAGGTCTTCAAGATGATGCATGCCATGAAGTCCTGGATTTCTCGAGCTCTCTCGAAGGGCACTTGCTCCAGAGCTGACTTGGATAAGGTAAACTTGTTTTGCATCTTCAAAGTTGTATGCTTTGGGAAATGTATTTTATAGGTTTGGTGGATTGCAGGTTGAGTATCGTCGACCCCTTCCTCGTCAGTCACGACAGGTGGTATTGTCGGATGATGAGGTTGTGAGCTCGCCTGAGCGTAGTCCTTCCCGTGAGAGGAGTCCTCGGAGAATCCTCGGAGAGAGAGGGAGCCCGTGCATCGGACGGACCGTCCTGGTGGGAGTAGGATGAGTCAGTTCCTGGAGCCTACTCCTATGCCTATGCCGATGTATCCTTCTTATCCTGGGTATGCGGGGTATGCTCCTTATGGTGGCCTTTACTACCAGCCCCCTGTTCCTGCTCCTATGATGACTACCATGCGTCCTCGTTCTTCGTGGGAGTATGATTCGAGTTATGTTGGAGAGGGGTGCTCGTATCGGGAGCCTTCCCGTCATTCTTCCTTTGACCCTGGCCAGCTGGCAGCGTCGATCTTTGGCGATGAGCCTCGGAGGTCAGAGGATCACTTTGAGGTGCTCTGTTCATATGCTGATGCGGGTGAAGATTTTTATGATAATGTATTTGTATGAGATACATTCTTGAACATTTGTGTTGAACAAAATGTTCGGACTTTGCTTCGTAATATATTGTTATTTTATTGGTCCCTGCATACAATTAGGCTAATGCAAATGCACAGGTAGTCAAGCAAAAAGGGCAAGTAATAGCCATGTAGCAAAAAATGGTACAGCCAAAAAGTTAAAATTGGGTGTACCCTATCCCCCCTAAAAAAAAAAAA
Organism: Tetragonia tetragonoides; assembly: GCA_038025085.1. NCBI lineage: Eukaryota > Viridiplantae > Streptophyta > Magnoliopsida > Caryophyllales > Aizoaceae > Tetragonia > Tetragonia tetragonoides. Next base: position 27,246,774 of record CM076142.1, read on the forward strand.
AAGAAAGGGGTGCCAAAATAAAATAAAATTAATAAGTGTAAAAAGGGATTAACAAAATAAAAGATGGTAATCATCCAAAAAACAGAAATAAAGAAATTGTGGAGTTCCCATATATAATTAAGGAAATAATAGGAAATAGCAATAATAGAAAAAATAGGAAACTGAGCCGAATCAGAGTCCAAAACGGTTAAGGAAAGTGTCCAAAACCGGGTAGAAGAGTGCTGTCACGAAAGAGAGGCTCGGCGGCCAAAGGGGGGCGTTCAGCGGCTGACGCGAAGGAGCGAGGGTCAAAACTGGGGCCGCCAGACTCAGCGGCTGAGCCGTGGAGGCTGGGCGGCTGGCCGCCAAAGCTCAGCGGTTGGGCCGCTGGGCCTGGGCTGCCATATGTTCGGCGGCTGTCCTATGGGCCGCTGAAGCCTGTTTTCCGACGGGTTGCCTTATTTTCGTCTTTTTTTCGTGCGAGCCCTATATAAGCCTTGGGTTAGTCCGGTTTTGGGACATCATCTTTCATAACTCCATAGTAATAGACAGCTTTTTAGAGAGAGAAACCTCGAATTAACTTAGAATTCAGCCACGACAAGTTTTAAAGTTAAGTTTGATAAGTGGTTGCAATCTATGACCCCTGAAGAGAGGATGAGACTTGTGCCCTTTCACTTGAATGCTTTCTTCCATTTGAAGCAAGTTCAAGTTGTCTGGAACCTTCTTGAGGCTGCGGTTGATTTTTGGGATGACAAGCTTCATGTTTTTAGGTTCGGGTATAGCGAACTTTGCCCTCTTCCTGAAGAATTTGCTGCCATAATTGGGTTCCCCCATGATCAAGCTCCTGCAACTCCATGGCTCGGGGCCAACCTTGAAGGTTATTATAAAAGGTATCTTGGTTTATCTGCAACACAAGCCTCTTCTGTGGCTAGAACCGGTGAGCTAGACCTCAATGGTGTGATTGACATCTTTTTTCCCAAGGTAAGGGATGATCATAATGAGACATATTATAGGCGTGCTTTTATCTTATATCTCTTACATAGGTACCTCTTTGTTGGTGGAGCTAACAATGGTAAAACTTGTATGCTTAAAATTGTTGAACAAATTCAAAACGATTTTACCCCTGTGTCTCTTGTTCTTGGTGAAACCCTAATGTGGTTGGATCGCAAGAAGCAAGAACCAACTCATGGTGGATGGACAGGAAGCCCTCTTCTTCTTCAAGTGAGTGCTTGAATAATTGCTTTGGATGTAAAGTTTGAATCTTTAATGGATGCCTAACTTTATTTTTTGTTTTGTTTGTTTGTTTTGTAGATATGGCTTTTGGAGCATATGTGCTTCATTGAGAGGCCGGCTAATGCACGCAAATACCAACCAAAGCAGTTTCCTGCCGGCCGAAGGCTTTATTATGAATCCACCATTGATGAATGGCGTGGATACCTTCAAGCTTGCCCTTTGCTAAGATGGACTGTCAAGTGGTGGGGCTTAAAATCCGCAATCAGATGTAACAAGGAGACGGGATATTATCAAATCCTTGGTCTTCAAAATTTGACTTATATATTTCCTAGCCGTATCATGCGGCAATATGGGAAACGTCAGATCATCCCACAGAAGGATAGTGTTGCGCCTGCAACCCGGGTTTTGACTATTAGTATGGTAAGATCATGGGAGTGTGCTTGGGATCGTCGCCTTAAGTGGACTATTCTTCATATCAAGGCCCCAACGGTGATATCTTCAGCTTATGAAGCTTGGATGGACTGTAAGACTGCGGAAGGTCATCGTGCATGCAGAAAATTCAAACAGGATGATCTTAAGGCCCAATCGGTCAAGGCTAGTTTAAGGTTTTCTAACCCTAATGATCCTAAAGGGAAGGGTAAACAAAAGGGAGTCAAGCATGTGAAAAGTGTTCTTAACCCAAAGGCCAAGAAAGCTTTAGCCAAGATTACTACTAAGCCAGAGGAGAAGCCCCAAATTCGGGCCAACGATCATGAAGCCTCTACAAGTGCTCCTCTAATGGAGGCTGAAAATGAAGAAGAGCCCATGGTCCGAGAGAGATAGGCTCCCAAGGAACGCGAAGTCGTAGGCCCAAAGGTTGATGAACCCATGGAAGATGTTGTCCCTACTACCGAAGCTAAGGAGTAGTCTATTAGGAAATACTCTTTTGGAGCATGTCTTAGCTTAGGATTGCCTTTTATTTGCTTTAAATTCAAAAAGGGTGATGTGCCCCCTTTTTTTTTATTAGACTTAAATGCTTTTTTTTTTAATGTTATGTTAGGAATTGCTAGGTCTTGTAATGGACTTTATTATTATTTATTTACGGAGACATGCTCATATGTTGCAACCTTGTGTTTATTATGTGCATAAATTTTAAAAACTTTTGAATGCGAATTTGATGAAGGGGCCGGGCCCAATTGTAATTGGGTTGTCCTACGTATCCTGTTAGGGGAATCAGGCCACTCGTAGTTCTTTATCCATTTTTCTTTTTTAACATTTAATCCCTTTTTTTTTGTTTTTGTTTTTTTTTTTACGGGATTAGTTAGCCTCGTGTGGGCCTCTCGAAAGTGTTATATTGGGTGTCTTGCCTAAGCATAGAACCTTTTTAATTGATCCATGTTTAGCCATTGACTAAATTCGATACCGTCTAAATCTGCCAATCTTGCAGCGCCACCTGTTAAGATCTTTGTGATGATAAACGGGCCCGACCAGTTGGGTCGAAATTTGCCTCTTCGGCAGTGACATTGGCCCTTACTTCTTTAAGTACTAAGTCTCCAACCTTAAGGTCCCTCATTTTGAGCCTTTGGTTAGAGTGTCTAGTTAGTTTGTTCTGATAGACTCTTACATTGTGCAAAGCTTGCAACCTTTTCTCATCCAGCAGGACTAATTGAGTGTGGGCTCTATTGGATACCTTGCTTTCTGAGTAAAGTGTTCACATTGAGTGTGGGCTCTATTGTTTCTATAAAGGCTATCTTTAGGGCTGGAGCTTTCTCAATGTGGGCTATCATAGTATCAGCGCAGACCTCCAAGGTGGATCCTGCCAAGGACAGCTTCACCTTTTGATGCAGAGTTGAGGCTACAGCATTTAACCTGTGTAACCAAGGCCTTCCCAAGAGTAGGTTGAAAGTGGATGGAATGTCGATCACATGGAACTGGACCATTTTCTCAATGGGCCCAATATTGATATTCATGGAAAAGGTACCCAATACGTTTCTTTTGGAATTATCATAGGCCCTTAACCCTTATGCGGAATGCCCGAGGTTGTTGCAGTCTATTTTGAGGTGTTCAGCAGTCCTCAAGGGGCATACATTTACAGCCGAGCCATTGTCGACTAAAGTCATAGGGACTTCTCTCTGTTGACAGATTACAGTAAGGTAAAGGGCTTTGTTGTGATGAATACCTTCGGGTGGAAGGTCTTTATCAGAAAAGGTGATGGGCGTGTATGACTTTCCTTGGATTAGGAGGTTTACTACCTCTTCAGGGGTGGCATTTGGAGAAATGGTGGTTGCATTCAAGGCCTCTAGCACGACCCTTCTATGAGTGATAGAAGTGGTTAACAGTTGCCATATGGATATGTCGGCTTTTGTTCTTTGCAGTTGCTTTAGGATATTGATCCCATCATCTTCTTTCGCTATTTGCATTTGGGCTGAATTGCTATTGGGGATGGCTTTTTTACAGGCTCTATGGGTTGGATTTGAGATGGATCCATATAGATGTTTTCGGGCCTGAATTGGCGTCCCGATCTTGTGAGATAATTCGGAGCTTTGTCATCTTCTTCCTTCTCATCATCGGAGATATTATACCAGGCTTTGCCATTGGTTATGTCATGGACCTGAGGAGTCAACACATCTTCTGGATCAGTATATGCCCCATTATCTTCCTCATCACTATCCCAAAGGCCGCAAACGTCGAGCGTGGATCTTGGGCTTGGGTATGGTGGTATAGCCTGTCCAATAGGTGTGATCAAATAGGAGGGATCGAACCCTTCTTCTATGTCAATAGCAAAAGAGTTCCCAAGGGGATTATTGTTGTTACTGGGCGGTGGTGCATCTTTAGGCAATGGTATGGTGCCATTGTCAAACAGATCTTGGATTTTGTCCTTAAGGGTGTAACACTTTTCAGTATCGTGCCCACACCCCCTGTGGTATTTGCAGAATGCAGATTCATTCCAATATGGTGACCTTTTCTCTACAGGTGGATCGGGGGTAGGCCCAATCGGATGTAGATAGTCTCCTTTGATCAGCTTATCTAGAGCTTTGACATAAGTCATCCCGAGGGGTGTACCTTCTTGGACGCCTATCAGCCATGGCGTTCACTTCATTTCCTCTACTAGTGGAGGTATGGTTGGCGCTGGTGTATTTCTTGTCCTTATATCCACTGGTGTTGTTATTGTAAGTGAATTTGTTCTTCGCTCTTTGGAGTTAGTCTTCTTCAATGGCCATGCCCCCTTCAGTTAATTGGGCATAGGTGGTTATGGGTTGAAACTTCATGTGTTCGCGGTATTCAGATGCCAAATTCTGGACTAGCATGCGGATTTGATCTCTTTCAGATGGGCGATCAATCATCTCGGCGACCTTAGTCCTCCATCTTCTCACGAAACTAGTGAATCCTTCTTTGTCTCCTTGCTTAGTGATGTCCAGCTCTCTTAATGTCATGGGTGGCAAGACATTGTCAGCATATCTCTGAAGGAACAGTGTGGATAGATCTTCCCATTTTTCCAATTTTTGGGTGGGCAACTTGAAGAACCAGGCCCTGACAGCAGGATCCAAGATTTGGGGAAAGAGGTGAACATACAACTCTTGTTCAATGCCTCTAAGGCCCAATGCAGTAGTAAAAGCCCTAATGTGATCTTGTGGATCATCGGTTCCTTTGAATGTGGGAACTTCAGGCATAGAGAACTTGGTGGGCGATTTTCCCTTAATGTGGGGAGTATAGCCCTCATAATTAATGATCATGTCGTTGAAGGCCCGACTCTTACCTAAGACGGATTCAAGCCTGTTTAGCTTGGCTTGAAGCTCTAGCACCTCTTTAGTGGAGGGTTCGGCCTTTTCCCCATCGGGCTTGGGCTTGTCTTCATCTTTATTAGGGGGATCCAACTTGCGACACGGACTTCCATATCAGTGAATCTAGCATTCATAGTGACCATTTGGGCTAAAAGGTCATCCATCTTTTGGTCACCGGTTCTCTCGGCATCTCCAGACATAGCGGACTTAGGTGAATTGGATGGCGAGGTTTGAGGTGACAGTGGCGGTGTGCGAAGGTAATCGAGCCAAACAGGGCCCACGAATTGTGCTTGTGGCGAAGGTTTGAATGATAACTTGCGGACTAACCTCTTGCTGGACTCGTCTCTCTCCCACTCCCTAGGACCAGGATCTCTTCTTCTACCAATTATGGACATAAAAAGGCCCATTTAAGAAAATAGAAAATAGATGGGAACCTCTAGATAATAATAAAAGTTTCATTTTAAAACAAATGTAGGAAGAGAATCTAGGACTAATCCTCAACATGGTGATTTTTTGAGTAAGACGCGATTTTATGTAAATAGCATATTCTAATCAATGATCTTTCTACTCTATTAAAATTATAAATACTCTTGACTTCCATATGGTATGAAACTCCTAATTTTAGAAAAAGAGAAATACTGTTGACTTGCATATGGAATTAAATTGGACTCTTTTTTATTTGGTGACAGATCATTCACGGGAATATGTTATTTGCATGCAATCTTCCTAACATTGTCACTAGCATTTTACTGATGGAAAGGAACGTCTTCCTAACATGGTCACTAGCATCGTCAGAGTCATACAAGGATTCTTCTTGAGGAGTCATCTTCTTTGTGAGATAATTCAAAGCTTTGTCATCTTCTTCCTTCTCATCATCGGAGATATCATACCAGGCTTTGCCATTGGTTATGTCATGGACTTGAGGAGTCAACACATCTTCTGGATCAGTATATGCCCCATTATCTTCCTCATCATTATCGTTAGAGTCATACAAGGATTTTGCTTCCGAAAAAGATAAGATCCTAGACTCTATTTGAACAAGTAACAAAAGGGAAACCTTCCCTAACCAGGACTCAATAAAAGAATCCTAAGGGGGGATGTAATCCTAATATTCTATGGAAGTTAATCACACAGCGAGGAAACAATTAATAATATAGCGAATCAATCAACTAGCACTTTGATATGGACTATGAGACATAATGCAGTGGTTTGACACAAACTGTGGTTGGATAAGGTAACCCACAACCGGATGCGTTTCGTCATCTAAGGGGTGCATAGTAAGACTAGACGTACCGTTTTACTCATCTCGAATGGAAACATGTAAATGTCATGGGGTGGAACACGACTATGTGCAAAGGTAGTTCGGACCGAGTGGGTCACTGGCCTAAGTCATAGACAATGTTCCAAAGGGTAAATCCTATAATGGTGTGGTGATGTCTTTCAACATCTTGCAAAGATAATGCATGCAATATGAATGATTTGGATGCAAAACGGCAAAGAAAATAAACACGTATGGTAATTTTGAACCAAATAGCTAAATATAAATCATTGACATGGATAAGTGTTCGAATTACATCCTCTTATTAAGTCTCCAGTGAAGTCGCCACTGTAAGAACCCTCGCCTTTCCGGCGCGCTTTCGATTTTTAGTTGAGATTACTGGTTCTTAAATATGTGTCACATGTGATTCAAATTGATTATAAAGAACAATAATTTGCAAATAAGAAGCCGCCACCAATTTTTAAGGAAACAATTAGAAACCATCAAAAGTGCACCCCAATTCCTATTGGGAATTGACTCATGCCCATGAGGACTAAGTATTGAGTTCAGGGATGTAGGTACGAAATAAAACAAACGAATCTCATCTAAATCGCCCGTATTAACGGCCTCTACTAAGCTTATCCATGTCAAGTATTTATTTATGCTAGATGGTTCCATACAAATCCTGTCGTCCAATGGTCCTAAATTAACTAGGCGGGTTAAGAGCAACCAAATTACCTACGTTATCACTTTACATGCATACTATTAACAAGCATAAACATGATATAAAGCATTAAAATAACGCTCTAACCTACCAACTTTGCTAAACGCGCCATATATTGCATATGCACATCAATAAAACTGTTAGTATCTTCAAAAGAACAATAATAATGCAAAGGTGCTAACTTTATGCTACAATAAACCTAGGAGGCTATTATATGCATGCAAAAACTATAAAAAGATGCAAACTTGCATAAACTAATAAAAAGACACAAACTTTATATTAACTAATCAAGCATAGTTATCTACAAAATCAGAAGCATGCAAATTTATTCAACCATAATCAAAACCTAAATAAAACATGATGAATGAACAATAAAACAAGAGATTTAATAAAGGATTAGGCCCTCAGGATGGTTAACCTAGACGTTCTATTCGAACGGGACTAGTAGAATTGGGATTGCTCTTCGATCTTGGGAGCTAGGCTAGGTGTATTGCTTGCTTGAATCTTCAGATTTCTGAATTAGGGGAAATATGTGCTCTCAATGCTGTCAAAAATATGAACTGACTGACCTCCCATAGAAGAGGGTGAAAGGGAGTATTTATAGAGTTGGGGGACGGATTTAGGGGCCTAGGGCTAGAAGCCCGGCGCCAAAATTCGGCCCAGTCAAAAAATGGGGCTCAGCGCTTGGCCAGACAGCTCCCGCTGTCACGCGCTGGCCGTTGAGCAGCCTGTGAAGGCCTCCGGGCATGACGGCGCGCGCGTGACTAGGGTTTTTGACTTTTTGTGCTCTGTAAATTACGAAATTTCCCTTGGGCTGGCCCAAGGGGCCGGGATTGAGCGGTTTTGACCCAAATCTTCAAGACGCAATATCTCTTGATCCAGGAACCTGATTGAGGCAAGGTCAAAGGTGTTGGAATCCTTATAACAAGGTCTATCCAAAGACTGAGGTTTCAAGGAATTTGGTCTAGATTTCCGAGCAATGTCCTTTTCTACTTACGTCCATGTTAATCCATTACCATCATCATTGGGCGTTGCGGTGTCAGGGGATGAGAACCTATTAGGGTGTCTACAGAGGCCAAAAGCTTCATTGATACTTTCTATCTGCAATATTTAATGATTGAAAAGACTGTAAGAGATTGGAGAAGTAATGACGCTTGTAAATATTATCGTCATGCTACTCATTAGTGCTCTCTGAATGACCCGATGCGGGTTTTGACAAATAACCCCTGCGCCTTCGATGGGTCATAAACCTGTACTCTATTTGAAATCCTATCAATACGGTATAAATACCACCATCCTTGACAGGCCACAGGAGCAAAAAACTGCATTCATTGCTTCAAAGTTGATATTCAATGTCCCACTAACTTCATCTCTCAATTCAGTGACTCCCTCCATAAAAGCTTTCCTATAGGCCTTGCCACGCTCCTCCCCTTGATCGTAGGCCTGAACTACATTATTTTACCAAACAAGAGAAAAATATTTCAGTACATTAACATGGTACAAATCATAAAGAACTGGTCTTCAAGTACATCCTTTAACTTACAATCCATATGGAGGAAAAGATATATCCTAGATGTTGCTGTTCATCAATGTCCAATTTATGCTTTAGATGGTTCAAGTATGATGACAGATACTTGACGACCTACAATTTTAAAAAATCAGTTGCATGAGATAAAAACGTACTATACTAGTTGTCTATATTGGATGAGTGTATTATTACCTGAACCTCAATGTAGCCCTTGTTCTTTTTTTGTATTAATTAGAGAATCATAAAGCTGTGAGCAGGACACTTTCACATGTTGTAACTTGAGGACGGTAAAATCATCTCTACAACAAAAGGGAAATATAAGAATAGCAACTGAATTCTAATGTATGTAGAAATATCATTCAATGTGCGTCACCTTTTTCTGAGGGACTGCTTCGTTGTCATGTACTCCTTCACACGGTTGGTATTTTCATAAAACATTTCACCATCGCGAAAAGGATGGGTACTGTGGTCCTTGTTGACATCCTCGTCAGACAAGGACTCCTGGTTATTGGCCTAGGGTCGGATAGAGGTAGCCGCGTCCATTGAATGTTGCTCATGACTTTCACCTTCCTTAGAGACGGATAACGTCTTATTATGTGGCTCTTCTTTGTCCTCATCTTCAGTTTGTTTCCCAACAACTTCGATCGCGTTTGTCTTCAATGTTTGCAACGTTGTGTTTCTCCTTGTTGCACCTAGCAAATCTAGTCTCCCATCCACGACACTCTCCACTCCTTCGGCTCCACCATGTTCCTCCTCATTTAGTTCCCCATCCACGCCCCTCTGGACGCTATTCACTCATCTTGGGGCAGCAACCTCATCTATGTTATTTTCTCTTAGACTTTTCCTTTTTTTGATCCCTTTCCCATCAACTGGGCAAGTTGCAGCTCTTTTCGGATGTCTCACCCTTGGGAGGCGAACTACATTTTCCGGGAACACCTGCACACGTGACATGGCCGAGCTGATTAGTTTCGCTGCGTTTATCAGGTCATAAGTTTTCACTACAAATAAACAGCGTACCCTATTTTGTTCCTCCTCCTTCAATTCTTGTGTTTCCATAGTGACTATCCTTGGTCTTACTGTTTTGACAAACACAGGATCAACCTCTAGACTTTTAGTGGGATATGTGCACCCATATCTCACTTCATCAACAATCTGAGATAGAGGATTAATTAAGTATCTAGTAACAACGACAAACGGAGTTGATCAATAGTTGTGTAATATGAACAATCGATTCTCAAACATCATGCAAAAACCACTCTTTACTAGGTCCTAACTCATGAATTGACAAACACGAACGATCCTAATCATATAGGTGTAAAACATATATTGACAAACTTAAATTGACAAACAAAAGTGTAAAACATAAAATAATCATGGTTGTGTAAAATATTGGAAAACTCTGATGCACCTGTAAATAGCCAAATCTCCCATCAGGCCCAATGTCCCTTTTGAGAGCTTTTTTCAAATCCATAGGTTCCCACACCAAATCCTTGGCTTTTGAAGATCCCACCTCAGTCCGCCCTTAGCATAAGCTAGTGTGTCCACATACAGAATCTGCGATGACAAGGGCCGAATTTTATGAGACGGAATATTCTTTTCGAATCTTAGACGCACAAGAGTACTTCAACAGTAACTTAGGGTTTCAGATAGAAATCTTACAGTCAAGAGAAGAGCAGATCCATATACTCCTGAACCTTTTTTGTACCCCTTCTTCTTGAATTCACACAGCTGTTGAGTGTTGTCGCACGCACTACAAATTAATATTAATGATTCACTCACGAACTCTAACTAACTAGTAGATAGGGTAAGTAAGGGTCGATCCCACAACGATTATGTTGCTAAAGTTAAATTAATTATCTAAATTAAAATTAAAAACTAAGTAAACTAAAATTTATAAACAAAAGAAATAAAATCACTATGACTACAATTCTACTAAAATGAACTAACTTCTATTTTTGTCTTAAAACACACAAGTTTTGGGGGGGACTTTTAAGCAGTGGATTAACTAGTCAAAATTAGCAATAATAAGAATCTATTAACTAACTAAGGACACAAATTTAAAAAGTGATTAAAAGTGATGACAACAATAGGCAAGAGACATGTCATTTTATCAAGATATCTGAATTTAATCATCAATCATGTGAATGGTTATTGGATAAGTTGACTGTAGAATTATCTTGAATGCAAGAAATTCCCTATCTTCTCACGAGTTTAATTTAACTACATATAAGTATGTAATTTAAATCCTAATTAAGTTAACTGACTTGACCAAGAAAGCATGAATTAAATCAGTTAAATTAATTGCATTACGATTAAGAAGACATCACGAACTTTTAGATTTATTTTAATGAAAATGCTCCAACTAAAATAAAATCCAATCTATGTTAAAACTCTAATAATAAATTATTGAGTAAGAAAAGCTTCAACTCTTAATCTATTATTAGTTTCTACTTTAATTAATTAATTACGATTAATTATCCTAGCAAGAGAAACATGTGAATTAACCTAAGTGGCCAATTTAAATTAATTAAACATGCTTCACATACGATATGTCACAAGTTTAACATAATACTCAAAATACCAAACACATCAAATTAAGCACACAATATATATCTCATAAACCAAAATATCAAGAGTCAATTACATGTTCTTGCCCAAGAAACTTACGCTAACATAATAACATACACAAAGAAATTGGAAGAAAAGGGAATAGAAGAACTCATTGAATAGCTTCCGGGTGTTACTTCTAGCTCTAAGTGCAGGGGTCTTAGCTCCAAATGTACGTCCCAAAACTCCGATGTCAATTAATTACTAAGACCTTAACTTAATGTTAACTAAGTTAAGATCCTAGCACTAATTATGCCCTCTCTCTTTCCCTTTCTTTTCCGTTGTTTGCTACTATGGTATTGTAGCTCTCTTATTGTGTATCAGAAACTTGTCCCTTTAGCTCCTCCTACGTGTGTCATTTTATAGGCAAAACCTCTTGTTTCATTTGCTCATCAATGACATCACAAACCACATCCATAGCTAGCTACCTAGTGCACCTATTGATCACTGTGTTTTTACCGCCCCTACTTCTATAGCTGTTGAACTGGGTTGTTGTGCTTCCTTCCTTCATTACATTTCTTCACTCTTCTTCATTATTAATCAATCACCTGTGGCCGTCCAAAGTCTGCCTCATGTGAATATCATTAAATAATGCTCATGTTCTGATGAAATTGACTTTCTAGCTCCTTGCTCTTCACTTGATTTAGTCTCGAATTGCTACTTGCTGCTACTATATTTTAATCTCACAAAGGCAATTTCTAGCCACACATCTTAGAGAACACGTAAGACATGTACTCCTTCTAATGCATGTTATACACATTTTCTTTACTCTAAAATTATAACTATATTACTCCTTCATGTAACAACATATCAGGGTCCACCACTTCAGATTTGGAATTGGATTAATTCTTGGCAAGCAAAAGAAACATGAGCTGGAACAAGCCATTGTCATATAATCTTGTAATGTTTTGGACATCTGCTGCTTGTGACCCGATTTCGTATCTTTTCCTCACTGAATTTACTCAAAACATGAATGTTGTAGATCTTGTTTGAAGGTTTCCGCAGCAATTTGAATCATCTGGTTTCGATATCGGACGAGTGAGTTATGGCCAAAATACAGTAGACTTGTCAAAACTGTCCAAAATACGAGTTTAGCTCAATTTAGACGTTATGTATTCTTTTGTTTTCTAAATCAATATATGAGCTAAAATGACTATTCTTGACAAAAAATAAGCATAAAGTGCTAAGTATAAGGGATTAAAACTGTCGTCGTTTTGGCACTTATCAAATTCCCCCACACTTAGTTGTTTGGCCGTCCTCGGCCAAATTGACTCCTAACACACTAGAAACAAAGTAAAAGTCTTAACTATGAATGGAAGGTGGTACATATCACGATTTATGAGCATAAATGAGTATTGAGGATACGTAATCAAACTAACTTATACCTTTAACTAATAGAAAATACTTAACTTGGTTTTCTCATCTAAAGGTCATCGAGTCAAAGTAGTAGATTTTGATGTTTAATGTACATGAAGTGCTACAAAATATGCATAACATGAATCAAGAGGACTTCTCAAATGGCATAACGAGGCTAGGGTGAAAAGGTATGAAAATTATCTAGGATGTGGTGGTAGAAATCCGAAGAATAGTAGAGAGCAGAGCAACACCACAAGTGAAAATTTAAGAACATCATACCATATCACTATCACCACGTCATTTTTCCTCTTTTTTATTTTTAATGGTTTAGGGAAAATATGACTCTTAATGTTCTGTCACTTTTAAACTGACCCATGTAGCGAGCTTTAAATCAATGACTCTCGTTCCAGTTGGCCCAAGGAATTAGGTGTTAAGGCACCCCTCGGATTTACTTACTCGAGTCATATTTAAATAGAGACAGAAACACCACACGTACATGATTGGGTATAATTTTATATTTTTACTTTGGAATTCAACCCAAACATTGGTACGCAGAGCCTTATTTATTTATTTCCCTTTTCACACAACTTTTTTATTTTTTATTATTATTTTTTTTATTCTCTTTCACCACACTTGAATTGTGGAACATAACAACGATGCCATTGATAACCATCCACACTCTCTTGCTTCAAATAGTCTACTAATCTAAAGATAGGTAGATCATTTATTTTTGAGTTTCAGTTTATTTGTGGTGCAACCAAAAATAAGGCCGAAAAAGGCTCAAATTGACTCACTAGTGGAAGTAATGTCATGGTAGGCTATTTGGCTATGTGGTGGTATAAAGTCCTTATGCCTCAATCATTTCCATGCATGCACATAATCAATGAAAATCAACATGTAACAACTTCAAAAAGGTTAACTTTGACTGAAATCTCTTATTATTTTGACTGCCAGGTTAAGAATAATCCATTAGTTACAAGTATAAATTCAACAAGTTTATATCCTTTACTAGCTCAGTATGATCACAAAGGACATGCACCAATTTCTTTATTGGATAAAACACACCAAACCACACTAAAACAAAACAAAAAAAACGAAAAATTTACCCTAAAAAGACACAAACAACAATTTGTTCTCCCCCCCACACATAAATCTTACATTGTCCTCAATGTAAAGTTTAAATGTAAAGAAAAGAAACAAAGCAGAAAACAAACATGAAATAAAAAGGAAAGAAATACTCCATTGGGTTGCCTGCCAAGCAGCGCCTTTATTTTCTGTCGTGGGCTCGACTCAATGTCAGCTCTCTTTAATCCGAATAGACTGGATTTTCGATATCTATCACATCTAGCTAGTTGGCTGTATACCCTACATAAAAAGGTTTAAGTCTGTGGCCATTCACTTTGAAAACTTTTCCTGTATCAATGCTGCGTATCTCAACTGCACCATGCTCAAACACATTATCCATCTTGATTTCAACTTACCAGGAAAGAGTCTTATTCTTGAGTTATAAAGCAAAACTTTGTCACCAACGTCAAAACTCTTCCTAGAAAGCATTTTGTCATGATAAAGCTTTGTTTTCTCTTTATAAACCCTAGAATTCTCATATGCATCATTCCTATTTTCTTCCAATTCTTGGATTTGCAACTTCCTATTAACAATAGCATTATCATAATCCCAGTTGCACTGTTTAATAGCCCAAAATGCCCTATATTCCAACTCTACAGGAAGATGACAAGCTTTTCCAAACAACAAGCGGTAAGGAGACATGCCAATTGGTGTTTTAAATGCAGTTCTATAAGCCCTAGAGTGCATCACCCAAACGAACCCTCCAATCTTTTCTATTAGGGTTCACAACTTTTTCCAGGATTGATTTAATTTCCCTATTAGAAATTTCAGCTTGTCCATTTGTCTGGCGATGATATGCAATTGATATCTTATGAGTGACATGGTATTTCTTAAGCAAAGATTCAACAACTCGATTACAAAAGTGAGTTCCCCGATCACTAATGATAGCTTTAGGTACACCAAATCTATTAAAAATATGGTTCCTAACAAATTCAACAACCACTTTAGAATCATCAGTTCTAGTTGCTTTTGCTTCTACCCATTTTGAAACATAATCAACTGCAACTAAGATGTAAACATTGCCAAAAGAAGGTGGAAAATGTCCCATAAAATCAATTTTCAAGCACAAAAATAGGTCTTAGGTGCATTTGATCTATCTTGGAGATACTCCCAATTCTTTAACATGGTTCACACGATTTCACGAATAGATAAGCATCTTTATGCAATGAAGGCCAAAAGAATCCACATTCCAAAACTTTATGAGCAATTCGCTTTGGACCAAAATTGCCACCACATTCAAATGCATGACAAAACTCAAGAATGGATTTAATATCATGATCAGGCACACGTTTTCTCATAATTTCATCAAGACATATTTTAAACAGATAAGGTTCATCCCAAATGTAGTGTTTCGCATCATGTATGATCCTATCCTTTTGACCTCTAGATAAATCATTAGGTAGTTCCTTGGTCACTAAATAATTAACAATATCAGCATACCAAGGTAAGTTTCCATACAACGCAAACAAATGCTCATCGGGAAATTAATCAGACAATGGAAATACTTCTCTGTCTTGGATGATTCTGCTCAAATGATCTGCAACCGAGTTCTCAGCTACTTTCTTATCTCTAATCTCAATGTCAAACTCTTGGAGTAACAAAACCCATCTAAGAAGTCTAGGCTTAGACTCCTTTTTCTTCCAAAGGTGCCTCAAAGCTGCATGGTCAGAATAGATCATCACTTTAGTACCCAACAAATAAGAACGAAATTTCTCTAAAGCAAACACAATTGCATACAACTCCTTTTCAGTTGCTGTATAATTGCATTGGGCATCATCAAGTGTCCTTGAAGCATAATAAATCACATGGGGGACGCGCCTAACTCTTTGTCCTAAAACTGCACCAACTGCCTTATCACTAGCATCACACATTATTTCAAAAGGCAAGTTCAAATCAGGTGGTTGTATAATAGGAGTTGAAACAAGCTTCTCTTTAACTGCATCAAAAGCCACTCTACAATTCTCATCAAATTCAAATGACACGTCTTTTTGCTGCAATCTACACAATGGTTGTGCCACTTTTGAGAAATCTTTAATGAACCTTCTATAAAAACTAGTATGCCCTAGAAAGGAACGAATTTCACGAACACAAGAAAGGTATGGGAGGGATTTAGTCACATCAATTTTTGCCTTATCAACCTCAAGACCTTTAGAAGAGACAACATGCCCTTAGACTATACCTTTTTCAACCATAAAATGACATTTCTCATAATTTAAAACCAGGTTAGTCTCAATGCACTTTTTTGGCACAAGTTCTAAATTCTCCAAACATGTATTAAATGAATTAGCATAGACAGTAAAATCATTCATGAAAACCTCAATGATGTGAGCAACATAATCAGAGAAAATAGACATCATGCATCTCTGAAAAGTAGCAGGGGCATTGCAGAGACCAAAAGGCATCCTTCGATATGCAAACGTCCCAACTGGACAAGTGAAAGTGGTCTTTTCTTGATCCTCGGGAGCTGTGACAATTTGATTGTACCCAGAATAACCGTCTAAAAAGCAATAGTGAGAACGTCCAGCTAGACGCTCTAACATTTGGTCCATGAAAGGGAGAGGAAAATGGTCTAGTCTGGTAGAAGCATTAAGCTTTGTATAATCTATGCACACTCTCCATCCATTTTGCACTCTAGTGGGAACCAATTCTCCTTCTTTGCTCTCAACAAATGTTAGACCGATTTTCTCAGGCACTACATGAATAGGAATCACCCATTGAGAATATGTGATAGGGTATATGACTCCAGCATCAAGCAACTTAAAAATCTCTTTCTTAACAACCTCCATCATAGGGGGTTTCAAACGACGTTGAGTCTCCCTAGATGTTTTAGCTCCTTCTTCTAAAATGATTTTATGCATGCAAATTGAAGGGCTGATTCCTTTGATGTCAGCTAAAGTCACCCTATGGCAGTTTTATGGTCCTTAAGAATGTTAACCAATCGATACAACAGATGGGGACAACTTCTCTTGTGAAATTGGAAGATCAATTTTTGCCACACTAGGTATAGAAACAACACAAGCTGACAATTCTGATCAATTAAATCATGATCACATGCTATATGTAAGGTCTTAAGAGTATCCTCATCAATGCTCAAATTCATAATTACATGCATCAAATCAGTGTGATTTAATTCAAACATATCTTCAACAAGAGAATCACAAACATCAACAGTGCACAAGGAAGACACTTCATCACTTGGGTGTTTCATAGCATCATAGATGTTAAAAGAAATTTTCTCTCTGTGAAACTCCATAGAAAGAGTTCCATCATGCATATCTATCTTGGTCTTAGCAGTTCTAAGAAAAGGTCTTCCTAAAAGAATGGGTGAAAGGTCAGCTGAAGTACAGTGTCCTTCCATCCTCAACACATAAAACTCAGCGGGAAAAACCAACTCATTTACTTTGACCAAGACATCTTCTATGACACCCTCGAGATATGCTACGGACCTGTCTGCTAATTGAATGACAACACCGGTGGGTTTCAAAGGTCCAAGATTTAGGGAGGTATAAACGGATAAAGGCATGACATTAATCGAACCTCCCAAATCTAACATACACCCAGATATCTCAATGTTTCCTATGGTATAAGGTATAGCAAAAATACCAGGGTCTTTTTGTTTTTGAGAAAGTTTCTTTTGTAAAACAGCAGAAATATTCTCTCCAACAGTTACTTTCTCATTACCCTTAAGTCTTTTCTTGTTAGTGCAAAGTTCTTTCAAAAATTTGGCATATCGAGGCACTTGCTTAATGGCATCTAACAAGTGAATGTTCACTTCAATTTTCTTAAAAACCTCTAAGACATCTTTCTCATTTCCTCCTTTTTATTCTTAGCCAACCTAGCAGGAAAATGTGGCCTAATCTTAATCTCAGGGAATGGTTCTTCAGACTTTGTCTCATTTTGTTTCAACTTGGTCTTAGGGTTCACATTTGGTTCGACTTCTAACTCCTTCTCCAAATCTAAAGGATTTTTTCTCTTAGGTCCTTTCAACTCATTCCCACTCCTTAACGTCACAACACAAGCATTTTCTCTAGGGTTCAAAGGCTGTGAGGGAAGCTTGTTAGACAAGTGAGCCTTCAATTGGCTCGCCTCAGAAGCTAACTGGCCCATTTGACTCTCCATGTTCTGAATACTAGCCTTAGTATCTTTTTGAAAACTAATCGAGCTAGAGGCAAGGGATTTTACCATATCCTCAAGAGACATGCCTTGAGATTGGGTTTGGGGAGGTTGATTAGAAGAAGTTTGGCCTTGATTAAAGCCAGGGGGGTTATTGGCATTTGGAGGTCTAACTCCTTGATTCCCCCACCTAAAATTAGGATGATCCCGCCATCCTTCATTATAGGTGTTCGAATAAGGGTTATATCTCATTTGAGGCGGTCCAAGAAATCCTCCAAGAGCATTAGCTTGCTCTCCATTTTCAAACAAGGTGGGACAAGAATAAGTTGGATGTCCCGTGTTCAGAAAAATACCACATGCTTTGACATGCACATTATTACCACTCAACATCTTTCCAACAAGGTTTGTTAGGTTGTCTAATTTTTGTTCCAAATTATGCACACCAACCTCTTTTACTTTTCGGGTGTCATCTTGTCTAGGCCCAAATGATTGTGTGTTTGCAGCCATATTAGCAATTAATTTTCGAGCGTCTTGTGGGGTTTTGTCCACCAGGGCACCACCACTAGCAGCATCGATCATGGATCTATCAGTTACAAGAAGACCTTCATAAAAGTATTGGATTAATAATTGTTCACTTATCTGGTGATGAAGACAACTAGCACGCAATCTTTTAAATCTCTCCCAATACTCATGCAAAGACTCTCCATTATACTGACGAATACCACAAATATCCTTCCTAATGGAAGTTGCAAGAGAAGCAGGAAATAACTTTTCTAGGAAAAGTCTCTACATCTCAGTCAATGTACTCAAAGAACCAGGGGGCAAATAATACAACCAATCTTTAGCACTATCTTGCAAGCTAAAAGGAAAAGCACGCAATTTAATCACATCTTGTTCTACCCCTTCAGGTTTCATGGTACTACACACAACATAAAATTCTATTAAGTGCCCGTGAGGATATTCACCAGACATACCACGAAAAACAGGTAACAACTGAATAAACCCAGAATGCAATTTAAAAGCTGTAGTAACTTCAGGAAACACAATGCATAAGGGTTGATCATTTAAACTAGGAGCAGCGAGCTCCTTGAGGGTACGATTAGCCATATTAAAATAAGTTGGAAAAGTCTCACCAAAAGAAGTAGCAAAGCTGAAAAACTCCTCTAGTGAATAGATTGGTTCTTCTTTGAATCCTTCCTTTCCAATGACTTTACCGTCTCTCAACTTCATACACCAAGGGTATCTACTCTACAGTTGTAACAACTACAAAAACAAAATAAAAAAAATTAATAATTAATTAAACTTAGCAAAAAAATAATCCCCGGCAACGACGCCAAAATTTGTTGAGTGTTGTCACACGCACTACAAATTAATATTAATGATTCACGAACTCTAACTAACTAGTAGGTAGGGTAAGTAAGGGTCGATCCCACAGAGATTATGTTGCTAAAGTTAAATTAATTATCTAAATTAAAATTAAAAACTAAGTAAACTAAAATTTATAAACTAAAGAAAATAAAGTCACTACGACTACAATTCTACTAAAATGAACTAACTTCTATTTTTGTCTTAAAATACACAAGTTTTGGGGGGGGGGGATTTTTAAACAGTGGATTAACTAGTCAAAATTAATAATAATAAAAATCCATTAACTGACTAAGGACACAAATTTAAAAAATGATTAAAAAGTGATGACAACAATAGGCAAGAGACATGTAATTTTATCAAGATATCTGGATATAATCATCGATCATGTGAATGGTTATTGGATAAGTTGACTGTAGAATTATCTTGAATGCAAGTGAATTCCCTATCTTCTCATGAGTTTAATTTAACCACATATAAGTATGTAAGTTAAATCCTAATTAAGTTAACTGACTTGACCAAGAAAGCAAGAATTAAATCTGTTAAATTAATTGCATTACGATTAAGAAGACATCACCAACTATTAGATTTATTTTACTGAGAATGCTCCAACTAAAATAAAATCCAATCTATGTTAAAACTCTAATAATAAATTATTGAGTAAGAAAAGCTTCAACTCTTAATCTATTATTAGTTTCTACTTTGATTAGTTAATTAAGATTAATTATCCTAACAAGAGAAACATGTGAATTAACCTAAGTGGCCAATTTAAATTAATTAAGCATGCTTCAGATAAGATATGTCAGAAGTTTAACATAAAACTCAAAATACCAAACACATAAAATTAAGCACACAATATATATCTCATAACCAAAATATCAAGAGTCAATTACATGTTCTTGCCCAAGAAACTTACGCTAACATAATAACATACACAAAGAAATTGGAAGAAAAGGGAATAGAAGAACTCATTGAATAGCTTTCGGTTGTTACTTCTAGCTCTAAGTGCAGGGGTCTTAGCTCCAAATGAATGTCCCAAAACTCCGATGTCAATTAATTACTAAGACCTTAACTTATTATTAACTAAGTTAAGATCCTAGCACTAATTATGCCCTCTCTCTTTCACTTCCTTTTTCTTTGTTTGCTACTATGGTATTGTAGCTCTCTTATTGTATATCAGAAACTTGTCCCTTTAGCTCTTCCTACGTGTGTCATTTTATAGGCAAAACCTCTTGTTTCATTTGCTCATCAATGACATCACAAGCTACATCCATAGCTAGCTACCTAGTGCACCTATTAATCACTGTGTTTTTGCCGCCCCTACTTCTATTGCTGTTGAACTGGGTTGTTGTTCTTCCTTCCTTCATAACATTTCTTCACTCTTCTTCATTATTAATCAATCACCTGTGGCCGTCGAAAGTCTGCCTCATTTGAATATTATTAAATAATGCTCATGCTTCTGATGGAATTGACTTTCTAGCTCCTTGCTTTTCACTTGATATAGTCTCGAATTGCTGCTTGCTGCTACTATATTTTAATCTCACAAAGGCAATTTCTAGCCACACATCGTCTTAGAGAATACGTAAAACATGTACTCCTTGTAATGCATGTTATACACATTTTCTTTGCTCTAAAATTGCAACTCTATTCATCCTTCATGTAACAACATATCAGTGTCCACCACTTCAGATTTAGAATTGGATTAATTCTTGGCAAGCAAAAGAAACATGAGCTGGAACAAACCATTGTCATTTAATCTCGTAATGTTTTGGACATCTGCTGCTTGTGACCCGATTTCGTATCAGTTCCTCACTGAATCGGAACTTACTCAAAACATGAAAGTTGTAGCTCTTGTTTAAAGGTTTCCGCAGAAATTTGAATCATCTGGTTTTGATATCGTACGAGTGAGGTATGGCTACAAAAAATTAGAATGGTCAAAACTGTAAAAAATACGAGTTAGCTCAATTTACACGTTATGTGTTCTTTTGTTTTCTAAATCAATATATGAGCTAAAATGACTATTCTTGACAAAAAATAAGCATAAAGTACTAAGTATAAGGCACTTATCAACATCCAATCAAGTACGTATTGACCCCAATTGAATTGTTCCAAATTATGTACCACATTCGAAGTCAGGGCTTGTAGTTGTGGCCTGAACCATGAGCTTGTTGTATGGCAGAGAATGTTTCCAAGGCAATAGAAAACAAAGTTCCTTAAGAACTTGATCCTATCCTCTTGCTCACCAACGCACTTCTTAAGGACAGTGAACTCATCTATCCCACCGTTGTTGTCGTACTCTTCTTTCAATTTCAACACGGCAGGGTCGGTGGCTTTAGCAACAGGGACAGCCTTAGCGTTTGCAGATGCCGGTAT
This sequence comes from Tetragonia tetragonoides, assembly GCA_038025085.1. NCBI lineage: Eukaryota > Viridiplantae > Streptophyta > Magnoliopsida > Caryophyllales > Aizoaceae > Tetragonia > Tetragonia tetragonoides. Next base: position 27,268,196 of record CM076142.1, read on the forward strand.
CCCAAAAACCCACCCAATCATATTAGGTGTAATCTCCAACTTCTTAGGAGCGCCTGGTTCATCTTCTTCTCTCAACATTAGTACGCAAATGTCTTTGTCAAACCTCTTGCTTAACCAGTGGGAGTGGGCCTTGTCGACGATCCCAACGTCGAAATCTGTGAAGTGCTCAAATCCCGTATCTTTCAACCAGCTCTTTTGTTGCGTGGTGAGTCTTTCAACAAGCAGTACGACCTTCTTCGGGTGACAGCGGACTGTTGCGGTTTCCTACATCAAACAGAAAATGTATTACGTAATATACATTGTATTCAATGACCAAAAGAAAAAAAAATTACGAGGACTTTATTACATAATGGTGTGATTTCGAAGGTGCCACTGGTCTTCCTCTCTTCTGTTTTCGACCTCCACCTATTGCTTTTACTATTTGGGGTGACTGACCCCCTTCCTCGTTTGGGCTGACCACTACCTTGTCTTTTTCACTCAAAGAGTCCATTACTTTTTTACCACAGCTGATCCTGTCGTACCATCTGCAACATCACATTCCATCTCAGCAGAACTTACCTCTCCCCTCTTCTTTTTACTCCTGGTGTAATGACTGTCGAATATCAACACAACAACAACCTCCTGTTTGTGTACACCCCGATCATTTGTCTGCAAGAACAAACCACCTATGATCATCCTACTTAATGAGTTGACACTATTTTATCAATCCAGTCCTTCTAACTAATAGTCCAATTCCAATCAATGATAATACTACGTGTCTTACTATTATAATCCATTCCATATTATTCTTTATCCTGACATTTGTTAGGTATTGAAGGACTATTGTATGAAACCTGAAGGTTATACCCAAATAAATTTATCTATGTATTACTTCCCTTACAATATGCACCATGTATATAAACTTACAACTGCGATGAGCCCGCTATTAATGCAATTTTCTTCGGGAGGTCTAACAAAAACAACAAACATCAAGTAAATCATGTACCTTTTCATTTTCTGCTTCGGCCTCATCCACCATCTCTTGCTGTAATTCCTTTGGCTAATCACTACTTATCTAGGAACAACGAAACATTATTGTTTCATTAGCAGGCACAATCAATGGAAAATGAATATATAACACATCAGATTTATGTACTAGTATAAATGAAATTCTGTGATTGTTACGAATAATCATTTTGTGCTTCTTTAAATTATTGTATCCCCCTAACTTTCCCTCGTTATGAAGCAAACTTACGAACCATCAATAAAGCAGATGTACCTCAACGCATGTGACCAATCCTCGTATGCTTTTACTGACATACCCGGGTTTGACTTGCACGGACATTTTAAATCCTATGCATTTAAACCATAGTTTCAACGAAAACACTTCAGCATAACAGTTTGCCGTAATATCGGCCTTATATTAGAACAAAAATACTACCCCACGAACAAGATAAACACTAGCTAGTTTAAATACCTCAGCTGACTCTCCAACAGCAAAAGTAGGGACAGGAACTTGCGGCTCAGTTTGTGGCCAATCATTTTGTGGCTCAGTTGCTGGCACAACATTTTGTGGCTCAGTTTGAGGCCCATCATTTTGTGGCTCATTGGGTGTCCCATTATCAGGTACTGATTCGTCAGCACGACTAGTAGGAGAATCTTCACCACTTCGTTCTGTATGTACCTCAATCGACGTCCCTTTAGCTATAGGTGTACATTCAGAATTCCATCAATGGTGGAAGGGTTTGTAGGTGTTTCAGCTGGTTCTTCAGGATCCGTTCCATGGTTTTATGGCTCTAGCAACTCATTCATTGATAAAAATGGCTGAAATTGATTTCCATCAACATTAGAAATCCTCAATTGCAATTTTATTATAATTATATGGTTGTGCCCATAGTAATCAAACTAGGGTTTCTTTAGTTGCAACACGGGTGGGAAGGCTTGTACAAGTTTCAGCTTCATGTTCACGTACCATGGCATAATTGTGTAGGTCAAAGATAGGCTTGTCTAATTAAAAGCTGAGTAGTATGCCTGTAAATCAATCACCAACATTACAAATCTAAAAATGCAATTCAAACATATACCAAATATATGGTTGTGCCATATGCAAAACACATAAATTGCAAAATTCACATTTTCTTCAGGTGTAGATGTACATTGAGGAGCTCCAACAAGGGTTGGAGGGGTTGGAGGGATTGGAGGATTATCAGGTGGATGTTCATCTATCATTCCATGATTGTTTAGCTCCACTCTCGTCTTGTCTAAGACATCAGCTGAATCAGATGGCTGTAAATAATTCACCAAGTTTAGAAATCTTCAAATGCAATTTTACAAAATGTTTTCTATGCCTTGGCCCATAATAAAAACAAATCAGTTTCTACATGTACCTCACTACTGGCTTCTTTAGGTGTTGGTGGACAATCAGTAGTTTCAGTAAGGGTGGAAGGATTTGTGGGAGTTTTATCTGGTTCTTCATGTACCATTACATGGTTTTCTGGCTCCGCTTGAGGATTCTCTAACCCCTCATCAGGGGGTTGAAAAACATTCACCTACATTTGAATTCATCAATTCCATAGATAATAATTATATGGCTGTGCCAAGAGTAAAAACAGATCCAAAAATTGTAAATTTAGTTCCCATGTGAAACACATCATTCCTGACCTGATCGTCGAATACTCCTTCCACAAGAGCATCCTGTATTAGTGTATTTATATTTTAATATACAGAAAACAAACAGGACATTACCCGACGCATTGGAAAGGCTAATTATATCCGTAATAATCTTGTATGAAAAAAAAAGATTCTTACCATATTTCCTTACTATATCCATTACCTTCTTTACATCATAATAAGACTCATAACCTTCAAAATCGAAATGATACAATGGTAGAATCATTCATAAAATAATCATTTGCTATGCTTATTCCACCATCTGATCATGAAAAGTCCCAATAAAACAAAACAAAACAAAACAAAACAAAACACTTCACCGCTAAACATGCAGTACATGGGAGATATATAAAGAATGGAGATATATAGGGAATGGAGATAAATCCTACTAATTATTTATACCAAACGTGTATACACCACAGATCTCCAAATACATGAATTCATTATTAACTCAAACTCTCTACATTCATGGAAGCGTGGTTCAATAAAATAAGAGTTGAATCCCAAAACTTTCGGAACAATCGATATTTTTAACCAGATAATTCCAAAAATTAATTAATCTACAATTCAGGGTCTTTAGAAAAGAGCGGGTATTCTCACAGTTAACCATTTGAAAAGCGTGGTCCACTTTTGAAAACTAAAATACCCCTCGTGTGGGTTCTTCCTTTCCACTTTTGCAATCTAGAACTTCTTACATTAACAAAGCACAATGTAGGAACAATAATCCAAACAATCGAGTAAAAATATCAAGTTATGGAAAGAAATCGAAATTATTTAACATAAATGATTTCACTCACCATTATTTCTTCTCCGTCACAGGCGATTTCACTTCCGCAGTAGCTTGGATGGTGGCCTGGTGTGGGGAGGAGGGGAAGGATAGATTTTTGGGGAATTTAACTAGACTCCTTTCAAACTTCATCTAAACTTCTTGGAAAATTCTTCCTTCAAAAGTTTTAATTGCCTTAAGTATGCTATTGCCTATTGGGGTTCAAGGGCGGTCCAAATTACACGTGACCTTACTTGATTCACAATTGTTCACTTTTTTTCTCATCAAACTTCACTTTTAGAATTCTATTCTATAACTAATTTATACTTCTAGTAGCCACCATTTAACTTCATTTAACCATTTATTATATCCGTTGTTCCTATATATATCTATATTAAAGTTTGTTTACGTTTTATTATCTAATGTCCTTACTACTAAAATAAAGTTTACTAATTATGACATAGGTTATTTACTTATTAATTTTTATTTCGGTACGACAAAGGTAATTACTTCTACTATTATGAAGTTGAGGATATTGGTCGTCATTGCGTTGTTTGTAGATGTGTACGAGAATTATCATACTTCTATGCCGAAGCAGGACTATCGTGGAAGCGTTAGTATTAAAAATGTTATTAAGTTTTTTTGCGATACTTCATATATTAATGTAATTATATTTTAGTCAGTTACAATGAAAGACTATCGGTTTGATCCAGTTACTACAAAAAATGCATGTAGTTAATAGGCTTCATAGGTTACGTATTTTGAAAGTGATATATTAGTGGTATGTGTGGAAACAAAATTCAATCCGCAAGAAATGATGCGGTACATCATGGTATATTTGTATGTTGATATGTATGTTGGTGACTTGGTACCAACAAATGCGAGATAGCAGGCTACACTAACAGGTAATTTTGAAACCACCTGGCTACACAAACAGGTAACACTTTTCCAAAATCGACATAATGTTAGGAGTGGCAACAAAAAATCGTAGGGTACACTTAACATTTTTATTTTGCCCCTTCATTTCTATACTTCTTGCTTGCTCTTTCTCCCCTTCTTTCTCCGATGTGGGACTCAAGAAATTTGCTATTATCGAAGATAATATATGGTAGCTTTCGCTGTTTTGTTATTGTTAATATCACGTAGACTATCGTGGTATAATTCATGTACTCTTTTTTGTCATTTAATTTAATTTGAGTAATTGATGAAAAGTTTTCTTTGTAGTTGTTGCCTTATATGGATCATCCATATGCTCAAAGGTTGATAATAAGAGACACGCCTCATTTAATGTTTTCATCTCTTTCTGTTTTTGTATTGTTAGAAAACTCTACGTTTATTGTAGTTGCCTAGTTGCCAAAACTTTGACTTTTAGCATGGTACCAAATTTCTTGTCAAATATATAGGAACAATTCAATCCTCTGAGATACTCTGGATAGAGGCGTCCGTCCTAAACCATACTTTAAAATTTTCATAATTTTAAACACATAAGGATTGAGAAACCATAAGGGCTGATTATACTTGAAAATTTTTAGTACTTCATTGGCTGGGTCATCATCTTATGTGAAGTACTCCTCCACACTTTAACAGTCCAGGCCATCGAACCATTATGTTCCTGCACAATGCACAACTCCGTGGAGGAGTTCCTTAGTTTGGTCCACAAGGTCAAACATGATGTTAGAAGACAACAGGATCAAAATTCCCCCAGCAAATCCTTCTGGTTCCATTAGAAACCAGTGCTGAAACGGTAGCCTTCTCATGATCTTCTCTATAGTAGCTCTACTGACATGGGTTTCAGTGAGAATGACTAACTTAGGATGGTATAATTGACAAAGGTACTGAAAATTTGATTTGAAGGAGGGTCTTGCAATCCCCCGAACATTCCATGCGAGAATATTCATTCCAAATTCAAGATATGGGGCTGTAAAGAGGGCTGGATGATTTAACTTCTCCCTGTCGTCTGAGCCGTTCATAATCTTGTTCAAGCCTGGGACCTTTAAGTACCTATTCTGAACTTCCATTCTGGACCTATAGTATCTGCACATCGTTGGGGAGCAAGTGGTTGACAAGTTTATGATAAGATCAAACTGTTTCGCACTTATGTTCAATGTGTATAGAACCACTGCGTTGGTGAAGCTTAAGATGGATGTCTTCACATAGTCAGAGTTCAACAGATAGCTTACATTCAATATAGGGAGAATTGACGGAGGATCTGGGAATATCTCGCAATCCCGAAGCTCAGGTGGCCCGGACTTCCCTGCTACGATTGAGCGGAGAGCTTGTAATCGCTTCGCTGCAATTTCTTCTCCCCACTTGTTTTGGTCAGACAGATCCATCAGGTGAGCGGGTACCACTTCGTCTTTCCTATTTTTCATGTGTAGATTTATCAAATCTGAGTGTATCTGCCTTGGATTGAGCAGGACTTGAAGGAGCATCTTGTTTGGCACCTTAGCGGGTGTTCCATTGGAACGTGGTGCGAGATAGGTTGTGCCAGTGAGGTAGGTTTCCTGATGATGGTTCATGTCTGCGTTGGGCAGTTCGAAGAAGTTAAGCGTGGTTTCGTCCGAATAAGTCAATGGTCCTGGTGTTGGACGTGGATGGGTGTTGAATAACTCTGCGGATGATGTGGAGGTTGCATGTACTGGTTTTGACTGGTTTCTTGTTGTGGACAGGAGTTGGAGGTGATTTGTGTTTCCATGTCTACCAATAGAGAGACGATTGTCCAAACTCTCCAAAGCGGTATCTATTAGAGTATTTATCTTGTTTCTAGTACTGGTGTCTAGGGTAAGTTGGATTTTAAGATAATCATCTTTGGACGAATACCACTATCTTTAAATCTTACAAGCATGAAAATTCAATTTTTGCTTGGAAGAACAATGGGTCTATGTGACAGAAGCAAGCAATAAGAGATACAGATGTAATATAAAAACAGAACATATAACAACACCATGGTTTTGATTATGCAATTCAGTTTCAAACTTTTACAAGAACAACAATAGCCACATCACGCACCTACACGCCAATACGCCATGCTTGGGAAAACAATGGCACAAAATGGGGACAAATATGTTGGTCATACAACTTTTCTGAAAAATATTAACTTTTCTGAAAACAATCGTCATACAACTTTTCCGAAAAATATTAACTCCCGAGCACTACGACAGACGAAACATTTTAGGCGATCTCCGCCAAAACTTCATCAAAAGTTTCGTCCTCAAACCAAATCATTCCGGGGCCATGCATATCCGCATCATCACAATCGAGTATTGGCCACACAAATTTTGGCCGAACATCCTTCAAGTGCTCAATGAAGTTACTCTTCTGGAATGTGAGAGGGTTTAACAAACCCCAAAAACAAATGGTGGTAAAAAAATTCATTCTTAAACACAATATCTGTTTTGTTGCCTTGATTGAAACTAGAGTAAAGCTTGCAAAAATGAATATGGTAGTTGCACAACTTCCTAATTCATGGTCATCTTACTACAATCATGATAAAGCTGTTAATGGTAGAATCATGCTACCCATCTGTGCTTGACATTACTATAAAGAAGACTTCTGATCAGTTTATCCATCTTAAAATGAATCTTCTCTCTGGTGAATGTTTCTTTGTTACTGTTGTATATGCCAAAACCTGTGTGCTTGCTAGAGATATTTGCTGGAAGGATATTATGCAATTACGAAGTTCAATAAATATTCCTCGGATCCTTGGGGGAGATTATAACTCTACACTACATATGAGTGAGAGAATTCAAGCTGGGAATATTTTTTCTGGCAATGCTGAGCTGCAACTACTTTGCTCTACTCTTGGGTTCGAGGATATTAGAAGCACTGGGTCTGAGTTTACTTGGTGCAACAAACAGAATGAGACTGACAGGGTTATAGCAGATTAGATCGTGTTCTTGGGAATGATGACTGGTTCTCTGCCTATCTTGCTATTGAAGTTGAGTTCTTAGTCCCTTCTATCTCTGATCATTCCGCGGGTATTGTCCATTTCAAGCATGAGGAAAGCACTGGAAAGAAACCTTTTAGATTCTTCAACTTGTGGACTCAAAATGAAGCTTTTGAGTCTATTGTAAAGGAAGGATGGCATTATGAGGGTACAAGTTCTTTTATGTTTAAAGTTCTCCAAAAACATAAGAATCTGAGAAAGCACTTGAAGAATTCTATACTTTATTGCAACAATGTGGAGCACATGATTAATGATGCTAGAGCTAAACTTGAACAAATACAGACTGAATTGACCAGCAAGCTGTGTGATCCTGCCCTGATTAACGAAGAGAAGTCTGCCAGTGCAAATTATGAGCATTTGTTACAAATGGAGGAGAATTTCTTGAAGCAAAAATCCAGAATCAGTTGGATGAAAACTGGTGACTCCAATACCAGTTACTTCCATGCTTGTGTAAAATCCAGAAGAGCTCACAACAAAATTATTTCTATTCATAACTCAAATGGAGACATGCTTACTGATATGAATGATATTCAGGAGGAATTCCAACAGTTTTTCCCTAATCTTATGGGTTCTGTAGCTGAAGAGATCCCAGCAGTTGATCCTAGCATCTTGGCTAATGGGAATGTGTTATCTGTGGACCAACAAATTAATTTATGTGCCCCTTTTTCCGTGCAAGAAATCAAAGAAGCTCTTTGGGAGATGGATGTGGATAAAGCCCCTAGACTTGATGGATTTACAGCAGGGTTTTACAAGGCATCTTGGCATATTATTGGTCAGGAAGTGACAAGAGCCATACAGAGTACTTTTCATTCAGGAAAGTTACTCAAAGCACTTAATTGTGCATATGTTACTTTGGTGCCCAAAATGGAGAGTCCCATAATGGTAAGTGACTATCGTCCTATTGCATGTTGCAACTTACTATACAAGATACTATCTAAAGCCTTGGCTAATAGATTGTGTAGTGTCTTAGATAGCTTGGTGAGTAATGAACAATCGGCATTTATCAAGAATTGATTCATTGGAGATAACATTATTCTTTCTCATGAGTTGATAAAGTTTTACGGAAGGAAAAACTTGTCTCCTAGATGCATCCTAAAAGTGGATTTGAGAAAAGCATATGACTCAATGGAATGGTGTTTTCTTGAGAAAGTTCTCATTGGCCTGCATTTCCCTGTTAAAGTTTGTGAACTTGGTTAAGATGTGTATTTGCACTGTTAGTTACTCTTTGTTATTCAATGGTACTCCACTACAGCCCTTCACAGCCAAGAGAGGATTAAGACAGGGGGATCTCATTTCCCCTTATCTCTTTGTGATAGCCATGGAATACTTATCTAGATGTCAAAAAGATCTGAGAAACAAAGATGGGTTCAGATTCCATCCTAGGTGCAAAAAATTTGAACTGGTGCATAGTATCTTTACAGATGATTTGTTACTCTTTTCTTGAGGTGATGTCAAGTCTGTTCAGTTATTTTTCAAGTAGTTTCAGTTTTTTTCTGAGTGCTCTGTGTTGTCTGCAATTAACAATAAATCTGATCGAGGTCTATTTTGGTGGTGTTGTGGAGGGTGACCAGAAGGATATCCTTGACTTGTTGGTGATGCAAGTTGGTGAGCTCCCTTTCAGATACCTTGGCATACCTCTTACTTCAAAAAGACTTCAAGTTAGTTATTATGATCCTCTTGTGCAGAAAATTACAAGCAGAATTCAATCATGGACCTCAAAATTTCTCTCTTATGCAGGAAGACTTCAGTTGATAAGATCTGTTTTATTTGTAATGAATAGCTACTCGGTTCAGTTCTTCAACATCCCTGTATCTGTCATCCATAAAATAGAACAACTGTGTAGGAGATTCTTATGGACAGGTTTAGTTGATCCTAGTAGTAGAGCTCTTATTGCATAGCATGCTGTCTGCACACCTACTAGCAAGGGAGGGCTTGGTATTTTTAATCTGACAATTTGGAACAAAGCTACCGTTGGGAAGCTATTATGGGATATGCAACATCATAAGGAGAAGCTATGGGTAAGGTGGATCAATGCTTACTGTATGAAACAGGGGACTCTGTGGACTGTTTCTAAACCTACACAAGCTTCGTGGTTAGTGCAAAAGATGTTTGATTTGAGAGATGACCTTGCTACTAGTGTGTTAAGCCAACAACCTACAAAATACAGAATGGGGCTTGTTTACAAGAATCTGCTCCCTGCTACTAATAAAAAGAACTGGTCACATTTAGTTTGGTGCTCATTGGCATTTCCTAAATGGAAATTAATCATGTGGCTTTGTCTACTGAACAGGTTACCTCTTTGGCAGAATATCCAGAAAATTGGCGTTCAAGGACCTAGTATCTGTGTCATGTGTAAGACAAGAGAGGAGAGTTGCTCACATCTGTTTTTTGACTGTCATTTTGCTCAGCAATTGTGGGAAAAGATGTTTAACTGGCTGCACAGACCCATGACTGCATCCAGTTGGGAGGAATTGTGTAATCAGGCCTACTCTGTTGCTAAAGGAAGACAGGCCACTACTAGAGCTTATGCTGCTGTGTTCTCAGCTGTGATATATTTCATCTGGAGAGAGAGGAATGGCAGATTATTTCAAGAACAAACACAGACCATCACATGCATTTCTCGCCAAATTGTCTATGTTGTGTACGCAAGAAGCACTGCTGATAGAAGTCCAAAAACTAGAGATTATTTTTTACAGCAGCTGAACTATTTACCTTAATGTTTTATGTATAATTGTGTAGTTGTGTTTTGTTGTGTAATTTGTTTCTTGCTGTCTCTTTGATTTCTACAATAATGTTTACTGGTGGAAATTGGATGGTAGATGAGTTTTAGGGTGTTGTCTGGGTGCAGCTTGCTGCCTTGTACCTCATTGTTATATCCGTTTGGAAGTAATAAAATCTCCTTACTTTCCAAAAAAAAAAAAAATTTGGCCGAACATATAGTGGACAAAATTCATCCAACTTTATTCGGCATTTAACAATGCCCACTCCTCCAAGCGCTAGCGCTGCATTTCCCATCATATCAACTCCTCTTTATAAAGACAAGTTGTCTCCCTTACACATTAGGAGAATGCTTAACACATAGGATGTCATCAAATGACCCTTGTCCACTGCTCGTTCCAGTAAAGCTTCACCCTCTGAAAATCGATTTTCGACAAAGTATTTGATGTAGACCCAAAAATAAATTGATCTGATTATATTAGCAATATGTAGTAATTTTTGAAAAAGTGTAAATACGACGCCTTACCATCCCATCGTATGACATTGCGCTTGCGTTTCCCAAATCGATGCACTCTGCTACAACTGAATCTCGCTTCTTATCTAAGAGGGGATCTGATCCTAGGCTATCCATGCACAAGTTGGTTAGGACTTCTTTGTCCTTTCCAATTTCGTTGAACTTTTTGCAACTTTTACCAAGTTTCAATTCAAAAATATGAGCATTTCACAGGCATCAAATCTGAACTAATTCAATGCCAAACTTTGAATATAATGTTGAATATCAATAAAGCAAATTTCGAACATTGATTCTTCATATCACAATGTATAATAGAACAGAAATAACTCATATACCTTTGCTTCAAATTCGCATAATTTTTCAGAGAAGTACGAGCCACTCCGCAAGTTATATCGGCCAGTATCCCGACTTCAATGTCTGTCAATGGGATATGCGTACACTTCATTGGATGAATGGGTAACTAGCTAAACCGTCGAGGGCAGCAAGGATATCTATGTGTTATCATCCACAATGGTAACAACTGAACCACAAATTGTCTAAATAAAATGTCCACTGGTATTTATATGGGAAATAACCGCGTTACAGTAACGAGTCTTGTTGTGTTACCGTTCAAAGAAAAAGCCCCATGGCATAGTAACGTCTACTCCGTTGTTCCCAAATAACTTTAAACATCAATAGTTTCTGTGGAAAAATGAATACTATTATTTGAAATTCCAAATTCTATTAATATTAAATCAGTTTGTTTGTTTGGCTCGAGCTACTGGACAACTGAACCATACGTCATAGGTATAGATATTATATTTTGGTAATAACAAGTTTTGGCACCCGGCCTGGGAGATGCACCGGGGTTAGTCTATCATATGTATTGCTTCATTGGCTATATGGTACACATTTTAAATAAGATTCAGAAATAAACAATATATCGAACTTCATTTGTTCGTAATATAAATAAGAAGAGAACAATTGTTGACTCCAATAACTCCACAACTCTTACTAGGACACATCTTCAGGCTAGAGGGCCGATTTGGTCCATTCCCGGGCTTTCATTACGGTTTTCCACCTCCTTTTGTCATTGATTTCTAGTTTTTGCACTCAAAGTAGAATAAATTTCCTTTCCCTTTACTGGAGTTATTAGGGATTTTCATATTTTCCCTTTTTAAAGGATCCTCTTTTCGCCTATTGTGATTTAGTAGCAAGTAATATTAATTCGGGGACCGTATATGCACAAGATCGATGGTATCATACAACCATAGCTATAGCCACCCTACATGTCTTGTCCATTTAGGACATACATATCTTATTTTGAATTATTTTCGGAATCCAACCCGATGGGATAAAAATTACTCCTATATTTTAATGAGTCACGTAACCAAAGTTATTAATGGATGACAATTGGATAATGCCTTATGCTTGTGCTTAGGTGTCGTTTACGACTTTATGTGGCATTCTCACACGAACATGAACCTCTTAGTTAGCGTTCTACGTGTCTTCACTTTGTATGTTTTGGGAGAGCTGCACTGTATTTTAACAGTAAGCTACGTCGTAGTGGGTTAGGTTTTCTTAACTACATAAACATTCAAACACGCAACAAAATTATGGTTGTTACTAGATAAAAGAGTCAAGGTGGGTAAGATTTTTTAACTGCCAAAAAATTCAAATACGCAACAAAATTATGGTTGTTACTACATAAATGTTCCAAGCGCCTACGTACACTGGTATTTTAAGGCACGTCCATAATCAAAACCTTACAAAAGAGGGGAGTTTGTGGAAACAAAATTATATATGCTCATAATAACACAAATTTGTTGGAGGTTGCTGTTTGTGCCCTGGACATAATCAGCAGGCTTGTTCAAAACGATTCAAACAGGAGGAATGAAATTGCTAATTTGCTAAGAACTTGGTGCTACCTGCTAAGTTTGCGAAATTTCGCACCTCCCGCTTACATTTGGAAACGGCGCGTAGACTGGGTTCGTGGGTACAAACTAGCATAGGTCATCGAAAATGGTTCACTCTGACCAGCCAAACTGTTACATACTGATGCTACAGACTGGGTTCTCTCATTTCAACTAAACCAACGTCCCACAACTTGTCACAAGAAGAGTCCATTATCTACACTGCTTGCTGAAGTTTTTTTTGGTCTCCGCTTAGCAGGTCCATCAGGCTAACCATGTACTCTGCCCTAGCATGACCAGTATCAACGGCATAATTTAACAACTGGTAACCTGATTTTGTTGCGCAACACCGAAAATAGTAGTACTGCAAACCCAAAAACGAAAAATAAGTTGATTTGTAATGTGGTTCAACACATACAATTCCATTTTTGAACGAGTACAAATTGATTAGTTGTATTTCATACCATCCCCACGAAGTACATAGCGTCCGGATTCTTATTTCGAATGCAGAGGTCTAACAGTTTGGACATTTTTGGGCATTCAAAGATGTTCTTATGGACATTATTCCACCTTACTTTTGCAAGGATATCCTTGTGCAACCCAAGCTTATTGAAGGTCTTACAACTGCAGATACGGTAATTCAACATGAGAATTAATTAATTGAAAAACATTGGGTGTATATATTCATGCTCCAATTTGGGAATCTACATATTCAACAGGAACAAGTATATGGCGTAAACTCGCAATGTTCAGATTAAAAGACTGTACACATAAATTTTACACAAAACGTTTGAATTAACTTCAAAATATATTCAAAATCACTATGTACAACATTGATTCAATAAAATCAACTTGATTCAGCAAATTACCTTGACCGAAGACTCAAATAATCCCTGCAAGAATCCTTAGCCAACTTTTCCATTATGTCCATCAACAAATCTTTAGGTAGATTTGTGAGAGACATCACGTTCAGTTTTTCAGCTTTACCAATCGGGTGCCGACATTCAAAGGAGTGATGGATTTCATTTTCAACTTTAGATTGAACCTTTTCAACTTGCATGCCTATTTTTTGTTCTTAATCTAAGGTGAGATGGAGCGAAATGAAGACGGATGAAAGAGAGGATTGGGGTTGAACACCGAAAAGGCCTTTATAACAGCGATGAAGAAACAAATAGGAGTACTTTGATAATAACGTTATTCATTTAACGTTGTTCATAGCATTCCCTAGAAAATGGATGCATTCCCTAGAGGAGGGTTTTCCATTTGATGTCGCTGATCTTTTATCAAAATATGTGAGTTTGTTAAGTCGGTTTCGGGTTTTGGGCTTTAAAGTAGTTGGTCTACTTCTCAGAATATGTGAGTTTGTAATGCTGGTTTGGGGGTTTGCAGGAACAACCGTCAATTCATATGTCTATTTGCGAAAATGGTACAGTGACGATAGATTTTACTCCAAGTGTTAAACTAATTAAGGTAGTCACAGATCATGATCATCCTGCTCGTACAGAACATGACTCTGAGCATGAAGAAGAGGGATCGCTAGTAGGCAATTCTTTTGCTATACTAGAATCTACAGTAAGAGGGTTCTTGAAATACAGAACCAAGGGATAGGGTCTGCATCAACTCACCCCCCATGATTCTGCTGGCATGGAACATAAGAGGGCTTAACAAGCACTACAAGCAAAAGGAACTAAAATCCTTTTTGCAAACACATAAAGTTTCCCTTATTGGTTGCTTGGAAACAAGAATTAGAAGTGCAAACAGAAATAAAATTCTTAGAAGGTTTAGATACTGGTGATCTGTCTCTAACCACTCATATTCTAAGAATTGTAGAGTGTTAATTTTATGGAGGAGTTCTCATGTGACTGTGGATGTTATACACATGGGGAAGCAATTTGTACATTTAAGGGTTTAAGATCAAGAGTCTGATTTCTCTTGTGTTGTGACTTTTGTCTATGGTCTTAATACTACTTCTGAAAGACAGAGATTGTGGCAAGACCTCCAGCAGCTTGGTGTTGGAAATTCTGAGGCATCGCTGATTTTGGGTGACTTTAATAATGTGTTAAGTACAGAGGATCGAGTTAATGGTGCCCCTGTTCATGAAGCTGAAGTAAGAGACTTCAGAGATTGCATTGATTCTCTTCAGTTGTCAGATATTAAGAGTAAAGGTTGGTATCGTACCTGGAGTAATAAGCAAGCAGCTCAAGATAGAGTGTATACCAGGATTGACTAGGGATTTGGTGACTCGAACTGGATGCAGAAATATGGGCATTTAGAGATTGATTATCTTACCCCTTTCATCTCTGATCACTCACCTATGTTGATGAACACTACTACTGCTTGGCTTGTAGGTAGGAAACCCTTTAGACTCTATTCTGTTCTCCTTGGACAAGATGAATTCCAAAAGGTTGTGAAAGAGATTTGGCAGGAAGATGTTTCTGGTCACATGATGTATAGGATCTGTAGGAAACTGAAGATTATTATCCAAAAAGCTTCTTATCTTAATTCTGAAGTGGCAAATATTGATAAAAAAAAGTTACTGAGATACAGTCTAAATTGCAGGCTTTCCAAAAAGATATGCAGAATGATCTATTTAATCCTGTGTTCATCCATGATGAAAAAGAACTCTTAATGCATCTTGAGACTGCCTCTTCAGTTCAGGAAAAAGTTCTTAGGCAAAAATCTAGGGCAACATGGATTCTTTGTGGGATGCAAACACAAAGTTTTTTCATGCACATTTAATGTCCAGAAAAGCCCTCAATAAAGTCTTTTCAATATACACAAGTGATAACCAGAAGCTGACTGATCCTACAGCCATACAAAATGAAATTCTTGGCCTTTTCAAGGGTCTCATGGGAGTCAGGGCTGCTGTATTGCTTAGCTTAAACCTGCATATCATCAGAGATGGTCCTTCCCTCTCCATCCCACAGCAAGCTCAACTACTTCTTCCAGTCACTGATCAGGAAATAAATTCCATTCTCAAGGAACTCCCTCTTGATAAGTCACCTGGTATTGATGGCTTCAATGCTGAATTTTTCAAGCACAACTGGAATTTGGTTGGCCCTGAGGTACGTGAAGCTATTAAGCAATTTTTTAGAAATGGGAAACTGCTTAAAGAAATAAATTGTACAATTGTAACTTTAATTCCTAAAGTAGCTAAGCTGACTTATGTTAAAGATTTTAGACCAATAGCTTGTTGTACTACCATTTATAAGTTTATTGCTAAATTCATAACAAATAAGCTTAAGACTATTGTTGATTGTATAGTTGGGCCTTCACAGTCTGCTTTTATAAAGGGTAGACAAATCTTTGACAATATCATTCTGAGTCATGAATTATCAAGGGCTACAGTAGGAAAAATGTTTCTCCTCGCTGTATGCTCAAGGTGGATCTTAGGAAGGCATATGACTCAATTGAATGGAGTTTTCTGAAGATGGTCCTACTGGAATTTGGCATGCCTTGCAAGCTGGTTGAGCTTATTATGTCTTGTGTTTCCACTGTGTCCTACTCTCTATTAATAAATGGGAACATGACTGACTCTTTCCCAGCTAAGAAAGGGTTGAGACAAGGAGACCCTATGTCTCCCCTTTTATTTGTTCTTGCTATGGAATACTTGAATAGGAGTTTGCAGCAACTACTAAAAAATCCAGACTTCAATATGCATCCTAAGTGTGGAAAAGTGAACCTGATCCATGTTTGTTTTGCGGATGATTTACTCATGTTCTGCCGTGGGGATCTTATCTCTGTGAATATGTTATTTGAGGCTTTCAACCACTTCTCTGCTGCCTCTGGGTTGCAAGCTAATGTTGATAAGAGTTCTCTGTATGTGGCTGGTGTCTCTCCCCAGTTGAAGAATGACATGTTGAAATCACTAGGATTTGTGCAAGGTGAGCTCCCATTTAAATATCTTGGGGTCCCTCTTTCGAGTAAGAAGCTCACAATCATGCAATGTCAGCCCCTTATTGATAAAATTCGAGCCAAAATCAAATGCTGGACAGCTAGATTACTATCCTATGGGGTAGAGTTCAACGTATAAAGAGTCTGCTTTTGGAGTGCAAACATATTGGTCACAGATTTTTGTGCTTCCAAAAAAAGTGATTCATTTGCTGGAGTGTGCTTGTAGATCCTTTCTCTGGTCAGGGCAAGCTGGTTCAAGAAGAGCTTTGCTAGCTTGGACAAAAGTTTGTCTCCCAAAATCTGCATGAGGGCTTGGTATCTTTGACATTGAACGATGGCATAAGGAAGATATATGCAAGCATTTGTGGGCTACTCAAAGCAAAAAAGACAGTTTATGGGTTAGGTGGATTCATGCATATTATCTCAAGAAAACAGATTTGCACAACCTAGAGGTTCCCTCTCAGGCTAGCTGGGTAGTGCAAAAACTTTTGAAAGCTAGAAATTGGTTCCAAGGTGGGGTTGATTGGTGTACAGCTCTCAATTCTTTTATCACAGGTGTGAAATTCTCAATCAGGAAAGCATACCATTTTTTCACTCCTTTAATCCCCTCTGTTCCTTGAAAGAGACTTATTCAAATAAAGGGTATGCTAGCAAAGCATAGGTTCATCCTGTGGCTTGCCCTGCATTATAAATTGCAGATTGTTGACAAGTTAATTCAGTGGGGTATGAACATATCTATTACATGTGTGCTCTGTGACACAGGAGAGCAAGAAGATGTGAATCACTTATTCTTCAAGTGTCCTTACTCTAGCAGAATTTGGGAAACTTGGCTTGATTTGTTTGGGGAACCTCGTGGTGTGTCTGAATGGCAGGAGGAAACCTACTGGGTTGTGAAGAGATTCAGAGTTGCACGGCCTGCTACTTAGATTTTGTGTCATCTATTTGCTGTTGTTGTGTATCATATATGGGCTGAGAGGAACCAGAGAAGATTCCAAGGCCTATCCACCTCTGTACAGCTGCGTATGAGAATCATAGTACAGGATTTACATACTGTTAGTATTCGGTTCCCTAGTTGGAACAAAAGAATGTTATCTCTAAATAGTTATCCCTTATGATTATCCTATAATTGAGCATGCTTAGACTAGCTTTCCTTGAACCCTTCCTAGAAGGTGGCAAGGCTTAGTTAGTTAGATATGCGTGATCTTGTAGGATGCTGGTTGTTTACTGATAAGGTTTGTCCATGCCTATCAGATGTAATGTCACTCTTATATGGTTAATGAAATATAATTTCATTTGACTAAACAATACGAATTTCACCAACATCCAAATAATAAGGTAAACAAATACAAATTCCATCTTCATAATTGTTTGAGGCAAAAAATAAATAAATAGTTGATGCATCATCAAGGCAAGGCAATACAACATGTATTGTTCTTTCGCCAAACACATGTTAACTACTTTCCTTGACCTCGTGTTGAGGTGCTTGCATATAAGGTAATCTGGCAACTTCTTCCGAATGGCCGAAATATGTTCATGGAATTTCTGGAATGGAAAAAAATAAAAATAAGTTGTTTCATAGAGAAGGGGTAAATAAATCATCAACATATACTTAGAAGAAACAAAAAATGAAAGAAATATTAAATGAGAAGTGTTTGATATATACGTCAACAAACTGCTCATCTCCAATGTGTTCCGCATCATCAAATTGTTTTAGCAGCCACATAATAACGTGCACTCCCGAATCTTTTAGGCGTTTTTCCTTTGGAAAAGGACCTGCTGGAATACTACGCATAGAAGCAAAAAGAATTTCAACTGGTGGAAAAAGTAGCCTCAAACCATAGCTTAAAGTCTTTATCTGGAACAAAGTTAAAAGTCGCTCCTCTGTCATCACATTATATAGTAACAATGTATGTTTATTTATAGTGATAAAACTACTCACCATAACGTGGAGGAGCACAGTATGCGCCTCATTCGACACGCTCCTCTACAATGAATCCCATATGTTTATTCTCTTTGAAAGCGTATCCACAACGTATAAACACCATCTCCCATCCAAAAACACGGGTATATACAACTGCAAGCCACACGGTATTAGTACAGGTAACATAAAATTGTATATATCTCCTCCGATTAAAAACTTACTTGTTGAACTCCTCTAATATTAATAGATTTCATCTCCTCTTGCATAATGGAAACTCCTTTCATAAATGCTTCCCCTCATACCCCTTGTCTTTGCTCCCCCCCCCCCCCCCGCCCTCCTACTGTCTTCCAATGCATTGAACTATATCATAATAGATTATTATATCTGTTTAGCAATGCCAAAATAGTTTGGACTCATGTGTAAGTAGATTGTCTAATATACCACCCAAGTTGGGGAAATAACATATTTCTTCTGCTTTTCAAATTCGGTGGACATTGTGACGTCGTTGAGGAATGCTGCCATACATTCCATAACCTAAAATTTTAACAGAGAATTCAGAAGTTAAAAATGGCATTTATAAAGATGCAAGTTTCTCTATATAATGGGAATGAATAATGCAATTGAGGCTGTTTGTCTTTACCGGTATCGAAATGTGTCCCCCGGTCTTCGCTTTTGTGTTGATTAGACAATCATCAAGCTCTTTCCTGGATACTACTAAATCATCAATCTTGATCACTGTGTGATTAAACCTGAAACCAAATGACGTATTAGGGTTAACAAATTCAATAATAATAATTTTGGAATAAATTTTTTCATTATGACCGACGCTAACTTTTTTTTCGTGGACTCAACGCTGTTAATGTACTTGTTGACGCAGTTTGTGTATTCCTCAAACTGTTTCCGATCATCCAGAGGATGGGGAGTGTCAGCATCTTCATCTTCAGAATATGAATTCGATTCCTCGATAGGCGGAGAGGAAGGTTTGGCGTTTGAGTATTTGTCGGGGTTATCGTTGCCGTCAGGGATGTACATACTTTTCCCTCCGTTGCCATTGACTTCACCTTCAATCCTTTTCTCGTCTCCTAACCCTGCATCCACCTTTAACTTCGATGCATCATTCCTCGTCATTCTCCTACTTATTCCACTATCATCCAGAATAAGTGGAGTGTTGCGATCTTCATCTTCATAATCTGAATTCGATTCCTCGATAGGCTGAGAGGAAGTTTTGGCCTTTGAGTATTTGTCAGGGTTAGGGTTGCCGTCGGGGATGGACATACTTTCCCCTCCGTCGCCATTGACTTCATTCTCAATCCTTTTGTCGTCTCCTAACCTTACATCGACCTTCATCTTCGACACTTGATTCCTCGCCACTCTCCTACGTAATCCACTATCAGCATCAACAACCCCATCTTTGGTGGTTTTCAACTTTATCACCGGCTAAAGTAGATACAGGTCCTCCGGGAGGATTATCTGCATCATTCTTCCTCTTCCGAATTCCTCTTCCTCGAACAGGGCAGTTCCTGGCTCTTTTTGGACATCTCACCCTTGGAGGCCGTAAGAAATTATGCGGCAAGGCCTGCACACATCGGATAGGTAATTAGTTTGTAAAGTTCCGCAGGGAATTTATATAATCTATGCACTTCCCATTTGCATCATACCCTATTTTGTACTCCATCTTCAGCATTGCATTGGGGTACGCCTCTTAGCACCTTGCACATCCTTTTAGCCTCCCATACAGGTATAAAGTCCTTTTATTTAAGGATATATTCATCTCCATACACAACACCATCAACAATCTGAGACAAAAGAGTTTAAATTAAAGGATTTACAAAAAACAAGCGAAACAACCAGTTCGCCCTATAATCTGAATGTATGGGAACAACAAATATATTCATCCCTATATACATGGTCTGCTCACATTGGCTAATACTTTGAAAAATTTCCATTGTTCCCATATAATTTCATCCGTATGTGACAGTTAACTAAATTAGATTAGAAAAAACTCTTTTAAAACAGACACATGTCGTCACTATTTGCTGGCTTATCAGAAGAACAACTGGATGCATTCAAACATGGAAATTGCAAGTGAGCCATTCAACTGATTCCACGACAATCATTATTATGTCCACCCTCATACTAAAAGTTACTTAGCACCAGCTTCTACGAACAAACTGTACACATTTACCTGCCAATCATGCACATAAATAAAAACAACAAGATACTACCAGTTTTCAAAGCACCTAATGAGCACGATTTTATATACTAAATTTACGACACATTACATGCACTCACCTCACATTGACCAAATCTCCCATCTGGAAATGTGTCCATTTTGATTGCCTTCTTTAATTCGTTAGTACTCCATGCCCACATCTTTGGCATGAGGCACCCCCACCTATGTCCCCCCGTACGAAGGTTAAGCCGGTCCATGTACACTATCTACAATGACAGTGGGAGTCATTATGAAATAGTACATTAATAAAGAAAACGCAGTGAGCTTATTCGATGTTCAAAAACTATGAATGACCAGGAAAACTTTCTGTTAACAACATAGCTGATCCGTAAACTCCAGATTTTTGTCTCGTTCGTTTTCTGCATATCACATATCCAATCCAACACATATTCTCCCCAGTTGTAACTATCCAAATCGCTAACAATTTCTGGTGTAAGAGCCCAAACATGATGAGGGCTGAACCAGTTGCTCGTTGTGTGGCCCATGATATTTTGAAGGCAATAGAAAACAAAGTTCCTAAGGAAATTTTCCCGATCCACGTGCTCTTCGATGCACTTCTATTTCACAGAGTACTCATCTATTCCCCCGTTGTTTTCGTACTCATCTCTCAAATCCTTCACCACCTTGTCAGTTGGTCTAGCTACAGGAACTGGCTCCAAGTCTGGATGGGCAGGGATTCCAAATACCTACCGCACCATGAGAGGGGTGATTTTCACCTTCTTCAAACCTCCTTCCTCATCTTCTGTTCTTCAGGTGAGTTCACAAGTTTTCGTGTTAAACCTCTTGCTTAGCCAGTGGGCGTGAATCTTGTCCACCCAATCAATGTCAAATTGTAATACCTGCTCCCATCCGATTCCTGTTAGCCATTCTCTTTGTTGACCTGTCGGATTCTCACAAAGGCTAACGACCTTATGCGGGTAACATCTGACAGTAGGGTTTTCCTACAGAAAACACGCTATGGATTAGGCCCTTTACCAATTGCTTAATGAAAAATAGACAGAACATGGAATTAAGTAAGATGCCTTACATAAAACTTGGCTGGTGCAGGTAACACGGGTCTTCCTCTTTTCTTTATTTCACAAGCCCCTACTCCCTCCTTTGTCATTGTTGCATCAACCCCCTCCTCGATTTGAGATTGACTGGGAAGGCCTTCTTTGGGTGTATCACCGGAGTTTGTACTTAAGCTGCTCTCTCCTGCAAAAGTTTTCCTTAAGACTTCGTCTTTTGCTTGCTTTTTTTTCTTCGCTACAACCCTTGTTCCCTAACAAACACAGTATTGATTATCTGTCATTACATATTGAAGCCAAAATTTTATATTATCAAGCAGCACATTAAAATCCTATACGGGTTGACTCCATTTACCATGTCATTACTATACGTTGTTTATATTCCTTCTGTAGTACTGCTTGATCTTGTCCTCACACTTCTTTCAGACCAGAACATTCTTATCCGCTGTTCCATTGTTTAGTCCCGTTCTTTTGTATTTTTGTTTCCATCTAATCACAACCGGGTTTTCTCATGTATCCCCATCCTGTACCTGCAGTACAAAAACAACACCAATCATCTTTTATAGCTCTTCAATAATTTCCTAGTAACAACCATCCATTTTTTTTACACAATTTATAGCCGATCCTTCAATAGACCTATTTTAATCAAACATGGAGCAATTGTAGTACCTTGTCCTTTTCTGGTTCCTGCTCCTCCACCACTATTGGTCCTGGTTTCTCATGCTCTTCAATAATTTCCTAGTAACAACCATCCATTTTTGTTACACTATTTGTAGCATATCCGTAAATAAGGCTTATTGAATAAGACATGGAGCAATTGGAGTACCTTGTCCTTTTCTGGTTCCTGCTCCGCCACATTACGTTGTGGCCTTTCCTTTTGACTGATCAATATTTCCCTATTAACAACAAAGCATTGGTGTTACACAATTTATAGCCTATCCGTCAATATGGTTAATTGAATAAAACATGGAGCAATAGTAATACCTTGTCCTTTTCTGGTTCTTGCCCCTCCTCCACTATTTGTGCAGGTTCCTCATGCTATTCAGTAATTTCCAAGTAACAACCATCCATTTTTGTAACACAGTTTGTAGCCTATCCTTCAATAGGCTAATTTAATCAAACATGGAGCAATTATAGTACCTTGTCCTTTTCTGGTTCCTGCTTCTCCACCACTATTGGTCCTGGTTCCTCATGCTCTTCAGGAATTTCCTAGTAACAACCATCCATTTTTGTTACACAATTCACAATTTGTAGCCTATCTGTCAATATGGCTAATTGTATAAAACATGAAGAAATTGGAGTACCTTGTCCTATTTTGGTTCCTACTCCACCACATTACGTTGTGGCCTTTCCTTTTGCTGATCAATATTTCCCTATTAACAACAAAGCATTGGTGTTACACCATTCATAGCCTATCCGGGGGTAGGGCCAATTTAATGACACAAATTTAATAAGACACAGGGTAAGTCATGGGGTAATTTTCTGTTGCTAATAAACATTTTGTAGTTACAAGTTTTCATACTTTTAAGTTTTCCAGCAGAGACCATCAACATACACTACTTTATCTTATATAATGTGTATTTTACACAAAAGTAAACTACAACAATTAATTTATTAAACTTCATATACCTAAGCTGATGCTCCTTTACGCACCCCCGAAATGAAACCATCTCCATGTCCTAATGACGCCAATGCTACTACACCGAGGTCTTTTCTTGGTTAATCATAGTGTTCCTGTTTTTCCTCCATGGATGTCTGATTGTTGATTGAGGAAATTACTGATCCATTTTCACCTGCACCTTCGTCAGATACATGACTGGATTTATGAGAAGCTTCTCCAGTAGCATCATTCGTCGTACCCCCAGTATCACCTCCTATTGTTACTGTTATTGCTACTTCTTCTGAACCTGGATCCCCATGACCAATGCCTTTGCCTGTACACTTCTCAGGTGCAGACTGTGGTACTGTTTTTAACTCAATCGATGGTCTTTTAGTACTTTGAGATTCTACAGCATCCTTTCTTGGTGTGTTTTGTATTGTTACTAAAGCTTCGACACCATGACTACCACCACCTCCCCAACCATCATGCACCACTGACTTGGGCTGTATAACTCTGATGTGTAGTTTGTAGTTCTGTCTGTATCTCATTTGAGGGTGCATCAGTGTTGTAATCAGCTTCAATGGTGTTTAGGTTACCTGCTGCACCATAAACATCAGGACAGCTTTCACGAGTTTGTTTAGATTCATCATTTGATGGGTAAGTGTTAGGATACAAACTGCAGCAATTTCTACTATGGCTACCTTATCAGTAAAATGAGAAGCTTCAGCTTTGTCTTTTGTATGCAATTCGTGTCTTGGTCCATCTGTAGAATAAGCCGTTTCATGATATTGTTGAGGTTCCTCATTTGATGCGCTTGCAACCGTGGCTTGTACCATGGGTTCATTAGTTAACGTTTCATCACTAGGCAGTGTACATTCAGCAGTCCCATCATAGTTAGGCTGCAAATATTTGACCGCCATCACAAATCAACCATTACATTTTAAATAGTATGTTTTAAATTTCAGGTCTCCTCTCCAATTTAAAACAAATTGAAAACAACATACTCCACAAAATCAGCTTTTTTTTTAAACAATACTCAAACCGTTTAATAGTTTCAAACATATAAATTTAACAGTGAAGATGATGCCCCCACAAGTCGGTGATACTTCGTTAATCCTCTTAAAACTGAGTACTTCTTCAACCTTCATGTTTCTGACAAAATGTAATGAAGTATGTGTTTCTATTTGGAGCAATAGTTTCTTTCGATGCTCATTTCTAAAACAAACCACTATACAAGTGTGAATGTTTGTGGTTTGTATATTACACTGGATATATTGAAATAGGAACTGGTCATCAAAGGGGTCAAAAACATCATTAAATCATGGGAATGGACGGAAATAAACCAAAAAAAAGACCTTAATTCTTTACTGAGATAAACCCCAATTATTACTGAGCATGCACTTAACAAATTGTAAATTATTAATTACTATACTGAAATTGAATAATTCGAAGGTTCATTCCATATGAAAAGAAGTAAAAGACCAAATTTAGGCAGTGATGGTTGAAAATGACCAAAATCAATGGGAAATTGACGAAAGAGTGGGTATTTGTCCCTGCAATTTGATAAGTTTTGCCCACTTATGCAAACAAATATAGCATTCATGTGGGTTCGACGACAATAGTAAAACCCCCACCCAGGCACCCCCAACACAATAAACAAGTATAGTATTGTATAGGAACAATTAAATAAATCAAGCTTAAATTTAGTAAGTAAACTGCACAATTCAATTTTAAGTGACTTACAATAGATGAATCGGCTTTATCCATACTCTTTTACTCGTTGAAAATCGAGGTCGCTTCACAGAAGATGAACAATTGTTGAGAGAGAGAGGGAGAGGGAGAGAGTGAGAGAGGCAGAGAAAGAAAGAGGCAATGCTTTTGCGGGGATTTGAAGTCTTTTGCTCTAAAATATTGGGGGGGGAGGGGGGCTGGCGGTACATTCAACACTTGATCAGGGCGTGCATATTTTTTTTTGGCTTGACGCATTGTACTTGCTTCTTTTTGTTTACAACAATGTATTTCTATTTAAACCAAGCGAATTTCATTACGTCCGTTGTTCCTATATAATAAGTCCAATCAGCGGTATAAGATGGTTTGCACAAGGGAAGCCATTCTAAAAACAGTGGAATATGAATTTCAAGTACTCTTCAAGTCTCAAGAGTCGAAAATATACTGGAATGAAATTTCTACTAACCAAAGATTAAACATTTACTCTAATATATCGTATCAAAATATGTCTTAATCAACTTACAATATTAGAATTTCAGATGCAATACTATAATAATAAGCTAGTTAACACAGTTTAGTGTGGAACAATAAGAGTCTTAAACACTTTAGGGATGCAATTAAAATATACGTACGAACTATTAAATTCATTAGCAATTATCTATATAGAACATCTTCTTTCTTGTCTTGGATAAAATTCCGGCCTAATAAATAAACGTTTTGAACATATCCACTTCCCGTCTACATCTGCACACAATGCAATGTGGCCCCTTATCCTCCAATTCCGCATTGTATATATCACTTTCTTCCCATATTCTTGGCGGATCATGCAGTTCTTTCAAAGGGCAGTTGAAGACTGGATACTTAAATTTAGGATTCTCATTGGAACTAGGTGGCCACATCAAATGCCATCTATTTAGACTCTTCCTACATGTAACGATGCCTTGGCCCTTGTTTTCTTTCACTAACGAACGTTGCCATCATATCCATACCTCGTTGCATTGTCACATCATCTTCCATGGACATTAGGCAAAGGCTAAGCAAATACCAAGCATGCACATGATCTTGCTCAACAACATTTTCTAAGCACCTCATCCCATACGCATGGCGCGTTGTACCCCTATAAATATTACACTGAAAATTTAAAAGTTTAAACTGTAACCTATTATTACAAGCTTAAAACAATATTAAATTATATAAAATGGAATGCATGAACATACCATTCCTTCAATGTGCAATGCGTCTGGGTTGTTTGTTCCAAGCATCTAACAAATAATTCGCGACCAGTTTCACTACATAACGAGAGCCCTTCTAGAGATAGCATTTGTAGTATGAACTTCTTCTGTGCTATGTCTTCCAATGCCTTGCAACTATGTACATACACCCACAAAAGTAAGTAGTCACAACATTCGTATCATTACACATACAATTAGTTTTATGGATATAGATAATGACAACATGAAATATAATGTTCAAATAATAATATCTTTTTGCTAAAACTTAATAACTTAAAGTATTCATAATGCTGATCAATGTAGAGACTGTGTGGTATTTGACCTCATTTTCATTTTGCCATAATCGTGTACGGATGAACAAGCAACGATAACCATAATTTCTTCTCGTACATCATTTGGGAGATTGTTGATAGCCATGGCCACCCGTTGCCGTTTTCCCCTACCTTCGGTGGTACAAATTTCATGTTCACTTTCTTGCACACCATTGCTTCCTTCTACTTTTTTTTTGTAAACACTTTCTATTTGTCCTTCAGAATTCATGTCTCCTAATCTATCTATATCTATTACAGTTACAAATCTAGCGTGCATAACCCATCGTATTTATAGAGGACAAATGGGTTATAAATTGACAAAGTTACAAACTTAAAAACTTTAATGGATAAGCTAAGGTGGTCACAACTTTTCCTTTAATGGGGATTTATTAACTGTTTCTCCAACCCGTGCGCGTCAACAAACGTGTCAATTAAAGATGTAGAACACAATACTTTATGTTGTTGTTCCGATATATATGTAATGAGATGAATCGTTGTTACTAATTATACGTCCGGAGAATGTAGAGACCTAAATTCCGTTAATCCCGTGTAGTGGTTGTTCCAGTGTATGGTTGTTGTTCCATATATAGGTCGCCATATGAATCGTTGTTACTATTTAAATGTCCATAGAATATAGAGACCTAAATTCCGTTGATCCAGTGTAGTTGATGTTCCAGAAAATGGGTGTTGTTCCGGTATATAGGTCGCGAAATGAATCTTTGTTACTAATTAAATGTCTATAGAATATAGAGTCCTAAATTTCGTTGATCCCGTATACTGGATGTTCCAGTGTATGGTTGTTGTGTGTCGATCTATTAAGTGTCTAGCCCACGAAACAAATTATGACTGTTGATAAGTGTCCACCTTCGAAGGGAGAGTTGGGGTGGAGGAGTGGGTAGGAAAATGGAGCGGCCATTTCAAAGATAGTCCTCGACCTTTTTTAGGACGTTTTTAGGGGTTCTAGCACTGCGCACATAGAGATTGCTTGTTATCCCTAAGTACCAAGCAAAGCAACAATGGACTAATGAATTACTCGACCAGTGAGATAACATTATACCTTAACACCATATTTTTTAGTCAAGTATAAAATTTAGATGAAAAGCCTCATGGAACACCATGGTTTTTAGTCAATTTTTAATAATCCGAATATTACGGGAACAACGATGTTTCAACATATGTACATATATCATTCATTAACTCAATTGTGCATATTTAGTTTTTCTAAACAGAGCAAAACTCATTCATTCAAAAAAATTCATCCAATTCTGTTTACACATGTCCCTTTGTATTCAGCGAAACAATACTAGGGAGGTACACATGGTTACAAGTACCTTGGTTATTGTCAAACATATTTTCTAAAAAATTTGAGCTCTCGAGCACTTCGACAAACGAAATATTTAGGACCCATTTCCTCCAAATCTTCATTGAAACAGTCATCTTCAAACCAAAAAAATGTATGGGTTGTGCTCCTACGCATCATTACAGACCAAGAACGGCCATTTCCAAAAAGGCCGGACTAAAATAGGACAAAATTCATACATCTTTAGTCGACACTTTACAATGCCCGCTGCTCCAAGCTCTAACGCTGCCTTCGCCATCATATCAACTCCTCTTTCGATAGACAAGTCGTCGCCCTTACACATTAGCAGAAGGCTCAACACATACGATGCCATAAGATGACCATGTTGCACTGCTTCTTCCAGAGATTTTTCTCCCGCCGAAAGATGGTATTGATCAAAGTATTTTGTCTAGAAAATAAATATTGAAATTAATGTTGATAACAGAGATATGTGCACTATATTCATAAATAAAGGAGTCTACCCTTACCATCCCATTGTAGAACATTGCGCTAGCGTTACCCGCGTTGATGCAATCATTTACAAAGAAATTTCTGTTCTCATTGAAATTGGGACATGAACCAAGTCTTTCCATGCATACATGCCGTAGGACTTCTTTCTCCTCACAAATTTCGTTAAGTTTCCAGCAACTGTTAAAAACAACTAATTTTATAAAAATCACCATTTCACAAAGATTAGACATGATCAATTGATACAATCTAGAACTTTCACTATTAGGATGTCTAATATACAATCATGCAAATTCGTACATCATTATGAAAGAGTATGAACATAATGTCTTCATATTTAAAGTCATAAATAAGCAATAACAAGACATATACCTTTTCTTCAAGTTGGCAAGATCGTCCAAAGAATTGCTTGCGACTCGGCAAGCTATTTTGGACGTAGTAGCCCAACGTCAATGTCTGTTATTGGGAAACGCTTCATTGGGACATTTGGTAACTATCTCAAACAGAGAAGGTTAGTGGATCAGGCATAATTGACGTTTAGAATCCTGAATGGGAACAACTGAACCTAATTTGGGGCTATTGGGTAACTAGCTATCTAAAACCAGAAGGGCAGGGGTTGGGGAAGAGGAGGGATGGAAACCATAATGGGAACAACTGAAGTGAAATTGTGGATATAAACATGAGAATGAGACTGATATTTATAGACAAGTTTTTTCATATAAATATTTTAAAAACTCAACCCCTCACAATTAAGAAATTTGCCTTTTCAAAAAGTTATTCAGTTCACGTTCTAAACTGATAACCTCTTGTATGTTGTTCCCATTAAAATGTCGTTTCATGAATCAGTGTCAAGAGTAATTAATATTGACTACAATACTATGTTGTTCCCACAAAAATGTATTTTTCGTCCATTCAGGTGGACTAATTAATCAGTCTACCTACTATCAATAATATTTTAAAAAGGAGTTTAATAAAGTAATTTTATATAATATATAATTCAATATTACATCAGTTCATGAAATATAATGAAGTATTTATAATTTTTCCAAGCTATCATTGTACTTCAAATAAATTTATATAAAACCGTCCGATGGTAGCACGTGGTGACTTTCTGTGATTAATAACGGTGACTTGTGTATTAAAATCAATCGTTGTTATTAAAGATGGTTCGTGTCGTGCTCGAGTCGTGCCTTCGTGCTTTAACAGTGTCGTGCTTATAGTTGTCATGCTTCGTGCCAGTGCTCGTGCTTTTGTCGTGCCGTGTCGTGCCCATGCTTTTCTCAAATAATATTAAAATTTTCTTCATGCCATGCATGGCCGTTCCCCACCGTGCTTTCTTTTCAACATCCAGGCCGGGGCCCGGCACAAAAGTTCGATATAGTAAATACAACGATTTAATAAGAGAACGCAATAAAAATGTAATTAAAAGTGTAGTATTTAATGTAAAATGTGCATCGCACAGGCTTTAAAACTAGTAAATACAAAAACAAAGTTAACGTGATTTGTTTAAAAGAGCAAGAAACGAAAAGTGAGAGAATGAACTGAGAGGGCGTTTGGCAAGGGGGAATGGGGTTGTGGAGCTATAGGGATGGGGATGGGATTTGTGTTAGGGGATAGGGAATTTGTATTGTTAATCCCATTACCATGTTTGTTATGTGGGTATTAGATTAGAGAATAAGATTGGGGATTGTAAAGTTAGTTTACCAAAATGCCATTAAATAAAAGAGGAGACAAAATCTGCAGTCATTTTTAAAGGGCATGATAGTAATTTGGCTTTTAAAATCCTTATCCCACCTCTAATTACCATCCCCCCTATGGGATTAAAAAGGTGGGATTAGAGACGCTTTTCTCCCCATCCCTCACACCAAACATGAAATTTTACAATCTTAATTTTCTAATCCCTATCCCCACCTCCTATTCCCACTAAACAAACGCCCTCTGAAGGACAAACAAAAAGAAAAATGAAATGAATAAAGGAAGAAACGGAAAAAGTGATAAAAATCAATCCCGTAAGATTCGAACCTCAGACGCGCAGGTCTTTATTCAGTAACATGAAGATTGGGGAGGCCAGCATATTTGTATTCAGTTGATAATTTGCTTCCCTAACATATCTGTAAACCAAATAAATTTCGTTGATAATTTACGGGTTACAAGTGTTGCGGATCTCTAACTGTGCTTGTACGTTTGTTACTATCAATTTCATTGAACAAAAATTAATACCAACTCAAAAAATTCAAGACGTATTACATAATGATTGGACATTGGTAGCTACTCATGGGGTAGCGTCGTAGCGACCATGTGACTCACAAAACTCGCAAACCATAATATTTTAGAATAATTTAGCAGTGGTGGTTTGTTGTCTTGCATTTCATCCCGTCCTGGTCAATGTAGATGTAATAAAGGTTGTAATTACATTTCTTAAGAGGATAGTCAAGGTTATAATTTTGGCTTTGGTATCCTTTGGCATTTCGTGTAAAATACTTCGTGCTTGTACGTTGTTACTATCAATTTTATTGTACAAAAATAAATAATAACTCAAACAATGACAGAGAAAAAGTACTCCGAAATGCTTCAATATATTAAACAAACTTCCAATTACATCAATTACCAAAGTGGGAATCACATCAGACCCAAAAACAACAAACAAAGCTGATGCCAACACCAACTTAGGAACATTTTAAGATGACCGACGTACATACGATTACGAATAATGCTTACTTACAAAAGGAAACCATATCTAACAGATGACCCGAGTAATTAAATACGAATAATGCATACTTACAAAAGGCATTATCCATCTCGAACAGATGTAAACTGATGATCTTACATTGTAGTAGCAACGTAAAAGCGTAAAATAATTAACTATCTTGTGTTTACTGTTGTTCGTCTCAAGCTCAGACAAATTTCAGTGTTCATATACCATTGTTAAGCCGTTCAGACCTCCTTAACTCATGCTTAATCAGAATATCATCCGCAACAGGAAGGGGAGCAAATCTTCTAAACATCTCCCTCGATTCAGGTTTTATGAGATCGAGGTAGAGAAGGTTGTGCTCTTCATCGTACATCTTACTCAGCGTTGTTGTCTCCAACTAGCAGTTGTCGATGATACGACTTCCTGTCCGGTGCATTAGTTCCCTCATGAATATCCTAATCTCAAGCTTTCTCCTTGCATGACTTTTTCTTATTCCCAACACTGTTTCTCGACTCACGCCCTCTCTTGATTTACTCTTCACCATTTGGACTTTAGGTTTTGTGAAAAAGTTTTGCTGTGTGTGCTGGTATTTGTCTCTAACCTTTGCCATCGCTACATATTTATAGGCAACCTGAAACCAAGTCACGTGAGGGTTTACAAATGAAAGGAAGGCTTCTTTTTTTGTTATGGAGTGAAATAAAATCAAGGAAAGCTGAATAATATTATGTTCACTTGTTTGTTATTACTATGTAAATGGAAATAGTTATGGAGGATTAGGCGAAGGGTAAAAAATGGCGGTCATTTTCCCGCAAAAAAATAACAACGTAACGAATCCCTAGGAATAACGTGTCGGCCTCATGGGAGTCAAAGTACATGCATGACAATGACAGCAGAAGAAGTTGTTATGTTGTTCCCATGGAATTGGAATTGTTGGAAAATAAATGCTCTGAAAGTTTGTAACAATTCTTTTATTAACATAAGTGACGTATACATTCCCGCCAAAATTACAAAACGCCAAAACCCAATTCTTCTTTTCCAGCTTAATAACAATACTATTTTGTATTCTGTGGTGTTAAATGATTGTTGTTATGTTTTAATTTTTTTTAATTAATGCTACATATTATTTTTCCAACCAAAAAAATGTTTCTTTATAGATTTTGTTCCTATGTACATCAAAATTTTATGCATATCGTTGATCAGATGTTGTTCCTTTTATATGGCTACCAATCTCTTTAACTCTATTGATTATCATTCTGTTCGTTCAAAATTGTTGACCTTATGCTGCGGGCAATTGCGAATTGCGAAATTATTTAGACAAGAAAAAGGAGACGTTTATTATGCAAAATTACAAACCAAACTTAAATAAACATAATTATCACAAAACAAACTTAAAGAAGTTATTATGTTACAAGTAAAGGGTTTATGCATGTTCTTTAAAGAAACGTACTTCCCGGCGACTCCTACACACAGGGCAATGTGGACTCCTATCCTCCACTTCAGCATTGAAATAATCCCCTTCATCCCAACTCCTATCTGGATCGTGAACCATAGCATCGTCACAAAACAAAAATGGCCACGTAAATTCCGGTATTAGGGGTGGAGAAAGACGTACGAGGGGACAAAACCTATAACAAAATCGTCGGCATTGTATAATGCCTTGTCCCCTTAGGTTACTTGCGGCTTCGCCAATCATTTCAATTCCTCTCGTCACGGATTGTCCATCACCACTACACATAAGAATAATGTTGAAGAAGTACATTTCCATAGGATGAGCACTTGCGACTGCTATTTCAAAGAACGTTAATCCCTCATTGTACCAGCCACGGAAAAAGTATTTAATCTGGAGAAACATTAATATTAACAAACTGGGGAATGATTATCAAATAATATAATGCATCACAAAAAATATTTAATCTTTATGGATCGTTTCATAGTATTATTACCAAGCCCACGTAGAACAATGCGGAGGGGTTGTCCAAGTTAGCAGAATTCCTTAGCAATTCTCGAAGGCTCCAAGGGATTGGGTCATACAAAAGCTCGCTCCCGAGTTCATACGAGTCAAACAAAATTTTTCGGAGGACATGGGCATCCAAGCCAATTTGATTAAACAACCTCGAACTGTAACTGTCAAATACAATTATTTATCAAGTTATTTTAAGAAACAACTATCACATATTGTAAAGTACATTGATCAAACCATTAAAGTAAGTACTTGTATATAAATAAACTATTGTTCAAACACCAAACCAATCACAACATTAGTATTTTCTCAAATATAGTTAATCAAACCTTATTCGCAAGTTGGCGTAATCTGCAGGGGAGGAAGATGCTACTAGGCACATAATGTCGATCAACAAAAACCAAGGGATATCGGTTAAACTCACATACAAGGCCATCGCTTAAACACAAGTTGGTGACTTGAAGAATGGAAGACTAGTAAGAAAAGAGAGGGACTAGGTCAGTTGTTCACAACTTCAAAGAGTAGTAATAAATCAGAAGAGAATAACTTCACACTTGGGGATTTTTATAGCCAAATGTCATAGACATGTAACTGACTAGGAACAACCCCTGAAAATGGAGGAACAAGTGTTGAATTACGTGTAAGCGTATCCTTCTCATTTCAAATCAATAATCTGAAAACAATTAATGTTGTTACTAAACATAGCGTGTAATCTATATTGCCATTTACCAAGACCGCAATTCCCCATAGATAAATGAAGCGTTTTTTTCCCTGACTACGAGACATATAGACATATGTTTAAGAGCCTTTTTACACTTTAAAGGGAATGCAATATATGTTTAGGGGAATTGTACAATCTTAACTAGGTAATCGTTACCACTTGAAAGGGAAAATAATTTTAATATTTTAAGAAATAAATGTTTAAATTGCAAGAATTAAAATGTTATGAATATTGATGTTACTGGATTATACAATTTCAATGAAAGATTTTCCATCACTTTATTTGTTAATAATTACCAATGTTTCACTCTCATTCGTCGTAAATGCTTTAATGGAAGATAATGAATAGAATATAAAATACACATGGTGGACATAGGCATAGATAATAATGATAATAAGTGGCTAAAACCAATTTCCAAATTGATTTAGATTTCTCCGGCTCACTTTGTAGGTAGTTGGATTGAGAAGAGCCTACGGACTCTTATTGTCGTAAGTGCTTATTGGAACCTAATTACACTAATATATGAAATACACATAGTCGAAATAGGTATGGATAAAGATAATAGGTGACTAATACCAATTTCCAAAGTGATTTAGACGTCTCCGACTCACTTTTTAGGTAGTTGGATTGAGAAGAACCTACGAACTCTTGTTCTCGTAAGTGCTTATTGGAAGTAAATTACACTAATTTATGAAATAAACATAGTGCAAATAGGTATAGATAATGATAATAGGTTACTAAAACCAATTTCCAAACTGATTTAGACGTCTCTGGTTCACTTTGTAGGTAGTTGGATTGAGAAGAGCCTACGGACTCTTGTTGTCATAAGTGCTTATTGGAAGATACTTACACTAATATATAAAATACACATAGTGCAAATAGGTATAGATAATGATAATAGGTGACTAAAACCAATTTCCAAACTGATTTAGACGTCTCCGGCTCACTTTGTAGGTTGGAGTGAGAAGAGCCTACGGACTCTTGTTGTCGTAAGTGCTTATTGGAAGCTAATTACACTAATAAATGAAATACACATAGTGCAAAGAGGTGCAGATAATGATAATAGGTGACTAAAACCAATTTCCAATGTGATTTAGACGTCTCTGGCTCACTTTGTAGGTAGTTGGATTGAGAAGAGCCTACGGATTCTTGTTCTCGTAAGTGCTTATATCCAGCTAACTACTCTAAAATATGAAATACACATAGTTGAAAAGGGTATAGATAATGATGATAGGTGACTAAAACCGATTTCCAAAGTGATTTAGACGTCTCCGTCTCACTTTTTAGGTAGTTGGATTGAGAAGAGCCAACGGACTCTTATTGTCGTGAGTGCTTATTGGAAACTAATTACACTAAAATATGAAATACACAAAGTGGAAATAGGTATAGATAATTATAATAGGTGACTAAAACCAATTTCCAATGTGATTTAGACGTCTACGGCTCACTTTGTAGGTAGTCGGATTGAGAAGAGCCTATGGACTCTTGTTGTCGTAAGTGCTTATTGAAGCTAATTACAGTAATATATGAAATACACATAGTCGATATAGGTATGGATAAAGATAATAGGTGAGTAAAACCAATTTCCAAAGTGATTTAGACGTCTCCGACTCACTTTGTAGGTAGTTGGATTGAGAAGAGCTTACGGACTCTTGTACTCGTAACTGCTTATTGGAAGCTAATTAGACTAATATATGAAATACACATAGTGCAAATAGGTATAGATAATGATAATAGGTGACTAAAACCAATTTCCAAAGTGATTTGGACGTGTCCGGCCACTTTGTAGGTAGTTGGATTGAGAAGAGCCTACGTACTCTTGTTATCGTAAAGTGGTTATTGGAGGCGAATTACACTAATATATGAAATACACATAGTGAAAATAGGTATGGATAAATATAATAGGTGACTAATACCAATTTCCAAAGCGATTTAGACGTCTCCGGCTCACTTTGCAGGTAGTTGGATTGAGAAGACCCTACAAACTCTTGTTCTCGTAAGTGCTTTTTGGAAGCTAATTACACTATTATATGAAATACACATAGTGCAAAAAAGTATAAATAATGATAGTAGTTGACTAAAACCAATTTCCAAAGTGATTTAGACGTCTCCAGCTCACTTTGTAGGTAGTTGGATTGAGAAAAGCCTACGGACTCTTGTTGTCGTACGTGCTTATTGGAAGCTAATTACACTAATATATGAAATACACATAGTCGATATAGGTATGGATAAAGATAATAGGTGACTAATAACAATTTCCAAAGTGATTTAGACGTCTCTGGCTCACTTTGTAGGTAGTTGGATTGAGAAGAGCCTACGGACTCTTGTTCTCGTAAGTGCTTATTCGAAGCTAATTACACTAATATATGAAATACACATATTGCAAATAGGAATAGATAATGATAATAGGTGACTAAAACCAATTTCCAATGTGGTTTAGACGTCTCCGGCTCACATTGTAGGTTGTCGGATTGAGAAGAGCCTACGGACTCTTGTTGTAGTAAGTGCTTATTGGAAGCTAATTACACTAATATATGAAATACACATAGTCAATATAGGTATGGATAAATATATTAGGTGACTAATACCAATTTCCAAAGTGATTTGGATGTCTCCTGCTCACTTTGTAGATAGTTGGATTAAGAAGAGCCTACGGACTCTTGTTCTCGTAAGTGCTTAGTGAAAGCTAATTACACCAATATATGAAATACACATAGTGCAAATAGGTATAGATAATGATAATAGGTGACTAAAACCAATTTCCAATGTGATTTAGACGTCTCCGGCTCACTTTGTACGTATTTGGATTGAGAAGAGCCTAAGGACTCTTGTTGTCGTAAGTGCTTATAGGAAGCTAATTACACTAATATATGAAATACACAAAGTCGATATATGAATGGATAAAGATAATAGGTGCCTAATATCAATTTACAAAGTGATTTAGACATCTCCGGCTCACTTTGTAGGTAGTTGGATTGAGAATAGCCTACGGACTCTTGTTGTCGTAAGTACTTATTGGAAGCTAATTACACTAATATATGACATACACATAGTATATATAGGTATGGATAAAGACAATAGGTGGCTAAAAGTAATTTCCAATGTATTTTAGACGTCTCCGGCTCACTTTGTAGGTAGTTGGATTGAGAAGAGCCAAATGACTCTTGTTCTCGTAAGTGCTTATTGGAAGCTAATTAAACTAATATATGAAATGCACATAGTACAAATAGGTATAGACAATTATAATAGGTGAATAAAACCTATTTCCAATGTGATTTAGACGTCTCCTGCTGACTTTGTAGGTAGTTGGATTTAGAAGAGCCAACAGACTCTTTTTGTCGTAAGTGCTTATTAGAAGCTAATTACAATAATATATGAAATACACATAGTCAATATAGGTATGGATAAAGATAATAGGTGACTAAAACCAATTAACAAAGTGATTTAGACGTCTCCGGCTCACTTTGTAGGTAGATGGATTGAGAAGAGCCTACAAACTCTTATTCTCATAAGTGCTTATTGGAAGCTAATTACACTAAAATATAAATACACATAGTGGAAATAGGTATAGATAATCATAGTAGGTGACTAAAACCAATTTCCAAAGTGATTTAGACGTCTCCGGCTCACTTTGTAGGTACTTGGATTGAGAAGAGGCTACAGACTCTTCTTGTCGTAAGTGCTTCTTGGAAGCTAATTACAGTAATATACGAAATACACATAGTGCAAATAGTTATAGATAATGATAATAGTTGACTAAAACCAATTTGCAAGTGATTTAGACGTCTCCGGCTCACTTTGTTGGTAGTTGGATTGAGAAGAGCCAACAGACTCTTGTTGTCGTGAGTGCTTATTGAAAGCTAATTACACTAAAATATGAAATACACATAGTGAAAATAGGTATAAATAATGATAGTAGGTGACTAAAACCAATTTCCAAAGTGATTTAGACGTCTCCGACTCACTTTATAGGTAGTTGGATTGAGAAGAGCCTACGGACTCTTGTTCTCGTAAGTGCTTATTGGAAGCTAATTTCACTAATATATGAAATACACATAGTTCAAAATAGGTATAGATAATGATAATAGGTGACTAAAACCAATTTCTAAAGTGATTTCAACGTCTCCGGCTCACTTTGTAGGTAGCTGGATTGAGAAGAGCCTACGGACTCTTGTTGTCGTAAGTGCTTATTGGAATCTAATTACACTAATATATGAAATAAAAATAGTGCAAATAGGTATAGATAATGATAATAGGTGACTAAAACCAATTTCCAATGTGATTTAGACTTCTCCGGCTCACTTTGTAGGTAGTTAGATTGAGAAGAGCCTACGGACTCTTGTTCTCGTAAGTGCTTATTGGAAGCTAATTACACTAATATATGAAATACACATAGTGAAAATAGGTATAGATAATTATAATAGGTGACAAACCAATTTTCAATGTGATTTACACGTGTCCGGCTGACTTTGTAGGTAGTTGGATTGAGAAGAGCCTACAGACTCTTATTGTCGTAAGTGTTATTGGACGCTAATTACACTAATATATGAAATACACATAGTCGATATAGGTATGGATAAAGATAATAGGTGACTAAAACCAATTTCCAAAGTGATTTAGACGTCTCCGGCTCACTTTGTAGGTAGTTGGATTGAGATGAGCCTACGGACTCTTGTTGTTGTAAGTGCTTACTGGAAGCTAATTACACTAAAATACAATTCAGGTATACATATCACCGAAACGGTCCGAACCATTGAGAATTTGAGTACGACCGATTACACAATTATTCCATTACTTTTGTTAGCGCCTATCTTATTCTAGAAATACAACCTCGGGTTTGAGAATCATTACGTTCGTTCAATATGGTTGCCCTTATGCTGCGGGTGGATTCATGTATACGTATGATTAGAATGGTCTGAACCCCTATAGAAATTTATTACGAATACGTATCACCGGAATGGTATGAACCGTTCGTGGCATTGTTAGCGCCTCTCATATTTTAAAGTCTCAATTGAAAAATTTGTGCGAATTAATTGTTCGAGCGAGTTCATATCATCTCGGCCCCCCAAAATTTTTAATCTTGGTTCCGCCCCAGCTCAAATTACATATAACAATCACAAGAAAAATCCGAAATTTTCTACAATTTGAATTTTAAATCATTTACATGTTTTTTAGCAATATTTGTTCATAATGCTTTTCTCAACAAGACATAATTATTTATTTTTCTTAAAGGTAACACTTTAAATATATTTCATCAATTACAATTAATTATTGGAGGAAAATTATATTGATGAAGTCAATAGAGTGTTGAAAATTAAAGCAGGTTTAAGCGTTGTCAAAGTTCCATTGTTTCAAGGAAATAAAAAACGTGTCAAAATTAAACCGTCTTTAAAGAGTGATAAAGTTTCATTGTTTCAAGGAAATCAAAACGTTGTGAAAAATAAAACCAGTTTAAGTAGTGTCAAAGTTCCATTGTTCCAAGAAAAACATAATTTGCTGACAGATATGGACTATGCAAGAAATACCAAACGTCACATCTTAAAGGAAAATAATTATGCTGAAGTGAATAGAGTGTTGAAAATTGAAGCGGGTTTAAGTGGTCTCAAAGTTCCATTGTTTCAAGGAAATCAAAAAAGTGTGAAAATTGAACTGCTTTAAATAGTGATAACTTTCCGTTGTTCCAAGGAAACCAAAACCATGTGAAAATTAAAGCCAATTTATGGAGTGTCAATGTTCCATTGTTCCAAGAAAAACATAATTTGCTGACAGATAAGAACTAGGACGGTCCATTGTCCCCCTTCAAAGTCCCCCTTCCCACCAATCTAAATATAAAAGAATTACCAAGGATTATCTTTCACATCCGTTTATTAATACTTAAGTTCAAATTCAAATATACTGACCTTTCTCTCCTTCAAAGTTTCTCTCACAAAACTCCTTCACAAAACCCCTTCAAAGTTTCTCTCACAAACTGTCTCACAGTAAAATTCGAGTGAAATTCGTTGGCTGAAATTAAAATGGCAGACATCACTCCTCTAACTATGCTTGATAATGATGTATTGAGAGCGATAATGGGGAGGGTGGCCACAGAGCGATAATGGCAAAGATTATTTGAGTTTAAAATCAAGGTAAATCTTTTTAAATTTAGTTTTCACAACATATGTCATTTCCTCCTCCTATATAATGATCATTATGATTACAGATATTAGTCTCAGATTTCTTGATGCATATGTGTGATAATTTTACATACGTGAATTGAGAATTTTTTGCTTTTCATTTTGGGATATATATAATTCGATATAATACCCCTAAAATTGAAAATGAAAAATCTGATTATTTGTTGGTTTTTAATTAGCTTGGGAATTTATCTATTGATTTTACGTGAAACATTGCATGACTGGTCTGCACGACTTTAATCTTTGATTTATATTTATTTTGCTGAAATGTGGAATTATTCAAACCAAGTGGCTGAAAATGTTGGAGGAATTGGAAACTTTAATTTTGTTTCATAATTAGTAATATTTTTAAAAAAAATTAAATTTCAAAAGAATGTATTTTATAGGAACAAGAATAACAAATTTAATTTTGGATATCAAGAACAATAACATATTAATTAGCCTAAAATAAATAATGGCCGTCAGTATTCTAAATAAATTTTCTTTCTGTTTATAGTATCTGTATTGATTATTGATACATAAATGAAATTATATTAAACATCTGAATTAGAATGTTTGTTTAAAGATTTATCAATACTTTTTGTTAGTTGCAAGACAATGAGGACACTTGTTGGTGAAAAAGAAAATCTGAAGAAAGTGAGGTGGAACAATATTCTTGTGTGCCCTATATTCAACCAACCACAGATAGACTTTCTAAAGAAGTCTGTAAAGAGTGAAAACACAGACGCCATGTACTTCAGAGGATTGGTAAGACATTCATCAATAATTATTTGGTACTTCTGCTTGGTAAAATTAATATAAATCTGACTTGATTTTTGTTAAATGATTTGCAGTACAATTAATTCATGCTATTCAGGACTAGAGTCGGTGAGTACTGGTTACGACGTGCATATGATAATGGGCATGCGAGGGCAGAATACATGCTCGGTATAATATACATGCTGGCTGATGATGACACTAAGTTTAAAGATGGAGCGTTCATGCTGCTTTCTGCTTCCGATAGATTGGGTGAAGATGGTTTACAAGAGATGAGTAGCATTCTTGATCATCATAAACCAACTTGTGTGTCTCACTACCCGTTTAATTGGCCAGCACTTGATCCAAATGACTGCCCCAATGAACCCTTGAAGGAACTTGTTTGGCTATGTAGGTGTGAGTTGGGTTTTTTTGCTGAGTTTCTCGGGAAAGAAACGCTAAGCCAATTCTATCGCCTTGAGGATATTGACTAAGAGAGAGGTGTATAAATATTATGTGGAAGTTGACTATTTTTAGATTCCCTCCCCAGTTTTGTGAATCGCTTATTTATTCGGAGGGTATTTTTAGGATGTGTTGTCATAGAAAGTACTAAACATTTAAGTATCCCGACCTTTGTGATATATGAGTAAAATTATAGATGACCCAAAAGAATGTGAAAACAAAAAATTAAAATAATAAACTATAGTATCACTCTATTCGTCACTCTATTTATTCATGCAACCACCAAACCAAGTTACCAATCCAATGCGATTAAATAATAAATTAAATAAGAATATTTATTCAATAATAATCATGGCTTAAATCACATATGTATTCTAAACTAATAGCATACAAAAAAATATGTATTGCTTACATTATCCAGTATCGTTGTTAGTTGTTAGTTGTTACTCTGAAATGGTAAAAAATTGGTTGTGATCTTATTGAACTCCAATTACAATATTTGTAGAGTTGTCAATGTTACTCTTTTGCCACGCATACCACGTAAATTTGGCACCTTGCAAACAATGAACAAGTATTGTCATCTGCAGATCATATTTTATATAGGAACAATTTGATATTGACAATTAAAGGGTTTGGGTCAATTTAAGAACTAAGATATGTAGGGATCAGTTGATGTTTTTTGGCTAGGGGTGTTCATCTGGATTTTGGATTTGATTTTACCCCAGTGAAAATACTATTCCAAATACATTTTTAGTCAAAATCAAATCCAAACTAAGTTTGAGTTTTATTTTTGAGTCCGAATCCAAATCGATTTAATTTTCGTATAGGTATATGGAGATCAAAACTAAAGGCAAACCCTTGCCTTGCCTATATTCACATATTGTAATGTTACATATTTTGGAGCTGAACTTAAACTTACTCCATATTTTGTTGACTAAAACACAATCCACCATCGAATGTGACGTTTATTAACGTAATCATTTTAATGAGCGTTTCAACGCAGACATCATAGAGTTGTTCCCACGTTATTAGATTCTAATACTAGATTCCACATTACATTCCACATTAGTTATTTAATGTTTTGGTAGTGTAGATAGAATGGGTGATCATGGAAATATTAGCATCGGAATCGTAAATTCGACATTTTGCATGCTTCATAGGACTCTCGCATTATCATCCAATTGACTCAGTTCATTTCATATTTGAATTAATCAATTCAATCCCATTAGTTATTTCATGTTTTATTTGGTAGCCTAGATAGAACGGGTAATCATGAAATTATTAGAATTGGAATCGTAAATTCAACATTTAGTTTCAAAGGACCCTCACATTATTATCCAATTGACTATGTTTATTGCATATTTGCATTGATCATTGCAATATCATTTGTTATTTAATGTGTTGTTTGTTAGTGTAGATAGAACAGGTGATCATGGAAATATTAGAATCGGAATCGTAAATTAAAAAATTTGCTTCATAGCATCCTCACATTAGCATCCAAATGACTAAGTTCATTGCATATTTGCATTAATCATTGCAATCCCATTAGTTATCTAATATTTTGGTTGTGAAGATAGAACGGGTGATCATGGAAATATTAGCATCGGATTCGTAAATTCAACATTTTGCTTCATAGGACCCTCACATTATCATCCTTTTGACTCAGTTCATTTCATTTTTGCATTAATCTATTCAATCCCATAATTTATTTCAATATGTTGGTAGTGCACATAGAACGGGTAATAATGGAAATATTAGAATCGGAATCGTAAATTCAACATTTTGCTTCATAGGACTCTCACGTTATCATCCAATTGACTAAGTTCATTGCAATCACGTTTGTTATTTCATGTTTTGGTACTGTAGATAGAACGGGTGATCTTGAAAATACTACAATCGGAATCGTAACTTAAAATTTTTGCTTCATAGGACCCTCACATTATCACCCCATTGACTAAGTTCATTGCATATTTGCATTGATTAATTCAATCCCATTAGTTATTTCATGTTTTGGCAGTGTAAATAGAACGGGTGATCATGGACATATTAGGATCGAAATCATAATTTCAACATTTTGCTTCATAGGACTCTCACGTTCATCATCCATTTCGCTAAGATCATTGCATATTTGCATTGATCATTGCAATCTCATTAGTTATTTCACGTTTTAGTACTTCAGATAGTGTCTAGGGACGGAACGTGTGATCATGGAGATATTAGCATATAAGAATAGTAAATTCAACATTTTGTTTCATAGGTCTCTCACGTTTTTAAAATACATTGTTATTTTATGTGTAACGAGTTTAAAATTTTGAATCAAGCTAATCTTAACCATACCCAAACTTGGTCAAAAGGTCTTGTTTGGCTGGATGTAAGGCTGAGAACCAACAAAGGAACTTCAACTTTCAAGGAATAATGACTAATGAGAAGTTACATAGACCGGTTCTTTCACTTCCATGAAAGTTGAAGTTTCATGTAAGTTAAAATTCCCATGAACCATGGGAAGTTGCTTACCTAGGTGGGGCTAGGTAAGTCCAACTTCCTATGCTAATATGCTCAAATGACATTTTAATTCTTAAAGGTTAAAAATAATAAATGCATGTAGATTGGGCAATTTGTCATTTTACTTTTATTTCCAAGGAAGTATACTTTGTGAACCAAACTAAGATATTTCCATGGAATTAATACATACAAAGAAAGTTGAAGTTCCATGGTATTACAACTTCCCTATGTAAGTTGAGACAATTGAACCAAAGGCCTAAATTACGCTTACACCATC
Source organism: Tetragonia tetragonoides (assembly GCA_038025085.1). Classification (NCBI taxonomy): domain Eukaryota; kingdom Viridiplantae; phylum Streptophyta; class Magnoliopsida; order Caryophyllales; family Aizoaceae; genus Tetragonia; species Tetragonia tetragonoides. The sequence continues at coordinate 27,311,936 of CM076142.1, forward strand.
TCTTAAACATAACAAAAAAAATAATTCAAATTGGCAGATATTTTCTTTATGCATAGAAAATTACAATGTCAATTAAGTGTTCAATAACACACAATATATTGAGTCATTGGCCAACCGTCCACCATTAGTGTGAACAACGTAATCAATTCAAAGCAGTTTCAAATTGAAATCAATCCTCGATGCATTGTTCCACGAAAAAAATATTCGCGTGACAGTAATTGACTAAACGTATGGATACGCATACACAAAAAATCAAAATTCAAAGGGATACTTAGTCTACTTACTTCATCGGGTCGTGAATAGGTGATTAAGATGATTGGTTAATATCTCATTTCCTTTATTATTTATATTTCTCCATCAAAGTGGCTGTTCCTTCCACCTTGGTCTCTCAAAATAATTAAAAAGTAACTGATATTCTCAAATGGTGGAGCTCAAGTCTATTACAAACCTTGTCGAAAATGTGTTGGTTGACATATTTCAAAGAGTGGCCAAGTTTTCTTGCGGTGATTATTGCTACTTGAGGTCAAGGTATATATTTATTTTTCAACTCAAAATTGGAAACCAAATTAGATCTCGTGAATGCCAAATTTAGGAAACACGTTGAAAATGGAGTTTCTTTTCAGATTTCCTTATGCATAAGATGTACAAATGTCCAAGCATGTGTATGGATTAATTGACATTGTGGATGATTTCTACTTAATAATAATAATTTTAATATAGAAGTCAGAATTAATTTCGTTGATCTACATGTTTGCTTAAATTCACCATAATTTTGTGACCTTTAATCTGGCAAATGTTATAAAATTATTTTCTATTATACATTTGATTATGTATATGTTTGATTAGTTGGTTAAAGGGTTGTTTGTTATATGGGAGCAAAGATTCTCAAATTATTGATATTGTGCAAGGAAATTATAAGGTGGCATGAATATGTGTTCTTTTACCTTTGAAGTTATTATTTTACTTTTCATAGGAACAATAGATTGATGGTGTCACATGTGCTGTGTCTAAAGTTAAAATTGGTCAAATTAGTGAGTACTTGTAATATTAACAAAACTTTTTGTTAGTTGCAAACAAATGAAAGAGCTTGGGTTACAAAAATCTGTCTTGAGCAAAGTAAGATGGAATGATATCTATACGAACCCAGAGTCATGCATCGGGCTGCAGGTGTTTCGCCCGATTTGGATGAGGGTCGAACATTGGAAAGGTGATGGGATTGAGATGCATGAGCGGGGAGCTGTTTGCCTGATTCCTCGATTGCTACCTGCACAGGACAAGAAACAGTGAACTAGCTCGGGGGGTCGACCCGAGAAGACCCCTCCGATGCTTAAGTTAGTATATGGAGATATGTACGTGAGGTACTTTCGCAAGGATATGATTGAGCGTCAGCCTATCACAGCTGAGAAGCAAAATGTCAGAGCTCACTATCAGACAGCGTGATCGTTCTCTGGGTGAAAAATGATCTTACCTTTGCCTTGATTTCCGCGCAAGTATTTATAGGGCAAAAGTCGGTTAGCTTCGTCGAATGAACAGTGGACACGTAGCCCTTTACGTATACTCCTCTCTAAGTCGCCTCAGACTTAGAGTCACGTGAGTTTTGGTACGATCCCTTGGGATGACTCCACGTAGGGGTTCGTACACTTGATGTCGTCAATTCTGTCCTTGTGACTGAGAGAGCGTAGGCACCAAGGCAACCAATCGAATCTTGGTAGGAATATTCGCGCAGTACATGTGCTGGTGTCAGGGTTTAACACACACAGAGCCTGAGGGTCGATTCGTAGTTGAATCGGCCCTCTTAGTCAAGCCAGAGTATAATTGTAATCCTTGAGTCCGTATGACACTGATAGTTGGTGTTGGTCTTCTCGGGTTTGTTGGCGATGTTTGAACAATGGGTAGAGGGATACTTCGATCGGAGGCTCCCATTTTCAGTTGGAGAGCATCCTTTTGATACCGTCGATGATACAGACTTTGTGAGAGATGGAAATCCTTCGATGGTGGTCGGGGCAAGGGTCGATAGCTCGACCCTCGGTATTTTGGTTATATCATTTTGCCCTCACATCTTAGTAGGAGGAGAGTTTCTTTTCGTCGAGTCCTGCTGAGATGTGGTTGGTCGATGCTTTTCGTTCAGTGGGCTTTTGCTTCCCGATCCGTTCTTTCCTTGGAAGGGCCCCCTTTTCATCGGGATAGATATTCGGTGGGCGTAGTTGGCTCGTCCACCTGTCAGTCATGCGAGTAGTGTGATATTCCAGGTCTCTTTGCCTATAAATAGCCAGAATTACCTTCTTCTTTTCTCTCTTTATTCCAGCCGCCTGAATTTTTTAGAGAGAGAAAGTGGGTCTTTGAAATTTTTCTTGCTAGTGTTCCGTCGATCGGTTATTGTTCATTCAATCTTCCTTTGTAGATCCGTCTTCTATCTTCTCCCAAGGTATAACGTTTTTCTTTTTGTATTTTTCTTGCTTGCATTCATTTGTTTTATACCCATGCTGATGTCTTCGCCCATTGATGTCGGGGTCTGGCAGCTCGCCTGAGGCACCTCGACCAGGGATTTGGGAATCTTTTCCTGATAGTTCCGGTCGAGGCTCGTCTAGTCAGGGGCCGAGCCCGTCGTATGAGGAGTCTTGCCCTCATCCTTCGAATGACCCAGTTCCCCCGATTCCACCGGGGTTCCCCTTTTCCGAGTTTCGTCCGGGTTTTGAGTGATCGAGCCCGGACGGATTGCTTCTTCCGGATTGGGTCGTTCTGTTTCAGTTTCGGGAGGAGACTTGGTATGCCAGGGTTCTGTCGGACCCCGACATTCCATGAAGCTTTAAGCAGGATGTGTTGAATGTCTTTCAAATGAGTGTAGCGCTGGGAGAGATCCATGTTTTAGACGGGGTCAAACCTTTACGCTCTGTCTCTCCCCTGCAGGGAGACGAAGTCGAGATGTCTAGGGTTCTTTTTAAACAAACTTGTTGCTCAGGTAGAGTGGGTCTTAATTGCTCCTCTCCCTTGAGTGACTTTGAGCAGATAGGGGAACGGCTTATCTGCCCTCATATAATGAAGTATGTTTTTTGTCCTTCAACTATTTTTCCTTGGGTTGTTGTCAAAGTCCTGTTGCCCATCCTGACCTTCTTCAATTGCTTATCTTGTAGGGAGCGTAGGGAAAGGAGTTCTTCGGGACAAATGGAGAATTTGGCAAGTGCTTCGGGTGTTATACCCGATTCTACGTCTGATCAATTGGCCAGATCTGTCGATCGGGTAGCCAGTACTTCTGGCTCGCCTGGTGGCATGCCCGAGCCTGTAGGGTTAGGACATGAAGAGGCTGACGCCTCCCAAGGGTCGCTGGAGAGCGGTGAGATCCGAGTTGGAGACTGTCATCCTGTTGATGATGAGGCTTTCTCTCCTCCTGCTTCAGAGGAGAAGAAGGAGAGGAAGAAGAAGAAGAAGAAGAAGAAGAAGAGGTGTCGTTCCAGTGGGGGAGAGAAACTTCCAACTTCCGAACCTGTGGAGGAGGTGGACCAGGCTGATCATGAAAATGTCGAGGTAGAGCAGGGTCAGGAGCAGACGAAGGAAGATCCTGCGGATGGGGGATCGAAACAGGGGAAAAAGGCCGACGCTGTCCCCATTCACTCAAAACGGTCGCTCTTAGCTGGCAGGTCGGCTGAGGACATGGAGTCGTTGGCCAGGCGATACCAGCTGCCCCACGGGATGTCTTTTATCTGCCCCAGTAAGTTAGAAGGGTACCATCCTGCTCCATCTGGCTGCATCCCTTTTTCCACCAAAGTTTTTGACGAGGGTTTAAGGTTTCCCCTCCCTCGTCTGATCAAGAAGATAGTGGGTCGTCTGGGAGTCCACTACTTTCAGCTCCAAGCTAATTCCTGGAGATCTCTGGTTGTCTTGGCGGCAGCGGCACATGTCCACAGGTTATCTGTGAGCGATGCTGTCCTTCGCCACCTGTATCTCAAGGTGCAATCGACCAAGTTCGGGACTTGGTACCTAAGCCCTAGAAAGGGTTTTTCCATGTGTCGATCCTTGAGCAACGTCACCTTTTGGAAGGAGAATTTCTTATTTCTGCACAACGAGCAAGGATGGGATGGAGTGTGTCCTCCTTGGAGGGAGGACTACCTGGAGGAGGTAGGTAGTGAGCTGTTTGGCCCAGATCGTGAGCCTCTGGATTATCTGTCCCCGGCCGAACGTCGGACGGTAGAATACTTCCGTCATCCTAACCGGGACGAGGACGTATGTAGGCAGGTTAACGCTCCTCCTTATTGGAAGATAGATAAGTCATGGTTCTCTCATGAGGCGTTCATGGTCTTCATTGGTTTTCGGTCGACCATGACACATGGTACAACGGCCTTGTCTCCATTGTTTCCTTGCTCTGAATGTTTTTCTGTATACCGAGGGCTTTTCTAACCTTTTCTTTGTATCTCGCAGAGGCCGCCGTTGTTGAGTTGTTGGAGATGCCAGAAGGGGAGCAGATGGTGGCCGGGACAACCTCCAAGGCCTTCCTTGAGGGTTTCAAGGACATGGTCGAGGCTCAGAGGAAGCTTGAATCGGTTTCAAACACTCTCCTTCCCTCATTCTCCATATTCCATAGTTCTGGGATTGTCGCTGATAACCTGCTTTGTTTTTTGCAGCCCACCAAGAAGAAGAAGGCGATGGTCTATGGGACGAAGACAAGATTGAGGGGGGTTCCTCTTCTAGAGTTTTGCCTGATGCCGACCTTCGCTCTAAGAAGAGGTCGGGTGACGACGCCTTGGGGACCTAGGAGAGGGTATCTTCTTTGAAGAAGAAGAAGGTGGATACCCCTGGTGCGGAGTTGATCTCCACAGGTCAGCCTACAGTTGCCACTTGGGGGCAGGTTAGCCCTCCTGCTAGGAACCGAGAGTCGAGCGCTAGCCCTTCCAATTCGGTTTTAGCGAGAGATTTCTCTCCTTCGAGCCTGCGGAGCATCGATGAGATGCGGGCTGTCCGATCCACTCGAAGGGATAGCAACGAGTTTTGGGGCCAGGTGTACATGGTCAGTAGGCCGAGTCCTGAGGATCATGCCCTCAAGATGCCGGCCGTTCTGGGGGCTCCTCTGGATGAGCAATCGAAAATCGCTGAGGCCGTCTTTCCTAACTTGTTCCATGAGAAGGACATGGAGCAGGTTACCTCTGAAGTGGGGTCGATAGACGCTGTGACGGCCCTCCTGAAGCATGTGACCCTGAATCGCCTGAAGGTATTTTAACGGTCCCTTCCTTCATCCGTTTTTGATCGAATCTTTTGGGCTGCTATTGATTTGTTTTGTGTTTTTCAGGATGACATTCTTCTAAGCGCGGTAATCAGGGCTGACGAGGCTCAAAGGCGCCGATTGTTCATCCGATGCCAGGAGTGGCAGGCCGACGCAGAGGCTAAGGCTCGCGAAGAGGCTCGAGCTGAATTGTCGGGGCTTCGCACCGAAATGGAGAAGATGAAGACCGATCTTCAAAAGGGGAAGTCTCTCCTTGATGAGAGGGAGCATTCCCTTGAGGAGTTAAGAGGGAGACTGGAGAAGGCCAATAAAGCCAAGGCCCAAACTGCCCATCTCCTCGAGGCTGCCCAGGCCGATGATGACAATTGGAAGACCAAGGAGGCCCGGGCACAGGCTGAGTGGAAGGCTGCGGTGGATCGCCAGACCCGTTACTGGGAGAAAGCCCTGCTCCGAGTGTATGGAGAAGGCGATGTGGGAGCCTCTGTAGTTAGCTCCCTAGCCCGCATTCGTAACCTCCGAGCTTCTACTAACCCTGACGACCTGGCGGAGGCAAGTAGAATCGAGGCTTCCATTGCCCCAGACTTGAAAGATATGGAGAACCTCGTTGCAGCGAAACGGGCCGAGGAGGAGGCTGAATGATCGGGGCCTTTTGAGGTCTGCACCCCCGGGTTAAGGGGGGTTTGTATTTGTTCTTTGCTTAGGGTGGGTGGTCACCCCTGTTGTAAACTATTTGCGCCCCCTCCGCTTTTGAGGGTTGATAAATAATGATGTCGACTTTCCATTTACTCAAGTCTGCTTTTGTTTTAGCTTGTATCCTCATCATTTTCAATAAATGATCATTTATTGTCTTTCAATGATGATGCCTTTGCATGGGGGACAGCTGTCGTGAATAACCGTTTGTGCCTTTTGTTTATAAATAGATCCATTTAGTTTGTTGATTTTGCCCCCGATCTTTCTAGAGAGATGTCTTCCTCCACTATATTCATTTCTTCAGGCTCTAGTGACAAATCTTCCGTAGATACCAAGTCAATATCCAGGACGTATCGCCTTCGGTCGGGGAAGCGTGCTCCCCGGAATAGTCGACCTAGTAAGAGACTTAATGAAGGTGCTTCAAGATCGACTCACGAAGAGCCATTGGAAGTTACGGATAAGTTTAGTGAGGCCAGCTTGGCTAAACTGGCGGTTTCTGATTTTGTTCGTCTCTTCGAGGATAACTCCTTGTCCGAGCGTCTTCGTACTCATATATGGATGGTATTTCAGCAGCTTCAATCCAAGGGCGTCTTGGAATGTTTAGAAGTCGAGCCTCTAGCCGTGAGGCTTCCTGGCGAGGGGGGCAGCAGCTGACTCTCCTCCCCCTGTTCCTTCTCAAGTCGACCCTAGTCCCGATACTCCTATCCCTGAAGTGGGGGATCCCGAGGCTAAAGACCCCCTTCGACCCGAACATCCGCACGAGACAAAGGGTGAGCCAGACTATCAAACCTGGCAAGCCAGTAGGCAAGCTCTGCAGCGGGAAATTTATCATGCAGAGGAAGGTAGGAGATCGATTTTGGAGGAGCAGACACAGGTAGCTTGGAGGGTCGATCAGCTTATGAAGGACCTCCGTGCTGTGAAGCAAATAGTCGAGGATAGATCCCTAGCCCTCGAAGAGGGGAGGAAAGTCCATCACTCTCTGGTTCAGAGACAACAAGCCTTGGAGCAGGAGATTAAGCATAAACGAGAAGCTCTAGATCTTTAAGTTCTTGCTCTCTTTAATCATTGTCATAGCCTCTATTTTATGGTGTAGCTGTATTGTAATAGTTGACACTTTCGATATTTGGAATGAATGTTCGAATGGTTTTATGTTCTTGACTCTCGTTTATGCAGTTGTTGTTTTTCTACTCGTGAGTCGAGGGGAAGATGAGGTAGCCGAAGCGTTTCCTTTTTCTTGGGAATGCGAACCGAGTTCACCCCGTATCTTCATGACACGTGTCTCCTGAAGGGAGGTGTCGCTTGGTTTCCCATGGCTTTTTTGTCTATAAATACTTGAGTGAACTTTCTCAGTTTCATCCAACTTTTCTCGCATCACTTTCTCTCTCTAGAAATACTCTACCAGTCTTCAGTAATTTTTTCTCAAGTTTTTTGCTCTGTTCCTGAGATGGTATGTTCCAAGAGGAAGGCTACAGCTTCCCATCGTGGAGAGTCTAGCAAACAAGTTAAGGTCGGAGGTGCTGGGAAGAGTCGTGCCTCGACTTCTTCTGAATCCTACACCCCAGCTACCCCTCGATCCTCTCCTGGATCAAGTTTGGGCTCAGAGGCTCGGGATCTGATCACTGCTATTCGGAGGTCCCGAGCAGAACGCCAGTTGACTGATGACCGAGCCCCTCCTACTGTTGAGGTTCCGGCTTCCCCTCCTTGTGTCAGGTAGCCTGAACCGCCTGCTCGATTGGTTCCTCTGGCAGAACGGCTGGCAAATCGCCTTCAGGAGCTTCACCGGGAGATAGGTGGGGCTTGCGAGAGGGAGGCGGCTATCCAAGCTAAGATCCGCCGCTGGGAGCAGAGGGACAATGCCCTCATGGATGCTAGGACCGAGCTGGCGGCTCGGATCACTGGAGGAGTTGAAGAGCTGAACGGCCTTCGGGAGCGGAGGGAGGAGCTCCTCGATGAAGTGAGGGTTCTGAGGAACCAACTGGAGGGTCAGCCTCCTGCTTCTCCCCCCCCCCCCTATCCCTTTAGGCTCTGTCTTGGGTAGGCCTTGTACTTAGCAATCTCCTCCGAGACCTCTTTCTTCCAGGGGTAGGTCAGGAGGTTGTCTTGTACTTGGCTATCTCCTCCCCGACCTCTTTCTTCCAGCATGAGGTCGGAGGATCGAGTCTTGTCTTTTTTCGTAAGTAGACTTTTTGGGTGTCGAGCTTGCATGTCGACTAGGAATTTTGTAGATGAACTTTAAATGTGTAGTTTCATCCTTCGATCTTGCGTAATCTTTTCCTTCAATCAATATAAGGATTATTGCAAATGATCATTTATTGGTTCGACTGCTATTACAAAATTTTCCAATTTTGCTCAACTTTTTGTATCGTTCCTTTATCACTGATGCCCGTTTATTAGTCGTACCTCAAGTGTAAAATGTATCGAGGTAAGTATACCCTGCCTCCACACTCGGGGTGCGGCTGTTTGGGTCGACTTTTTACTGTACTCAGGGAGTTTTGTAGTCTGGTGTTTTTTCCAAAACGCCGGTTGCTCTTCATTGTTATAATTTCCATAATTATTTTAAATGGACGTGACGGTTGGGAGAATCCACCCTTTGGGTCATTACACGTGTCTCCTCCGAATTGAGGCTTCTCTTCTCTCAAACACCGGTTTGAGGTGACGGTTCGTCTTCTTTTGGAAAGGTTATAAATACCCCCATGGTTGCTTGGAAATTTCGTCACTCTCTTCGTCATTTCTTTTTTTCACTTTCTCTCTCTAGATTTCTTGAGCTCCATATAGCTTTTCCAAGCAGCCTATCAGTCGTCGTGATATGTCTTCTCCAGCTTCCAAAAGTCGTAGACTTGATGTCGGGGGTAGATCTATCCCTTGTCTGTCCATAACTATGGGTAGATCGAGGTTCCAGCCGGGCCAAGTGGGTCGACTATTGTCAGTGTGCCCCTGGAGCAGCGCTCTCACTTGGAGCGTTGTAATTGTGACTATTGCGTCGCTTTGGACACTCTTAGGTTTGCTAGGAGGAGAGAGGGTTTTCTCCCCCCTCTTCCTGCTGATGCCCCTGCCGATCCTCAGGCTCTCGAGGCTCGGTCGGCCCAAGCTCTGTGTGACCAAAAGCATCATCGGTCGAATTTTGCGAGGGCTTGTGAGAAGCTGGCGGTTGCTGACCATAAGTTGAAGAAGCTGGCCCTTGAGCTTAAGGTAGCTGAGTCGAGAGTGCCGGCCATTCAGCAGGAGATTGCTGGTGAGACTGCTCGGGTAGAGGCCCTTGAGAAGGATGTGGCCCTTCACAAGGCTGCTCTTATTACTGCTAGTGGTCGACATTCAATTTTCCAGGAGCACAGTCTTCGTCTTGCCGAGGGTGGTCCCCCGGGATTTGCCCCATGATATGCCCCTTTTTTTTGTGTGTGTGTGGCCTATTAGGGCCTGTAACTTTTTGTTGCCCAAAGAGGCTTATAAATATTGGTTCGACCATCAACTGAATGAAGTCGATCTTTTGCTATGCTCTTTTTGTCTTTCATAACTATTCTATTTTCAGAACTGTCCTTTCTTTGCTAAGGTCTTGGCTTGGCCAATCGACCCATAAATTTTGTGAGACATTTTAGTCCTGGTAAGGCGTTTAGGTTAGCTGAACCTGTTCTAGCCCGATTTTCGAAGGCGTTTGGCCTGTTGAGGAGGGTCATAAGATCTTAAGTCTTAATCTCCAAGTAGTAGTGTCTTGCGCATGAGACATAAAGCTCGTGTAAAGGCCTTAGGCTTCGTGGGCCTAGTTTGCTCGCAATTAAGTTTTAGGCCGTTTGGACCTTGTAAGACCTTAATGATCGCAGGACTGATCACTATAGTCTAGTGTAAGGCGTTTTTGGGTCATTAGACCTACTTAGCCTGATGTTCGATGGTTAGGCGTGTAACAGTTTAGAATAGGGTTATCAAAACATCAGATATCTTGCCCCCTGTTACGTGTCTAATCTTCGAGTATTGTAGGATCGATTAATCTGCGAGCTTGTTGTGTAGTCAAAACACACGTGTGTATGCCCCCAAGCTCGCAGGTTAATTGATATCGATTGTCTCGATTAAAGAGCTTTATGAGAAGTATTGATAGAAGATGTTGTAGGGTTTCCACCCGATTGTCATTGATAGAGGTATTGTGAGGGTCTTCACCCGTTACAGAGGTTGATTTTGCAGGGATCACCTAACCCTTTACAATTTGGACAATTTTGGTGGGATTGCCAGAAACCCTTTGATTTAGCAGACAATTTTTGCAGGCATTTGTGAACCCTAGAAAACAAAAAAAAAGATAGACAATTTTTTGAGGGATTGGTGAACCCTAGGGTCGATTTTCTCTGGGGTTCGCCAACCCATTTTGTTTCAGGTTTATGAGAGAGCCAAACGATCCGTGTTAGATATTAAATTTCCTCTAGTTGTTTAGGTTCCATGCTCTGGGTAGTGGGATTCCACTCATGTTTTCCAGTCGATACGTGCCTGGTCGAATGACCTCTGTAATCTTATAGGGTCCTTCCCAGTTAGCAGTCAGCTTCCCTTGTTCAGACTGTTTTCCCGTACTCTCTGTTTTGCGGAGTACCAGGTCGCCTGTCATCATATGTTTCCCCTTTACCCTCCTATTGAATTGCCGTATCAACTGATTTTTAGCTATTTCCATTTGTAGGAGGGTATCTCCTCTTGTCTCTGGCAGTAAGTCGAGGTTGAACCTCAATTGTCGATCATTTTCTTCAGGATCGTAGAAAATTGCTCGAGGAGATGGGGTAACCAGTTCTATGGGTAGGACAGCCTCTGACCCGTAGACCAACCTGAAAGGAGTTTCTCCCGTGGCATTTTTAGCAGTCGTTCTGATTGACCAGAGGACTTCATACAATCTTTCCTCCCAGAGCCCTTTGGCTGCTTCGAGTTTGCGCTTCAGACCATTGAGGATGATTTTTTTGGCTCCCTCAGCCTGACCATTCGACTGGGGTCTGGCCACCGCTGTGAATCGGGCCTTTATGCCCAAGTCTGACAGGTATGTTTTCAACCCTGGGTTGTCAAACTGTGGACCGTTGTCGAATATAATCCCCTTAGGAACTCCAAAGCAGGTGATTACATTCTCCCAGATGAACTTCCTGATGTCTTGTTCTTCGATACGCCGTAGGGCCTTAGCCTCGATCCACTTTGTGAAATAGTCGATGGCTACGACTAGGAACTTGAATTGCCTCGGGGCTTCTGGGAAAGGACCCAAAATGTCCATTCCCCAAAGGTGAAAAGGGAGTGGTTCCAGTATGGGGGACAAGTTCATAGCCGGCTGCCGCTGTACTGTGGAGTGCAATTGGCAATTTTTGCAATGGGTCACTAAGTTCACAGCATCGGATCTTATTGTTGGCCAAAAGTATCCAGTTCTTAGTGCTTTTCGTGCCAAGGCTCTGCCTGCAATGTGTGAGCCACACATTCCACTGTGTAGATCATCTAGGATATCTGCCCCCTCCGAGGGGGTGACACATCTGAGTAATGGTTGGTTGAAGGCTTGTTTATATAGTATCCCATCGACTAGAATAAACCACTTTGCTCGCTTCTTTACTTTCACTTTTTCCTTTTCATCTTCTGGGAGGATCCCATTTCTGAGACAGTCAATTATGGGATCCATCCAAGTCTCCGATCTATCGAGCAAGTTTACTTCAAGAGGTTTTGTGATGCTTTTTTCTTGCAGGATTTCCAAAAGATCAACCGTGGGAGCCCATTTATAGCAGAGCTACCCAACTTGGCCAGGGCGTCGGCCTGTTGATTCTCTGACCTAGGCACGTGCTTGATGGAAAATCCTTTGAATTTCGAAGTTTCTTCCTTTGATTTGTGGAGGTATGCCTTCATGGAATCTTCTCTGCCTTCATAGTCTCATGTGATCTGTGATACGACCAACTGGGAATCCATTATCACGGCCACACTCTGTGCCCCCACCATTCTAGCCATTTGAAGACCTGCTAGCAGGGCCTCATATTCTGCTTCGTTGTTAGATGATTCGAACTGGAATCGCAAAGCGTATTCGAATACACCTCCTTCGGGATTTTTGAGTACCAGACCTGCCCTATTCCCGTTACGGCAAGCCGAACCGTCAACCGCCAATTCCCACTTTGTTGACCACAATATTGGTTGTTCGTTGATAGACACCATTTCTACTGCGAAGTCGGCCAGTGCTTGGCCTTTTATAGCCCTTCTAGGCTCGTATGTCATGGAGAATTCACCTAGCTCAGTTGTCCAGGGTTTCAATCTTCCAGATCGTTTTGGGCTCTGTAGTACCGCCTTTAATGGTTGATCTGTGAGTACAGTAATTTCATGGGAACAGAAGTAAGGTCGCAGCCGCCTTGCGCTTATGATTAGAGCCAAAGAGAATTTTTCAATATCCGGGTATCGTGTCTCCGCGTCCAGAAGGACGTGGCTTACGAAATAGATTGGATGCTGGATCTTGTTTCACTCACATACCAGGGTCGTTGAGACTGCCCTTTCTGAGACTACCAAATAAATAAATATCTTTTCTCCCATTTCTGGGCTAACCATTCGAGGTGCTCTAGCTAGATATGCTTTTAATTTCTCAAAGTCGGCCTGTGCCTGTGCCGACCATTCAAATCTTTCTTTATTTTTGATGGCCTTGAAGAACGAGGCACATCGATCCGCTAATCGCGAGATGAATCGGCTGAGCGCTGCTGCGCAGCCGGTTAGTCGTTGCACCTCTTTCAGACATTTGGGTGGGTGCATGTCTATTACCGTCTGTATCTTTTCAGGATTGGCGTCGATTCCTTGCTGGCTTATCATGAAGCCTAGTAGTTTTCCCTCTGGGACCCCGAATACACATTTCTTGGGGTTGAGCTTCATATTGTGTCGACGCAAGGTGTCGAAGGTTTCCTTCAGATCCGAAAAGTGACTTTCGCTTTTCTTGCTTTTGACAACCATGTCGTCTACGTAAGCCTCGACATTTCTCCCCAGTTGAGGGGAAAAAACACTTTTCACAAGGCGTTGATAGGTTGCCCCTGCGATCTTCAGACCAAAGGGCATCATATTATAGCAGAATACCACGTCATCGGTGATGAAGGCCGCTTTCTCTTGATCTTCCTCAGCTAGCCTCACCTGGTGATACCCCGAAAAGGCATCCGTGAAGCTAAGAAGCTCATGTCCTGACGTTGAGTCAATCAACTCGTCGATTCGAGGTAGCGGGAAATCATCTTTCGGGCATGCCTTGTTAAGGTCTGTAAAGTCGACGCACATTCGCCAAGTTCCATTGTGCTTCTTAATCAGCACCACATTGGCTAGCCATTCCGGATAGAGGCATTCTCTGATAAATCCGACCTTCAGTAGCTTTTGAACTTCGGCCGTTGCGGCTTCGCTTCTTTCTCTACCTATTTGCCTCTTCTTTTGTTTCACAGGCTTCAAATGGGGTTGTACCCCGAGCCTATGGATAATCAGATCACCGTCTATGCCTGGCATATCGGAGGGAGAGAAAGCGAAGACGTCGGAATACTCCTGGAGTTGCCCTGTTATGTCACTTCTTTGTGGGTCGACTAGGTCTGCCCCGATGTATGTCACTTTTTCTGGTTGCGACTCGATTAGTCTGACCTCCAAGGTTTCCCCCGAGGATTCGGGTCGATTTTCAGGCTCGAACCTGGTATCGGTATGATCAGCCAGATACATCTCTAGGAGCATGCATCTCGCTATCTTCCTCTTCCCTTCTCTTACACTTTTCTTCTTTGCTGCGGCAATTTCTGCAGGAGTGGGGGCAACAGTCAGTGTTGTCCCTATTTCCTGTGTTATTACCACTAACTTTGTAAGAGGTAAGGGAATTTCCTCCTCTTCAGTTTCTTGTTTCTTGTTATCCAAACAATCGACATACGATTTTCTGGCGGTCTTCTGATCGCTGACCACCTGTCCTATTATGTCGTTGCCCCGATCAAATTTCATGATTAACCAGGACATGTGGATCACCGCATTGATGGCTGCCAGGGTAGCGGTCTGCCCAGGATGGCGTTATAGGCCAACTTTGTGTCAACCACTAGAAATTGGATGATTTGCCTTCGTCGTGCCCCCTTCTCCCCTATTCGAACAGGAAGAGTTATGGTACCAATTGGGTAGACTTTGTGCCCTCCAAATCGAAAAACAGGTAATGACACAGGGGGGATCTTATCTTCATTGTATCCCAGACGTCTAAGGCATTTGTAGGTGATGATGTCAGCTGAGCTTCCTATATCAATGAGGACTCGCTCGGCCAGTAGACCAGCAATTTTGAGAGTTACGACCAGCAGGTCGTCGTGTGGATGATGAAGTGCCCGCGCATCACGCTCGTCGTAGGTTACCGGTAGGATCTTGCCTATGGGAGGAACTCCCACAGCCATTACTTGTTCAGCACTGCGATAATGATCCTGTCGTTGCTGTTTAGTCGGACCTCCTCCGCCTAGGCCGCCATAGATCATTTTTACGACATTAGTCATATCGTCCTCCTCCGACTCTTCATCTTCCAAGACCATCATGACTTGTGGCTTTTTGTAGACATTTTTCTTTTTGAGGAATTGCTTCAACTTTCCTTCCCCAGCTAGTTTCTCAAGATTCTTTACCAGCCTCTGACAATCCTGGGTTGTGTCCCACATAGTCGTGATATGCGCATCGAAGCTTTAGCTTTCTCTCAGAGAGATCTCTAACAATAGAAGGCGGCACGTCAAGCATCTTTCTATCCATCTTGTTGAAGATGGTTTGTTGGTCGACGCTGAACGGCCATTGATCATCCGACGGGTCAGTTTTCCTCCAATCGCTCCTTTTGGGAGGTCCCCTGGTCACAGCGAGCGCTTCGGCCGGTCGCTTGCCTTTGTCACTTTTAGTACTTTTGCTCGATTTTATCTCAGGCTTTGGGTTTGTCTTCCCACTGCCTGGGGTGTATCGTCCCGACTGTTCTGGTGAGTTGGTATATGCCACAGTAAATCGTCTAACCTCTGGAAGGGTTAGAAATCCTTTTTCTTCTCGTTTTAGAATTATTTGGAACCTAAAGTGTGACCCCTCGATCAACCCTGACACAAAGTCCGCGCTGGCGAGCCTCTCATCCAGGTCGTCCGTTTTGAGGGTTTCAGCGTTGAATCGGGCGAGATAATCCTTCAAGCTTTCTTTCTTGTCTTACAGTTTGTAGAGATGTTCCGTGGTCTTTTTCTGCTGGATTTGTGCAACAAAGTGACTCTTGAAGCTCTTTTCCATCTGAGCCCAGGAGTAGATACTTTTAGGGGCCAGAGAGGCATACCATCTAATGGCGAGCCCTTTCAGGGTCATGGGAAAGTTCCTACACAGCGCTGCATCACTTAAAGTCTGGTTCATCATGGTTGTCCTATAAGCCATCACATGATCTTGTGGGTTCTGGGGGACCTCATATTTGTCCGCCATGGGCTTCAGTTTGGATGGCATGGGGGCTGCCATTATTTCTTCGCTGAATGGGGTTAATCCCACAGCTGGCGTCTCACATCCCAAGTTTGCTAAGGTATTAGATACCCCAGCATTCCCGATGGTAGTGGGGCTCGGGATATGGAGAGTCGATGGTTGCAGAATTGTGTAATTTTGAGGTGGACTGATCCCCGTGAGGAGTTCCTGGTCCCGTTTGCGCTCATCCTCATATCTCTCATTCAACTCTTTCAGTTTCTGTTCTTCAATCTGGCGTTCAACCTCTCGATACTCGATGATGTTGTTGAGGTCCTCCTGAGTACGTCTCGACCCTTTCTGTTTCTCTTTCTCATAGAGTTGATACAGCTCTTGGAGCTGTTGTTCTTCTGCTCGACGGGTTTCCTCCCTTTTGAGTATAATACCCCTAAGGTCGGTTCCGTACTTAAGACTTCTTTTTCTACTCTCTTTTTCTCAAGGAACTTCCTCAAATCGTCCGAGTTAGTCGGATGATTTGCTGGTTTCCCTCGAGATATTTCGCGCTCTTTCGATCCGCCAGTGCTACGAGTGGACCAGTTGTCCCTCATAGATCTCGTTTTTAGAGATGGAGATGGTTCAGGCCACGGAGGAGGAGGACGTCTGGCTTCTAAGGGAACTTTGCTTATTCTCCTCGAGGTCTCCCCCTTCTCCCGATTTCTAGGAGGCCTCATTTCTTTCGCTAGGCACTCAAGAGTTTCTTTCATCGTATTTTGTAGTTCCCCCATCATTTGGTGTAGTTCCCCTCGGGTTACAGGGACATCCGGATTTCCAAAGGTCTGACTTCCATTTCCGTCAGAGTGTTGGGAATTCTCATGATCTGGGACGGCTTCCACGTTATTGGTGTTATATCTCTTAGGTGGACATGGGGGTGTGAGTAGTTTTGTTGTTATCAAATCAGGGAGTTCGATTGAATCTGGGGTTTCTGTCGTTCACTCATACAAAACCAAGCACCTTTCCCACAGACGGCGCCCAATGTTTCGCCCGTTTTGGATGAGGGAACACTAGGAAGGTGATGGGATTGAGATGCGTGAGCGGGGGAGCTGTTTGCCTGATTCCTCGATTGCTACCTGCACAGGACAAGCAACAGTGAACTAGCTCGGGGGGTCGACCCGAGAAGACCCCTTCGATGCTTAAGTTAGTATATGGAGATATGTACGTGAGGTACTTTCGCAAGGATATGATTGAGCGTCAGGCTATCACAGTTGAGAAGCGAAATGTCAGACAGCGTGATTGTTCTCTGGGTTAAAAATGATCTTACCTTTGCCTTCATTTGCAGGTATTTATAGGGAAAAAGTCGGTTAGCTTCGTAGAATGAACAGTGGACACGCAGCCCTGTACGTATACTCCTCTCTAAGTCGGCTCAGAGGGAGGGGTTACATGAGTTTTGGTACGATCCCTTGGGATGACTCCACGTAGGGGTTCGTACACTTGATTTCGTCAATTCTGTCCTTGTGACTGAGAGAGCGTAGGCACCAAGGCAACCAATCGAATCTTGGTAGGAATATTCGCGCAGTACATGTGCTGGCGTTAGGGTTTAACACATATAGAGCCTGAGGGTCGATTCGTAGTTGAATCGACCCTCTTAGTCAAGCCAGAGCATAATTGTAATCCTTGAGTCTGTATGGGACTGATAGTTGGTGTAGGTCTTCTCGGGTTTGTTGGCGATGTTTGAAAAGTGGGTAGAGGGATACTTCGATCGGAGGCTCCCATATGCGGTTGGAGAGCATCCTTTTGATACCGTCGATGATACAGACTTTGTGAGAGATTGGAAGCCTTCGATGGTGGTCGGGGCGAGGGTCGATAGCTTGACCCTCGGTATTTTGGTTATATCAGCAGGATTTGTTAAACGACTGCGTCAATAACGATAACCCCAATGCTTTCTACTTCAAAGGAATGGTATGTATGCTCATGCTGTTGTCCATATTTTTCAATGTTTTGCAGTTGTTTTATTTTAAGTATGGGAGGCAAGATATGGGTGAGTCCTGGTTGGGACGTGCGGTTAAACATGGTCATGCGAGAGCGGAATACATGCTCAGCTTGCTCCACCTCCTAGGTGAAGATGTGGACAAATTTGTGGATACAGTCTACATCATGGAGTCTGCTTGCTTGAAGTTGGGGAATGATGGTTGTGATGCATTGAGAAACAGCCTCACTTACTATAAATCAATTTGGCTATCTAGTGGAAAGACGTTCTATTGGTCATGCCTGGTTACTGTAGGCTGTCCTGACAAAACCCTTGTTGAGGCTTTTAATATGTGTAAGCGTGAGATAATGCTTTTTGCCCACATTCTGGGCAAAGACGACGTCGTCTTGAGCTATATCGTTTGACAAGTAAAATGGTTATGCTGGTCTCACATTATGCTAGTAATTTTTTCAAAGCCCCTCCTCTGTTTTGGGTTTTGTTTGTTATGGTGGAATGTGATTTTGTATGTGACTTTGTTAGTTATGGAATCCATTGTTACTGAATAATGATAAGCAAACTATAACTTTTTTGGATGTCAGATTCAGGATTGCAAAATATCGTGTTTAATAAGCTACGCTATATCTATCACACTTACAGTCTTACTATATATGCAGAACAGTTACACGTTGCACCCAACAAATAAGGTATTATCATCGGAATTAGTCCATTTTCCATTTTTTCACTCTCTTTTACCTAAATGGAGGATTGAATCTCCATAGTTGTCTATATAACTATACCCTTCTTATAAACACAGGAACAATGAATACTTGTAAAATAGGGTTAACTTTTAAGAAAAACAAAAACTCACATGTAACTCATAATCTTGGAACTGTACTCCCTTACATACTTAACACATAGGGCCAATCTGAGATGAACACTGTCAAGCTTGGGTTTCGCTCGCCTTAAATTTCGCGAATTAAACTCGAGTTGTACTCGGTTCGAGCTTTAAAATTAAGCTAAACTTGGATTGATTAACAATTTCCGAACTCGAACTTTAATCGAATTTGAAAAGTCTTCTTTAGTCTTTCAATAAATGTATAACATCTATAACATTCCATGAGAAGAAATCGTCAAATGATATGAAAATAATTTAGTTTAATTTCCGGTACCTCAATATCCTAATTGTTTTATAGCTACCAAAGTTTGTTCACTCAATGGGAATGCAAACTAACTATACGAAAATAATTTTTGAAACATATATTTTAAGATAATTATTTGGAAGAAGAAACATTAGTTATTTTAAATTATTCAAGATATTATCAAAAATGTAGTCTACTTACCTCATTGGTTCACAAACTTTCGAGTCGAATACCGTGAAAGGTTCGGTTTGGTTCGTTTATATTTACGTGCTATGGCAAAAGAGTAACAAGTAAGAAATAACTTGACATCACTACAATTCTTGTAACCGGAGTTTATAAGATCGTGACCATTATGATAAATTTTACAGTAACAACGGTACTGTATAATATAAGGAAATAACTACACCCAACACTAATTAAGTATATTACACAGATTCACACCCTCCTAATACCACCTTAATTCAGTCCTTATAGAAATTGTGGTAGCGCTTATAGCCCAGAAACTTAGTGAAATGACTCAACTCACACCTACATAGCTTAAGAACTTGCTTTGAGTAATCGTCCAAACACTCGTTTGAATTAAGTTTTGGCCAAGAGAATAAACTCTTTGGAGACATCCAAGTTGACTCGTAATAAGGAAGACTCATTCTCACGGCTTGTAATCCACCTTCACCCAATTTGTTGTAAGCAGAAGCCATCATCGACAAGCCAACTATAAACTTAGGATCATCGTCAGCGAGCAGGTAGATTAAGCTCAGAATGTATTCCGCCCTCGCATGCCCACGTTGATATGCACGGTGTAACCATATCTCACCCCATTTGATCTTGAATTACTTAAAATAATAACACTGCAATTCATTTAACAATAATGTAGTCCGATTTAAATTTGATGTACCAAGCAATGGAATATATTGCCAAATAACATTTGAATGAATGTCTTACCATTACTTTGAAGTACATGGCGTCTGGGTTTTTATACCTTACACACTTCTGTAAATATGTCCACATAGGTTCGTTGTGTAAAGGGCTCTTCTTAATATCATTCCACCTCACTTGCTTAACAATATGTTTTTCGTTACCAATCTTCCTCATTCTTTTGCAGCTATGAAAAAGTATTCACAAATCTCAAGATGTTTACTACAAAGAAATTTATGTATCAATACAGAAATTATAAGAAGAATATAACTGTGTAATTCATAACTATAAAAGGAAATAAAATTTCAGGAAAGTCAAGATCAAAACTTAATACAATTCTGTTGGCCATGGTGTGTTTGTGGCTAAGGGTAATGTTACGGTTGTTCCTATGCAATTAAATAATTTAGAGTTTTAAGTACTCTATTATTACCAAATATAAAATAAAAACAAGCTTTAGTTTTTCTCAAATTATTTCATCCGTTTGGTTAGAATTCCACCTTCTACAAAAATGATTAATATTTAAAAGATTAATACATTCCCCTCAAAAAAAAATATTAAATACAAGCAGAACAATCATTCCATGGTTCTTGTAACTTGATTACACCATTATTGACCAAAATCGTGATAAACCCATCAATTGGTGCAGAATATTTACAAATAATTACTTATATACGCATATAAGAAGATATGATTTTGGGCTCATCATATATATAACAAAATTAAACTTTCAAATTGATCACATATGTTATGTTCGATTTAATGGCTGTTCAGTGGAATCATGAGTGTGATCACCTTTGTAAAATTATTACACACATATATGCTTAAATAAATCTGACAGTGATATCTGTTATCAAATAAATAAATAGCAAGCATACATGGTGGAAAAAATTACTTAAAAATATTTACCTTGACGTTAAACTCAAATAGTCTTTGGAAGAATCCTTCGCCACCCTCCCGATTATCTCCCTCAATATATCATCGTCAAGCTTAGTTAGAGGAATCACCACCACCATTTGAAAATCAGACGTGGACTTACCCTCAAATTTCTTAATAATACAGTTTGGGAGAGATATATGAAGGGGAAGAAAGCCTAGAGTTTTCAATATTCAATTTAGGGATTCAGAATCAACTTTCCTACAGTATTATTGATAGAGGGGATAGTTTTATTGTTGGTTATGATAAAAGGGCTAGATTCATTGTTGGGTATAAGAAAAGGGGTAGGTTGAAGGTCTTCAAGTTGTTTTCAAGCAAGAACACGTGAGTAAATGATGTTTTCGTTGGAACAATGGAAGTTTTACAGTGAAACTGATGCACTGGACTTCAATACGGCACCTTTTGTAAATATTTCTTGGCCCCCCTATTATGGCCCTATGTGAGTAAATTATGTTTTCTTTGTAACAACGGAAATTTTACAGTCCTTGTTTAAACTTGCTTTAATTTTGAACACGTTATTGACTTGAAAAGATAAATTTGGTGGAAATTGACGGAAAAAAATTAATTGTAATTGAGGACATATAAATCTAGTGTTACCTTTAACAATAACTTGAAATCTATATAGAGTAATAGTTATATAAACAATCATAATCACTTTTTAAATTGATTTAATTCGTTCTAGTGTTCTTGATATGTTAATGCACACGTAGAAGAGTAATCATATTGAATGGCCGGAATGATTGCAAATAATGTCTATCGACTAGAGTATTACTAGGTAGTAACCCATGCTACGCACGCACTGTTAGTTTATTATTAATTTTTAATCTATTTACAAAAAAATTTGGATTTCCTTAAAAAAATTTACAAAGTATATAAAGAATAACAAAATGGTAACGAACCAAAATTTTACACATTACATGTGCATATTACTTATACTTATCTCCATAAATTTTAATCACTTTCGCATCAAAAAATAAACAAATATTTATTACTGGTCATCTTACTTATGGGGCTAAGGTGGTACCTCAAATATATAACTTAACAAATTGTCACTCCAATAGGACTATTGTCACTGATTTGCGCATATCTTTGTAAATAAAAATTAGTCACATGTCTAACCTATGTTTATACCCTCAATTTAAAACTTTTTAAATCTAGCGCTTGTCATATTAACGACATATATTCCCACAAATAATCGTCAATTTTCACATAACCTATGCTAATACCAACTAAGATAATTTATGCTTATACAAACTAAGATAATTTTTGTTATTAAACAACACAACCGATTTGATCATATTATTCCTTATTTTGTAAGTTGAAAGATCGACCTTAATTCTTTCAAATGGAAAAAATTGTGACGACTCACCATATAAATAAGAAGGAAAAAATAATAATTTATCAAAATGTGACACTTGTCTATTACCTACGCTTATACCCACAATTAAGTAACATTTTCCTTTTGTATTTCGTGTATCTACTCCCAAAAATATTCATCATCTATGCCACATCAATTAGAAGTTTAGACAACTAATTTGTCAAATTAAGCATCCTTAATTGAAAAACATTAATGTTGGAGATTAATGTAATTTTAGATTGTGTTAATGTAATTCTGACATTAAAAACAAATAAGAAATATGAAGAGACTATAGTATTACTTATTATAAGATATTTATTTATAACAAATCATTATTCACCATAATAAAAATAAAAAATAAAAAGCAAATTAATAACAACCAATCAACATATGACACTTGTCACGTTACCATCGATCTTACCCAAAATTATATATATATATATATATATATATATATATAAGGGACACTAACAAAGGTCATATAATAGCTATATAAATGACCGGCCAATAAATTTGTAGACCGACGAAAATCATTCTAGTCATACTTATATGTAAGACGACCCCGAAAAGGGTAATCATGCATATTGAATGACAGGATTGGTTACAACTAATCTATTGGTTAGAATCATATAGGGACGACACTAACAAAGGTCATATAATAATAGTTTTATAAACAATCAAAATTGACTTTTTGAAGGATTAAAATAATTCAGGTGACTTATATGTAATACGACCCGAAAAAGGGTAATCATACTCAAGGATCAGAATTATTGCAAATTTGCAACTAAGCTCAATATTTTGGAATACGAAGGTCAAATAATAGTTACATAGATCGATGGAAATTTTTAGATTGATTAAGGTCATTCCGGTGATACTTAAATGTAACACGACCCCAAATAGGATATTCAACTATTCATGCATATTCAATGACCAGAATGATAGCACCTGAATTCCATATGTTAGAATACATATATAGGCAACACGAAAGGTAATGTGAAAGAAGGGTAGAATTGGAAAACAATAATAAGTGCTTTGTTGGAACTCTAAAATGACTTACAATATGGAAAAAAATCAATTTTCTAGAGCGACTTATATTGTGGGACAGAGTGAGTAATATTTTTTTGGGGCAGATAAAATGACAATGTCAATTAAGTGTTTAATAAAACACAATATATTGAGTCATTGGCCCACCGTCCAGCGCCCACCATTACTTTCAACAACGTAATCAATTCAAAGCAGTTTCAAGTCAGTCCTCGATGCGTTGTTCCTAGACAAACCCTATAAATTTCTACTGTTATTGTGAGTAATTGACTAAACGTATCCTTACGCATACGCATAAAGTTCAAATTTCAAAGGGGTATTTACGAACTTACGTCATTCAGTGATTTTTCATAATCATTACTAGCCAACTGAGTTTTCATCTTACCTTCCATCAAAAGTTAACATCTCATCTCCTTCTCTATATATACTTCTCCATCATATAAAGTGGCTCTTCCATCCTCCTTGCTCTCTTAAAAAAACAAAAAAAAAAAAAAAACAATGATTGTCAATGGATGAAGGTGAAATGGTGGAGCTAAAGCCTCTTACAAACCGTGATGGAGATGTGTTGGTTGACATTTGCAGAAAGTGGCCGAGTTTTCTTGCAAAGATTACTTCAGCTTAAGGTCAAGGTAATTTTTTTTTAAGTTAAAATTGGAAACCAAATTAGATCTCGTGAATGTCAATTTTAGTTAAGAAGTTTAAAATGGAGCTTCCTTTCAGATTTCGTTATGCATAAGATGTATAAATGCCCAAGCATATGTGTCTGGATTTATTGAGTTTGTAGATGATGTATGTTTAATTATAATAAAATTGAACCATAAATTAATTTCGTTGATCTACTTGTTTTTTTAGATTCCCCATTATTTTGTGACCTTTAATCTCAAATATGTTGTAATATGATTTTGTATAACAGTAAAATACATTTATCTACGCATATGTGTGATTACTTAAGGGTCGTGTTTGTTATTTAGGAGCAAAGATTCTCAAATTATGATTATGTGCAAGGAAATGATATGGTTGGATGAAGTTGTGGGCTTTTACCTTTGAAGTTCAATTATTTTTCAATTGTATGGGATGAATAATTAAGGATTTGCGTCTGAATGGACAATTTAATTTGTAGGAACAATGGATTGATCATGTCACATGTGATTTGAATGATGTTAAATTTGGATTTTTTTTTAATATTATGGATTGATGGTTGGACATTTGTTTGAAGTATGTTAAATTGGGGATCTCTGCAGTTGTGTGTATGGATGATTTCAATTGTGTTTCATTTAGCTAAAATTGTGCTTGTTTGGATTCAAAGTTTCATATTTGTTGCAATTAGAATAAACACGCACCAAATTATGGACCTCATTCGATGAAGGGTAATGGTTTAAATAGATTTTTTATACCTATCAATTTTTACATGGTTTGTGTTTTTTACATTAACGTTGTAATATGTTTTGTAATATTAACAATACTAATTGGTAGTTGCAAACGAATGAAAGATCTTGGTTTACAAAAATGTGTCTTGAGCAAAGTAAGGTGGAACGATATCGATAGGAACCCAGCTTCGTCCACCGCAATGCTGAGGTTTTTTAACAAGTGCGTCGATAGCGATAACCCTGACGCTTTCTACTTCAAAGGAATGGTATGTTTTTCATACCATGTTGTTGTACATATTGTTCATGTATTGGTATGGGTTATTTAGATGGGATTCACATTTCTGGTCAATGTCTTGCAATTGTTTTATTTTAAGTATGGGAGGAAAGAACCGGGTGAGTACTGGTTGGGACGTGCGGTCAAACATGGTCATGCGAGGGCGGAATACATGCTCAACTTGCTGAACCTCATAAATGAAGATGTGGAAAATTTTGTGGATGCAGTCTACATGATGGAGTATGCTTGCTTGAAGTTGGGGCATGATGGTTTAGCTGCACTGAGAGACAGCCTCACTTACCACAACTCACTTTGGTTATGTACTGGATGGAAGTTCTATTAGCCATCCATTATTACTGAAAGCTGTCCTGACAAAATTTTTGTGGAGGCTTTTAAGATCTGTAGGCGTGAGATAATGTTGTTTGCTCACCTTCTGGGCAAACACCATGTCTTCATGACCTATGTCCTTGACAAGTAAAAATGTTTGTGCAAAGCTGTTATGACATTATACTAGTAGTATTTTGAACACAAAGCCCCTCCCCTGTTTTGGGTTTTGTTTGTTAGGTAGGAATGTTATTAACTAATTATGTTTGTGACTGTGTTCTCTGGTGCTAGCTACTAGCTAGTGTAATCATTTACTTATGTGCTCCATTGTTACTGTATAATGGTCAGCAAACTATAAGTATTTTGGATGCGAGGATAAGCGTCGCTCATTTTATCTTTTTATCTCTATCACTCTTACCATATATGCAGAACACTTAAATGTTGCACCGTATATGGTCTTAAGACCGGATTGAATCTCCCTCTCTCATTTTGCCTATTTGAATTTTATTTAGTAAAAGGAGGCCTTCATTTATAGTAGAAAATCGAGAGAATCTCAACTGCTTAACTATACTCGTCCCATGAGTGTTGTACTCGTGATACATATAGACATACTATAAACACAGGAACAACGACTACATGGATATGGTCAATGTTTAAGAAAAAATGAAAACTAACTTGTAATTGATAATCCTGGTCTCCGTACTCCAGTTACCATAGAAATTTGAGGGTATATATCCCATTTAAATCAAGTTTTTACCATTTTGTACTTATAACAAATTTGTTAAATGGGTTAAATGGGTCGACCTGATTAACCTCTTTATTAAATGGGTTGGGTTAGGATTGGAATTTTCGACCCGTTTAAAAAACAGGTCAATTGGGTTGAACCCGAAACCGACCCGACCTGATCTGTTTGCCAGGCCTAGTACTCCCTTCCATACTTTAACAATAAATTATAATCTTATTGTAGTCCCTTCCATAAGTATAAAATTCGATTTATTCTGAGTGACGCGATGTAATCATAATATCGATATAACGGTCCCATATCGTATAAGTTATAAAACGGAAATCAATAGGAAAAATCATGTAATATTTAAATGTATATGCAAATCGACGCATGAAATGATTTTCAATTTCAATGACGCATAAATATATATGCAGTTTGTTTATCAATACAGTGTATAAATTAGAATATCTAAAATCATTACGTAGTGATACTTGTAAGAAATTAGAACATAAAAGTAGCTATTCATGTTGTTGAGTGATTCACATTGTACCCGTGCATCTCAAGGTGGTACTGGTAATGATATTCAATCACTCTATGGATTCATATTTAACTCTATTAAATAGAATATGTAAAACATTAGGATATACCAGTGTTTACTTATATAAACGCAGAAAGCAACATACAGTGATTTACATCATTTCGGCTATTGTTATATGGTGCTAATAATTTTCAATCACTCATGTAATCCTATCTAAACTAGGACTATGAATTTTTCAAGTGATAATTAAAACTTATATGTCATATAGAGCTGGCAAAAGCTGACCCGACCCAATGACCGACCCGAACCGCTATAGACCCGATCGAAACCCGACCCGAAAAGATTCCAACCAGAAATGACTCGCCCCGTTTTGACCCGAGGCTTAAATGACCCGACCCGAACCCGAAAGTTGTGAGACAATATTTGTCAAATCCATTGGGTAACCCGAAACTGAACCTGTATTTGACCCGATGTATTAGGCCCGACCCTTATTTGACCCGACCCGTATTTGACCCGAACAATATCTGTCCCGACCCGAACCCGACCTAACCGACCCGTTTGCCAGGTCTGACATTCATAACATATACCTTAAACCATCATTTACTCTAAACCCTATACAGTGTGAATTTTTTTAACGGTTAGAAAATTTGTAGGAACAACATATGGTCTTCAATGCCCCAAATTGGAGATACGATTTGATTAAGCAATATTTGGGAGGGAAATTTTCAAAATCTACAAAATTTGAGAGGTAAATCTAAACTACTTTTAATTTTTGGGAGGAAAACTTGTAGGATCTGACATTACTCTACAAAGCAAGGAAATGAAATGAACGTTCGTTTTTTGGTGGGAAATTTCTCTACATGATTGGGGGGAAAGTCAAATGAACTTCATTTAATTGGGAGGAAAAATACAAAAATTTAGAGGGAACATAGGATCTCTTTAAATAAACCCTTCAATTCCTTGCTTTGATTACACCATCCTTCTCCTTCCTATTTCGATCATTCCATTCCTTATACATTCTACATACCCTATCCCAAACACCTTGCAAAAATTATGGTGGAAGCACTCAAACAACTTCAGCAAGCCGAAGATGATGATGTCAAGGACATCCGAGCCTTCATGGGTGAAGCCATCAAAATTTTTGGTCCTTTTGTGATGGAGAATATTTTTCTTGATGTGGGGAGTTGGATGAAGAATCTTGAAATTTATTTTTAACAGAACTACAAGAATCTTGAAAGCCGCAATTCAGGATCCATGACGGTCATGGCGAGTTTATATTGCAACCCTCGTTATCTGAAGTCACGCTCAACGACTCAAAGGAAGCTTCGCCAGTTGCAGAATCTAAGACAATTGGCATTGATGAGAAGCGGGGTCTCCAGGGCTAATAATCTGGAACTAAGGAAATTATAGTTCTTGTTCAAAAGAGATTAATTTATCGTCATATCATCATATCAGTTGTCCTACTATTGGAAATCGTTTATCCGTTGTGTTATTTTTAGTAGTGTCATTTCTTGTTTTAACAGAGTAGGTGGAATGAATTACAAATTGAATCCAGTTCTATATTTTGCGACATATCATTGTTACTATGGAATTTAACGAATTATATATCAACAGTTCCTTATTTTGCGCCACACCATTGTTCCTAATGAATTACCTGTCTGAAATTGTCAAATTTCAATAATTCTCAAATCCGCTCACATTAATGTTGCTTTATAAATAATAAGAATAAGTGTCCTCTTTGTTCGGGAAGACACCCCTCGCCCCAAAAACCTAAATTTGAAGCTTAACTTTCATCTACAACCTACCAATGGAATTTGATGGTCGTAATCATCAAACCGACTTAAATCAACTGCTATCTGTAGGTGAAGTTTTTGAAAACGAGGACAACCCTACAATGGCCTTATCGGAATTTAGTCACAACAATTACAACCTTCCAATGGAAATCCCTAGAAATGCTGGAATACCTTACCAGTATGCTGATAATGTAGAGAAGTTGATGGTAATGGCTGAATCAGTATTCAAAGAAGTGTTTCCCAACTTTATGTCTGAGTGGCTGGTACACCGAATTCCAGCACACCAACGCCTCAATCTCGAATTTATTGCGAGGGGTGGAATAGATCTCTTACACATACCCAATCCTGGGCCACCCGAACTGATCACGAATGACACACATTACTTAGTCAAGCGTGAAGACGGTTCATTTGTTGCACCGTCCGCCTCCACAATTCGAGGCATAATTTTGGATCCCAAGTCAGCTACTGAAAATCGGAGGAACCTGCTAGTTATTTCGTCTGGGGAAGATAGAGCTGTTAAGCCAGCTCACCTATTCACCACGACTGATATTTCATACCTTCCCATAGAAGAACTGAAAGAAGCGGTGTCATGCCTACGATCTCTTGGGCGCCAACATCAAGATTTGCTTCCACCTGGATTGAACAGCTTCGTCGACCGCCCAATGAATATCCGTCAATCTGCAATAGGATGCCTGTTAAACGGGAAAACTACACTAGCAACCATGGCGCTTACTCCAACTCCGTTCAGGTATACGCGTACACATGTGTCTGATGGTATTTTGTTTGTTATTACAGTAACAACTAACCGATCATGTGCAAACCTTTATGTTATTCATGGAAACAACTGAATGATGGCTGTTTATTTTAGTATGACGATCATATGAAAACCTGTATGAATTTTATGTTTTTTAGGTAACAACTGACGGTGATACGAAAATCTATTTGATTATTTGGGAACAACAAAATAATACGTGTTTATTTTTTAGTGTTGAATATCATAACATTTGCTCCAGAAAATTTGTCCTAAATGGCTGATTTGACTACTAAGTTTTTGGTGTGTGAATATCCTATGTAAAAGTTACAGATTTTGGTGTCTGATCTCGATAAACACTCTAATATCTTTTACATTTGACATCTAAGGTGTACATGTTGGAGAAAAACGCAAAGCAGGTTGAAATCATAGTCAAACGCAGTCATCACATTGCTCCCGACAAGTGCTTTCCAGTGTACATTTGCCACGTCGTGACACAGACGAGATATTGGAGGATGGTGTCAAGCGATGTTATCGTCGATGCATTGGATCACAAGATGGTGGCTCGTCACAGGGAGTTCTAGGAACGACCTTTTATGGTGAAAGATATGACTTTCATCATATGGAATGCCCGGGGAATCGCAAGGCCTTCCTTTCGGTCGAACTTCCTCTTACTGTGTCAGCAGTACCACCCAAACGTCTTCATCATAACTGAGACTCGAGTTCATAGGATGAACACAATGACTATAGTTGATGGACTTCCATTCGAGAATCGGCAACTAATGGACCCAGATGGGTTGCAAGGAGGCATCCTCGTGCTTTGGACTAATCAAATTGAGTTCCACATTCTCAATTTTGAGGATAAATTTTGGGGGATTGTCCAATCAACATTGGAGGGGGATGGAGCTGGAGGCAGGGGCGGAACCAGGGGAGCTGGTGTAGGCCACGGCCTCCCCCATAGTTCAAAAATAAAACAAGTAAAATACAAGATACGTTAAGTAAACAAAATAAATGCAGCTCAGCTTGTTGGAGCAATCAATTATGCTAAATACTCGCAGAACGTCATGGCTCGAATCCCGTCCGCTGCTTTCTTTTTACCCTTTCCTAGCTTTTGTTTTTCCTTAAACTCACCCTTTTACAATTCCATTCTTTTTGTTTTTTTTTTTTATTTTCTAAAAGTCATTATCTTTTACCGTTTCCTTCTTTTCAATTACCTTGCATCATCCTTTCTCAATTTCTTTATCAATAAGGACCTTCATTTTATTTTATTTGTTTTGAAATGGTGAAAGTCCCACATTGTTATCGTAAAAAATGTTGGCTCATACGAGACACTCGTGACTCGTGTGTCCTATTCCTTAATTTTGGTTAAAGTCTTTTGACCTGTCTGTTAGCAATTTATTTTTGAACGACCCAATAGGATAACGTTTAGGCTTCATCGCTTCGCTTGTTTTTATTTAAGAAAAAAAGACACAAACTTTAAAAGCAAATTCCAATGCATGTTCTGGCCCCCCTAATAAAACAATTCTGGTTCCGCCACTGGCTGGAGGTACTTTCTAATTTAACCTTTCACTTTAGCATATTCATCATGAAAGTGTATTCTAATTTGGTTATTCAAAACTAGGTGTGCATGTCTTGCCCTTGGAGAAACCCTCGCTGTTGTGAGCACCATGCAGAATCTAAGACTACACCCGCGCTTCCTTTTGGCTGTTGAATTTGTTATCCAGGTCAAACAGGTGAATCATCCCACTCCCCGTTTTGTAATATTATTCGTATGGTAACCAGTTCTGAAATACTTGTATTGTATCGAAACTGCTTGGTTGTAAGTTGTAACTTACCTGTGGAGCACCTCTTTTTGATTTTTGGGTTGGTTTAATTTGTATATTGCATTGGTGTGTGGGACGTGTATTCCCCCTTCATATGGACTTGTTAAGTTTGTATTGTGCATTGCCTTGTTTAATTAGAAGTTCTTTGTTTAATTTGCCCTTCTAAATATATGTTAAAACATTTATAAGTCTTGTTTTCCCCTAAAAAAAACGCAAAAAATAAAATCAACTATTGATAAAAGTAATGTAATAGTTATATATTTAATGGTCATCAAATTGTTAAGTCATTAGACCTTTCGTCCATTTGTCTAACCACAACCACCTTTCCTGCTTGATCATATATCTCCTTTTGTTTTCATATTCTACAAAAACTTTCTCACAAAATCTTCGTATACACTCATGGGTAAATCTATCAAGCAACTTAAACAAGCAGAAGATAATGATGTCAAGGACATCCGGGCATTCATGGGGTAGCCATCAAATTGGTTGGTCCTTTTGTGATTGAGGATTTGTTTGTAGAAATGGGCACTTGGATGAAAAATATGGAAATGTACTTTGAAGAGGATTACAAACTACTAGAAAGTCGCCATTCCGGCTCCATGAGGGTGATGGCAAGTTTGGCCCCCAAGCGTCATTTTCTGAAGGGAAAAACTTCAGCTGAAAGGAGGCGTCGTCAATTGCAGAATTTGAACCAATTGCCCGCTATGAGAAAGGGTGTTTGATGAAGGGTATTTGAAGAAATCGCAACATTTGGACTGGATGAAGTTTGTTACATTGTTCCTACAAATTAATATGTATATCTACCTTGCTATGTTCAACAGTATTTATTTTGCTTGTTATGCGATATAGCATATATAATTGTTGTTATGAATATTATCCTATGTGTGCTTCATCGAAAGAGTGCTATATTCTTATGACATGAAACAATGCATTACGAAATGAATATGACAACGAATGCAATACTATTCTTTTACCATTGTTACTACATAATTACTCCACCATTTCGACGCTGTTGAATCTCCTAACTTGTATTGCATAAAATTTGAAATCCGCAAAACATTATGGAGGGTATATATTGATGGTGCCCCATATGACCTACTTTCGAAGGCTCATCTTGCCCCTTTAAAACGAACCAATTACAATGGAGATCGATGTTCCTGATACGGAAACCCAACAAAGCATCACCCTCATTGAAATAGAAATTGAAGGCCCCCAAAACAGAACCCACATTGAAGTTCAAATTAAACATCCACATAACGCTAACATTGTTGGAATGGAAATCACTCCTCATGATAACCCTTCCAACAATGGAATGGAAATAGGAGCTCGGGAAAACCATTCCAATCTTTGTTTGGATATCCAAAGTGCTGAAATTGATAACACACCGGGAGTACAAGTCGAAGGTCATGAAGATGCTAACGATATTATAAGGGCAGTCGACGCTCCTGAAGGTCATGAAGATGCTAACAATATTGTCAAGGCAATAGAAGCTCCTGAAGATATTCCACACCAAGGGTATCAGACTTAAGTGAGAGGTGAAAATGGACAGATCTTGTGGCGAATGGCTGAATCGGTGTTCAAGAAAATCTTCCTCAACTTCATGCTGAGTGGCTAGTATGCTCTATTCCACCACACGAATTGCTACAAATCGACTTCGTGGAGCAGGGTCGTATTGAGCTAATCGACATACCTAACCCTGGGTCACTGGAATTAGTAACGAATGATACCCATTACTTGGTGAAGAACGACGGCGATACAATTTCTGCACGTCAGTGTCCACGTTGCGACCATAATT
The DNA here is from genome assembly GCA_038025085.1 of Tetragonia tetragonoides. NCBI lineage: Eukaryota > Viridiplantae > Streptophyta > Magnoliopsida > Caryophyllales > Aizoaceae > Tetragonia > Tetragonia tetragonoides. The sequence goes on from CM076142.1 coordinate 27,343,923, forward strand.
ATGGATCCAAGGTAAGCCACAGAAAATTTGAGGAACCTGCTAGTGATATCGAAGGAGGATGCTACGCCTGTTAAACCGGCACACCCCTTCACCATGACCGATCTTACTTACCTACCAATAAAGGAAAGGGACGAAGCCCTTTCACGCGTACTGTCTCTCGGGAGCCAACAACAAGATCTGCTACCTATCGGAGTGGATCTCTTCGTCGGTCGTCCAATGAATATCCGTCAATCTGCAATCAGCTGCCTCTTGAACGGCAAATGTACAAGGGCAATCATGGCCGCCTACTCAAACACTGTTCAGGGGTACTATACGCCTCCACTATTCTACTCTAACTTTTCTATTTCTTTCGTAACAACTAATGTTTGTGTACAATCATCTTTTCTTTAAATTGTAACAACTGAGTTATACGTCTGCCTATTTGGCAATCAAATTGCTTAGATGCGGTACTATATCACATATTCATATCCTTACCAACGGCAATGGAAGTGTCCTTTCATATTACATATTAATGATTTACTAGTAACAACTTCACATAACGATTAGCGCTTGTATGGTTATGTTCGTGTGTCAATACCATCATATTCCCTTGCTTGTTTACTAACATAGATTGTGCAATGTACTCAAAAAAATAAAAAATAAGATTAAGTAATTCATTGTTTGTTGCTCCTATTTTTTAAAATTATCGAATTCTAAACAGACTACCGTGTTTTCATAGGCAATTGTAGTTACTTGAAATATGTTCAGGTATTCGTACAACCTATGTACTATTTTCATAGGAACAACACAGCTTTCCAATAGCTTAGTAATAGGAACTTCGTATTAAATCAACGAATATATCAATTGTCGTTTAACTAATTCGAACTGACACACAAACTTGTTGTTAAGGGTATTTTTTAACATCATTTTTGTTAAACATTTGCCTAGTTTTTTTTAGAATACCATGTTGTCAATTCACTTTTATTATATGGGAAATGTGTAATTACGTCCATGTTGCAATTGTTAAAGATTCCTCAACAACCCAGTACAATGGAAGTGTACTTTCCTGCTTTCATTCCAACTGAATTACAGGTGTACTCACTGGATATGGAGACAAAGCAGGTTGAAATCATAGTTAAATGCAATTCTCATACAATTCGTCAAAATACCTTTCCTTCCTACACTTGCAATGTCGTTGCACAAACTAGATATTGGAGAATGGTGTCAGGTCATGATATTGTTGATGCATTGGATCAGAAGAGGCTTGCAGGTTTCATGGAGTTTGTAAATCGCCCATTTCTGGCAGAAGATATGACTTTCATCATATGGAATGCTAAGGGAATCGCACGGCCCTCATTTCGGGCAAACTTCCTCTTGCTTTGCCAGCAATACCACCCAAACGTATTCGTTATAACTGAGACTCGGGTTGGAAGGACCAACACCGAGACTATAATTGAAGGCCTTCCATTTGAGAATTGGAAACTATTGGAGCTGGAGGGTTTGGAAGGAGGCATCCTCGTGTTGTGGACCAATCAGATTGAGTTCCACATCCTCGACTACGATGACAAGATTTGGGGGATTGTACAAGGAAATTTAGAGGACGGAGGAGGTACAGTTGTTTCATAATTTCGCTTCAATATAATCTTCTTTACAGTTTCCTGAAAATTTCGTAATCCATGTTTAGGTGTTCTTCAGTTACATTGGAGGGACCTTAACTAAGATGACAACCTTGCAGATTGTACGTCAACCACAGCGATTCATTTTGCCTGTTTAAGTTAGTACCTTTGCAATGCAAGGAACCCTCCCTCTGCCCACTTGGCGCTTTGTATTGATATTCGTACCTTTAACATTTGTGAAGAACTTTGACTCTGATCTATGGAACACCCTTGATTGTAATTAACTCCACGCACCCTCCCCTATTAGACATATTTTGGATTATTGAAATTTGTAAAATCCAGGATGGTGGTGGATGTGGAATGCAAGTATCTAATAGTTGTGTTTAGAACGACCTTGTTGTGCAATGAATGAACTCTCCTATTTTCACCTACACTCTGAAGTTTTGAAGAGGTGAACATTTGTCACTTCAAACACCAAGATTTGAAAAAAATTATGCTCTCTTTACATAATATTATTTCATTCACACATACAATCCCTGAAAACATTAATAACTCACAAACCAACTGAAATAAAACAGGCAAATGATTCGTACATGAAACCAATAAATAACTAACTTTCCGTTGGCATGGCTCCTTCACTTTCCAATCTATCAACGGAGGAAACATGAACGAAAGGATAGCCATTAGTATTCTCATTCTCAGTCTCTCTTTTTTGACAGTGCGCTAAGTGAAAAATTGGAGGGGCAGAAAGAAGACTGATCTTGTCGTAGGAGTCTTCATCACAGTTCAATCGGATTTTGTTACAGTCGGATATGGTCTGTCGTATATAACGCCGGGGACAGTCTGAAATCACCACATAAACAACACTATGAATAAATATTAGAACAACTGCAGAAATGTGCCTTTAGAAGCATTCATCCCTAAAATTGTGGAAGTGCAATTGAGAGAGAAACAACCTTTGCAGCCCCATATTCACCAGAGTCTCCCAGACCAAGTCTCAATGCTTCATCGACCTTGTCTTGGTCCCATGCGCCCACCCTGGAAGTATCGGTGCTCTAGTTCACCCCCTTTCCAAGGTCTATTCTATCCAAGTAAATGATCTGCAAAATTATAATTAGTTATGTTCACCTTCGTAAATCCAGTAAGTTGTATCTAGTGTCGGACATTACTTACGGATAGTAGAAGAGTGCATCCTCCGTAACCTAAAACATTCCTATCAAGTTTCATCCTATATTCCACCAACCAGTCAAGGACATATTCACCCCAATTGTAGTCTAGAGATCGGCAGGCATTGTGAAGGACTTTCAAATGTTGCGGGCTGATACGACTATTTTGCGTAGGACAAAGAAGCACTCCCAATGTATACAGAAGGAAGTGTTTTTTAAAAATAGTCCTATCTTCAGTCTCCGAGCATGTAATTTTAAACACGTCTCTCTCTACCAGGCTCCCGTATCTCGATCCCTTGTACTCCATCTTCAAAGCCTTATACTCCTCTTTCTTACACTCGGGCACCCTCTTCGTCGTCAAGTAAGTACTAGGAATTCCTAGCACCCAACCAATATTATTGCTGGTGATGACAACTGACTGCCCTTCCCTAATACTTAGCTCTCTTGTGCAGGGATTAAACCTCCGGGTTATCCAATAACCAAACTTGTTATCGATGTTCTTGATCGACAGTTCCAGAAGGTCGTCGAACCCTAATTGTGTTACCCAATCCCGTTGTTTCTCTTTCAACTGACCAACCACTTTCCTAAACCTTTGCAGATTGCAACCCTTTACATATCTCATGAAGGGCTATGAAACAATAAAGGATTATGTCGTTAATATTAACGTCAAAATATTATTTCACATGCATCAGTATGTACAAAATCATTACCGCGTCGTTGACAAAACTGCAGTTGGTATGTAATCCCTCAGTACGCTTCTCACATTTTCGATCATTTTCCTCTTCTCTCTCCATATCCACTACAGGAGGCTGATGTACAATTTCGCATACCGTTGTCTTCTTCAAAGCAGCTTCATTGTCCTTGCTTAATACCTCGCTTTCCTAATGTACATTTATTTGAATATGTTCAATTATACAACTTCAATCATCTATACAGCTATACTGCTTTATTGCAACTATGAGACAGTTTGCGACAAATAATTATGTCATTAATAAAAGCCTCAAAATGGTCTCCAACATGCATCCGTAAACATCAACATTACCCAATTTCCTCCAAAGAGGCTCCAGCCTAGGCAGGGTAGGAGGGGTCGGTTATACGCAACCTTACCCTTGTAAGATTCTCACAAAGAGTCCCGTTCCGCTTGACCCGAGATCCAAAGTGGACGACCATCGGCAACTTCACACTAAATAAGATGTGCCGACAACTTTATGAGCCATTTTGCTTTGGGTGCTTATATTCCGAACTCATAAGTAGTAAAACATTTAGCTACACCGGAAATGGTCTCCAACATGCATGCATTTGTATAAGAAACATTACCGCATCTTTGCCAATTCTGCCATCATCATTTTTGCAATCTTGTTCCTCTTTTCGCTCCGTCTCCTGTACAAGAAGCAAATCTTCATTTTCGCATTCCTTATTCAAACCAGCTTCATCGTCCTTGCTTACACCGTCGCTTTCCTAGTTCACTTTTTATTGCATTTAATCAATTACGCATTACCAATCATCTATACTGCCATTTTCCAACTCTTACACAATTGAAATTAAACAACAATCATTAAGGTTTTTATGAATTTGATGCTTACCGTCTCAGCTTCGCGTTCTATTTTGCTCTTCTTATCCGCAACAGTCTTCACCCTCATACTCCGCCTTTTCGCTAATGTTTTCCTCTCTATCTTGTATGCATTTTTCGGTTGTTCCATTCCCGCCTAAGACCTTTTTCCCAAAGTCTCAGTTGTTCCTTCTACTCTGGTGTTTACAAGTTTGCCTTCCTGAATATCGTTTATTACCACATTATTCTCAATTGTAGTGTTGCCTACTAAGTGTGCAGCCACACTATCTTTTTTGTAAAACTCTTCTTCTTCAACATGCTCTACATATATAACCCGTTCGGAACTATTATCCAATCTTTTCAGCTGTTCTACTTCAACGTCTGACTCTATAAGAAACGCCTTCCTAGAGTTACTTTTAGTCCCAAATAACTTCAATATACCTTTATACCTCAAAAAATTTACGCAATCCTTAATTGCTTGAAAATTGAACTTCGAGGGATCATCGAATACCATTTTTTCATCATTACCACTGTAGTGATAATTTGGCTCCATCCAAAAGGCACCCCCATGTTTCATTATGACATGGGACGATGTTGCCATCTACATGAATCGTAATTCAGTTAACTATTTATTATGCAAACTATTTACAAAAGTCCACTCTAACAATAAATAGGTTCGTAAGTCCTGAAATTGTAAACTTCCAGCATATATTCAATAACACATGTTCCATATGCGTACAAAAGGATAAATATAAATACATTTATGCAACAAATAATCTTTCACATCGATGCGTGGTAGATAAGTAGACTCCTAATTTAAGGAACACCTTCACCTAATTTAAGGAACAACTTCCACTACAGAGTAATATTACAGTAACATCATGACTATTCAAATTTCGTGTGTTTAGACTTAAAAACACCGTATTATATCATGTTTAGAAACAACTTAACATCTACAATAATATTATAGTAACAACAGACCTAAGCAACTGTTTTTTTTTAGGCTTCAAAAAATTAATATTATATAGTAACAACGATATGCCAACCTAAAAAATCTTCACCGACAACTGCACACAGACGGATCTGGTTTCAGCTTCTTCCTCCGCCGTGTGAGAGTTTTTGATTTTGAGTTTGCCAGTCACCAAATTTACCTTTGTACTTCGGTTGAAACTTGTTCAACCTTTGTTTCAGCTCCAATTTCTCTGTTGACCTTATTCTCCTTAGGATTTGCCTCGGATCTCTCTTTACTTTTCGCCTTCCGTTGTCGTTGGTCTATTAGCTCAATTGACAGATCTGCATGCACCGCCTCCTTCACGGGGACTTAATTGTAGGTTTTATGGTTGTAGGCTATAAGCTCGGGCGGGATTTTTATATATTACCGGTCGATTTAAAGGGAAAATTTTCAAGATTGAAGAGGGTTTGTGAATGAAAGAGGATGGGACAGAAATATCCCCAAAAAAAAAAATCGACGCCGAAATTCCAATACTGTTCGCCAGAGGGTGGCCGGAATAAAATTTCCCTCCAATTGTTGACCAAACCCTAGTTGATTCCCTCTAATTATTGACCAAACCCTAGAGCTATTTGAATTTTTTGGGCCTAACATTTCGAATTTCAAATGAAAAAAGCAATTTTAATGTAATTATCTTTATTTTTTAAATTCAATGCCTTCACCAATAGGAGGCCGCCACGTCACCAGACAGCCCTGTGTATTATACACAGGGTGTATCGCTAACTTTGTTGCTTTTGCTAACACTTTTTTCACTCTTAAAATTGGCTCTTCCTTGTTTTCATGGCGTGTCAGAATCCATGGAACCTAGTATGGTAGATTAGGGGATAAACAATATTTTGTAGACAACACATTTATATACAATATATGACCAAGGAACTCATTAGATAACGTCTATTCCCTGATGATACCAAAAATGTCTTACTATTTCATCCAAATTGTAAACTGTTGCTCAGAACAAAACTTTTTCCTGATAGATCTCCAATGCATCAATAACCTTCTCTATAAACAATTTTCTATGTAACCGGTACCTGCATCAACAAACCTGCCACTGAGCATCTGATTTACATGAAAAAGTATACACTTTATAATTTTGAAGAATAACAGAGGTCAATTACGTACTTGATTGCAACTTCGAGTGTTCTCCGAGCTTCCGACGAAGAATCTGTTGTATTGTAAAGCAAATTGTAAGAATTCTGAACTCAAACCTCAGAATCAACAGAAGTGAAAGAAAGATCAGGTGAAAAAATTTCAAAATTTTACTCTTCCATCAAATTCTAAACTGATTCGACTTTCTTTACAGAAGAGGCAATCATGATTCATGAACTCTAATCAGACAGGTTGATTCTCTGGTACATATGGAAGTGGGACAGGAAAGCATGCAAGAGTGACCATGGGAGTATGACATAAGTTAAAGGCTCAACTTGTCTTGATGTGCACACAGGTTTGAGTGTCCAATCCATTACTATCTATGCATCATTCGACCAAACCACATCTGAATTCTGTCATTAGCATAAATCAACATCTAAACGTACATTCTTCTATGATTATATGGCTGTGCAAGTACATAACTTTATGGACCTGACCAACATGCTTAATTCGATCATCTACATCAGAGCTCCAGAGAAAGGCAGACTAAGAGTATCTACTGCTACAAAAAAGGATGGACAAACAAAGCACCTAAAACAAGATTTTCTCAAGCACAACACATTTGACAGTGGCATTGAAGTTGGAGGCAACAAAATTTATGAAGTGAAAGATGTAAGCACCAGCATGTTTGCTTCACATAATATTTACTTTTTAATGGGAAAGAGAAGCTTTTCATGGAAACCGCCTTAATGTTTGGTAATTTTAGAAACAATTTCTACATGATTCAAATTTCCAAGTACTCCTACATCTTATTTCAACGAGGAAAAGAAAATTATTTTTTATGGGGGTGGAGGAGAAGGTGAAGCCGTGAAGGCACCACGTCAGACTTGGCAATTACTAGCCATCAATTAACTTAAGCGGTAAACAACCGAGGGTATTATGACTATATAACTCACTATCATAGTTTAAACATTTAACAAAATTAAGAAAAGGTGTGACATCAAAAAGGAAAGAACCCGTAGATGTGGCTTAACAGTTTCTGTAGCATTAAGGTGGTTTGGTTATACTTCTCAAGTTTTAGCTTGTTCTCTATTCATAGCGCCATTACAGAACCAGGAGAAGTGAGTAACACCTAAGTCCAACATCCCCCTCAGGATCAGGAAAGATTTCCTACACTTCAATACCTAAATTATACTCCCAGCTCCGCCAAGCTCCATGGAGCCTTCACCCATTCTTCTCATCTCACTTTCTCTCTCCTCCCCCTTCCCCAATCGCCGGTGCCGCCCCTCTGCCGCCACCACCGCCCCACCCTCACCGCCCGGGCCATCGTCGTGGTCGGCGCCGGCCGGAAACCACAACGTTGGCCCCCACCAGCCGACCCTGCCCCACCCCTCCCCTTCTCTCTCCCCTCACCCCAAACCCGAAACCCTAACCCCATATTCTCTCTCCTCCTTCACCCCTGCCCTGGCCATGCCGGAGGTTGACTCCCGAGTCGACCTCAGTCGTGGCCTCCCCCAGCCACCACCTCCCCTCCCCGCCCCCACCGGAAATTTAATAGGACCCCCCAAAAAAATTCGAAAACCCCAAAAAATAATCGAAAATACCAACAAACGAAGCTCCATGGAGCTGGGAGTATATAAAAATTTGCGGGTAATATGTGAATGTGGGTGCGGCAATAACAAATACGAATCATACCTCAGGGTTCTTTTACGGTGGCATAAGAATGCAAATTGTAAAACTTTTGGGCAATAGTGTCATCAACACACCCCACACTCTACCAGCTGACCTCAAAAGCTACCCTTCCTTGGCTTTTCAAAAGTTGGCTAGTGGGAACCCAAACCCAACCTACCAGCCAGCATCCAAACTCACAATTTGGATATTGGACTAGTCAAACAGCAAACTTTACCAAAAGCCAACCCACAAGCCAACATCCAAACACCCCAAAAACCGATTGGTACTATAGACTATAGTACAGCTTAACTTCCATAGCCCTCTGTCAGCAAGAGGGATAATGGTATGATCTTTTCTTGCTCTGCAATAGTTTCAACTTGACCTCTCAGATGCAAATTGCAAAGGGAAAAACTCCATTTTCACTCAATCCTACCATAAATCACTTTCCAGAATCCTGAGTAACAGTGTAGTCAAAGGGGACAACATTAATGTACAAAAGCGTATAAGAGATTCTACATAGTTAAACACAATCTAATGTCAACCTAGCACTAGTGGGAGATGAAAGACAACCATGCCACTCTACGTTCAATCGTTCACAGAGCAGTTGCCTGCCCACATGAGTTTTCTAAATCTGCATCCTTCTCTACTTAATTACCATCAAATTAATTTTCCATTGTTGTCTGTTTCTCAAACAGGGTAAAAGAGTCACCAGTTGACATGGTACAAACAATATATTGGCATTTAAAAGCAATTATGTTATTTTCTAATTTGGTGAAGATGAGCAAAAACCCTTGTACTCACGGGGGCATATAAAGCCCATTCATATGTTATTTGAGACTATCAACGAAAAACACTCAGTATCTCCCTACTGTCTAGCTCGCTCTGTATCTCTCTCTCCCTTCTTCAGTCTTATATCATTGTATTTTGCTTAATAGCACCGAGAATTATTCTTTCAACCTATTAATTCTCCAGGTTATTTAGCTAAAATTGGTTAACGGGGTAGGAGAGCCCATAAGTCTATATAAACCCCTCATCAAACCCCCATAAGATCGATGTGGGACATGAGTCCAATACCTTGCAATTGGATCGTAAAAATCCACTATGCTCCACAACCCAGGCACCCACGGCTGGCTGTGTGCTAGACCTTTTTCTAGCCCGGGGCAAAAACTGCAATACCAGCATCACCACCCATGGCATGAGGGCTCAGAGGGACAGGGTCTATCTCTAATATAATTGATACAAACTTATGGGAGAGCCCACCCCAATTGCTAGCTCAACGGGTGGGAAAGTCCATAGTCTATATAAACCCCACATCAGCGCCCCATAAAATCAATGTGGGACTCAAGTCCCATACCTTGCAATTGGATTGTAACATGACAATTCTTTGGAACCAGATTATAATGCATTAAATCAAATGTCATATCAAACTGCCCTTCTATGTTACTCGGATTCTTCACCTGAAATACTAGTATCAAAAACATGACACACATGGGTGTGGAGTATGGACACTTCACACTTCATTTTAGGCCAAAAACACTAAATAAGTACTTTCAGAGAATGACGTAGCCTGCTATCAAACATGTAAGCATCTTGGACCTAGCCATGTCCGAGTAACATAGCTACCCGTAACTTATTTCTCGTGAAAGAATGGCAGCCAATGCATTTTGAATCATGAGCAAAAAAGAAACCACCTCTCTGCAATTGCAAGGGAAGGGTCAGACACTTAACCGAACCCTTTAAGGGTACGACTAGCTTTACGCATTGGATTGATGTTTTGGTTTCTTCAAGTTTGTGGAATCTATTCACTCCTCCAAGTATGCAAATGTTTGATTTCTGATGTTTTATGTGGCAAATAAAGCTAAAAGATGTACGAAAGCTAATCAAGAATAGATTGCAAGTTGAAGTATTATTTCTACCTTAAGTCTAGGTCCAACAGGGATTGCAAATCATACAATCTAAAGCTCGTCATGGATGTTTTCAAACATACATCTTAAATTTATAATATAATTGCAATAGAAAATTACCCAGGATCCGTTGGTCCTCCCTAGAAGTTGTGGGGTAGCTAGCAAGGATCGCTTGACATTGTTCTTGCAGCTCCTTCGCAGCCTTTCTTTCTACACTTGGGATTAGAGGAACATCACCATCTGACCAAGTGGGTAGTGTCCTGGCTGCTGCTATAACCGCTCCATCAACAAAAGTCTCTCCTTCATTTGCTAATTGACCTGAATATATGGGAATAGAGAAGTAACGAGAACCTTAAAGTTAAACTCTTATGCCATATTCGCACATTCATTAAACATAGAATCATTATAATCTCAGATCTTACGGTTGTGATAATATTCGTCCGGAAGGCCAGTTATATTGAAGACAGACAAGAACGTATCCAAATGTATCCTGGAGTCACCGGAGAAAGAGATGACATCCCACGGGTTCTGCAAAGAACAGATAAAAATAAAGGACCTCCTAATGGCAGGTGACTGATGGATATGCATATAGGCATATAGCTAATAAATGCCAATGTTATCCAACTAAACAGAAATGACCAAAGGGCCTTCTTTATATTACAAAATGTTGCGAATATGATGATGCAGACCATGCATTGGCCCAACTTCAATGTTTTACAATCTATTTAAATGTCTGTAAGATGACTGTAGAATCTAAGATCCAGATTTTTTTTCTCAATGGAGTATCTACGTGGAAGCTTTGGAGCACAACCACTTGGTGGGATGCGTAGTGTCCAAGATGTCACACTGACACTTATCCGGCACTCCTTGGTCACAGACAGATACATGGTCGTGTCCTGAATATAATTTTAGGAACATTTTGGACACGCGTGTCTGATGATTTGACTATGGATTCAACAGATCAAGATACATAAAGCCATTCCATTTTTTATCACATAGAGCCATTACGTTTTAAAATAATAGGGGGGGAAAACACATAATAAATTCAGGCTTTCAGCATAAGTGGGTCTTTGCCCAATTTTTATCATTGATGTCATTTCTGCTAATCTCTTTATGTATGGACCATCGTCAATTGATTGTTTGAACTTCTCTATATATTGTTGACACCTATCATAAAATGAGATATATGTCCTAATCAATCCCATAACTAGGGCTGTCAACCAGCTCCGATCATGTCGAGTCAAGTGGTGGATCCAGGAATTTGGTCATGGGGATGCTCCGATCACCATCTTCTACTCAGCATTTTTAGGGGGTCATTCCCTTCATTTTAGAAACTCACTTTATTTTAATAAGTATTTTAATCACATAACTACTAAATTTGAAAGAAGAAAATCCTAAGCATTTAAATGATTCAACTTAATTGCAAGGCCTAACAGAAAATTACAGAGATAAGCTACTCAACAGAATTTTGGAATTAGTTGGAAGAATTACAGAATTATTTTAATAGTGTCACCATCTATTTATTTTTTTCAAAGCTTGGAAATTAAAAATGTGAGATGAGTAATTAGCTGCAAACATGCAAGCCCCTTCACAAATTCTTATTTGCAGAGGCTGAGAATTGAGAAATGATGAGCCAAAGAGGGTTAAGGGGAGAGCCTCATTTCTAATTGTTCTGTTTTTAATTGTTGTCTCATGTAGCTAATTCAATTGTGACTACAACTCCTGCTTTTCCTGGATGCTGAAGTATGAACCACTTTGTTTTCCCCCTTAAACACAAAGACAATATAATGGACACACACACACGCAAACACCCACGCTCGCGCCCCCGCGCGCTTGCGCACGAACACACACGCGCGCGCGCACACGTACATGTACACACATGCGTGCGCCCACACCCACCCACACACACTCTCTTGCACGCGCACACACACATGCACGCACACACATCAAATTGACATATCTTAGTTGTCTGTCTTATAGTCGTCATGTCTGTATGTATGTGTCTGTGTCATAACTTGGGAGAAAGCCATCAAGGTTTCTTCTCAGTAACGTAGTATTTACTATAAATGAATGACTTAGGCCAATCATAACTTTTTCTTGGTCATCATGGACATTTTCAGATAGATATTGGTGTTCAAACTTCGTGCTACTTCCATTCCAATAGCAAAACTATCAACTCTACAATCTCTTCCATGTATACTTAATCAACATATACACCCTTGGAAATCCTTGGAAATTATGTAAAAGGAAAAAGATATTCATTGCCATTACCTTAACCAACATATTATGAATATACACCCTCCATCGCATTGTGATTGTACTATTTTCTGTTTTGGGATTTTTCAATTTGAGTCCCAATTAGTTAATAAATCGAATTTCAACAATAAACGTTAACAATCCCTACTATACCAATAAACTATCAGTACGAGGACAATCACAATGGGACGGAGAAAGTATATTGCATAAGATAAGCATAAGATAAATGTCCAGCTACTTAACCACATCAAACTATGAACATGCATGCAAGGAGAAGGTAAAGGCGAGAACACAACAGCACAAGGGCACAAATCTGAGGAAGTACCACAGGCGAGGAGAATCCATATCTTTGCATAAGTGTAGTATTCTGCTGTCCACTCAGGTAATTGACAGTCATCTGCAAAGATCGGCGCAAATGTCGTTTAACAATAATTTATTACACATGGCTACAGATAAAATGCATTAGCAGGATCGGCTGAAATCACTTTCACAGACTATGCACAAATGGCAACGTCAAACCTTCAGGATTAAACATGACTGCCTATGGTATTTCATCATACCCCTGAGAAGTATTATGCATGTCAAAGACGCGAGTACTGTCAGACCTTCAATTGCCCAGCCAACTGCATGAGCATGTACTGGTACCAAAGACTCCAGGCACAAGCGTTCCTGTCTATTGTGTTCTTGCTTGCCCACAGGGATGCTTAACAATGTGCACAAAACCCAGATTGACGAGTATTTGTTGAGGCGAACCAAGCTTTTGGGTCCTACTTAGCGCCCTCTGATAACTATGCCGGTGATAACCCCGCCAAGGATTTTGATATGTTGTTGTACTTGGCTTGTCAGCACCCTTTTGTGTCTTGCTAATGGATCAACTGCGCATATAAAATCAGGGCACTCCATGTTTTTGGGTCACTGTGTTTCATCTGGTCTTGGCCATGTTTTTCTTGTAGCACCACCCAAGGGAGCCCCCCCCGCCCCCCGGGAAGATGCAACGATATATTGTTTGATTGAGAAGAGGCTCTTGGCAAGATCATTCAAGAAAACTAGTTTATATGATTTCATGTTCCCACTTGATGACACAGACAATCTTCATAGCACCGTCTTTACCATTGCTTATTGGGATATTCTAAGTGGATAAAAATCCTCCTCCTCAAACAGATTGAACGAAACACCCTCAATCTAAGATATGATGATGATGATTTCTGCAACCGTGTATTCCTAATTCCCTACCTACTTGCCCTTCTACACCAGTTTCAATGTCTATTACCAAAATATTCCCACCTATACATGAACCAATGTCGAGACGCCATGGCATCCTTAAAGCGAGTATTTCCAATGTTCATGACCATCATTTACGCTGACAAAGCAACCTTCCCAGACAAAAGACATCTTACTTGTGGAAGTACTCAGACTATCAAATGAATGGTTTCTTTTGTCTGCTGCATGACACATTAGGGTCTTTGGTTCGATGGTTATGTCGTAAAACACTCCGGCTTAGAGGTTTTAGTGCGAACAAGGTCAGATCTCGTAAAAATATATGTATACGCCACTAGCTTAGAGGTGCCAAAGACAAAGTGATGGAAGAATTAGATCACAAATGCTCCGGGTTTCATTCTGTATAATGATGGAAGGTGTCGATGGTTTCTTCATATACCACATAAGAACCCAAAGCTGTTTGTGGTTATGATATATCAGTAGCATACCTGTATTCATATACCTTGGAAATTTTGTTCGAGAATACTTTTTGCTAGGTATGGGCTCCAATGAGGATGTCTTAAGATAAAACAGTCGACTCTGCTACATGACGACTTGCCAAGACATTCTCTGTGCTAGGTAAAGTCCCCGTAGAACCATCCAGCTATGAAGCAACATCATAACAGGGGCTGCAACCACACCATAACAAGGAACTACAACAACTGGCCCAATATGTTTTTATTATAATGGAAACAATCTGACTACAACAACTTCCACCAATCACATCAAACTTACTCTTTAGCATTCTCATACAGAGCTCAATGAGCTACTATGTACAACAGAAAGTCTCACAAAACGATATTTCATAGGTCACCAAGCGATAGATATTTAAATAGCCTGTAATTTTTGGTATCCAATACCTAAACCAAGTGACAATAGGTGGAGTACCCCCAATAGAATTATATCCTATACTATTCTACATCGCCCCTCACATGTGAGTCCCATTAAGGAAATTTGAAGAGGTAACCGCTTCCTTGTAACGATTAACTTCCAATTTCATATGTTGTAACAACTTCCAACTTCTGATCAGCTTTTTTTATCCATGGACTTTAAATTATTTTCTAGTTGCTTGACTGATGGGCCAAAACGATATTTCTTACCCTATAGTTTCCTCCTTTCATCGTTATGAGGTAACCCTCTATAAGTAGCCTTTAAGCCTTTTCACAACCATTACAATAGCTTACTTATGAAAGTTAGAGAATAAGTTGACATTTGAATAATTCTTCTATTCTAAGCTCATTTGCTTATTCCTTTCTCTCTCTTTGTTTTTGTTTTGTTTTTTGGATAAAGAAAATTGATACTAAAGGGGAAGCGATTACAAGCTGACAGGACAAGGAGTCAAAAGAAAAATCTAATTACAAATCACCCAGGGATGTTGCACGTCATTGAGTGGTACCCCTATAAAAGCCCCTGACGCATTGGCCAATAAATAAGCCAAGTACACCGCCTGATCCCAAACAAAGTTGAGAGGCTTAGAGACCCCATTAAAAATCCGAGAGTGCCATAGTCCACTCAAAAACACATCCAGGGAAAAGAGACCAATCAGGAATCCTCCTTTGAACTATATCATGAGCACCTTACCCAGTGCAATAGTTCACACAAAAACGCGCACTTTCAGGGGAGGCTTCAACTTCCAAATGAGATGAGCTAGTGGAAAAGGGGGATTATGTTAGGGAAGGCTAAGATAATGTAAGAAGGATTTGCAAAGGATCTCTAATCCAACCCGAAACTCACCGGTGGCATTAAAATGAATGGTGTCAGAACACTAAGCAAAGAAGTTAGTTCCCCCAAATACCAATCAAAAAGAGTTCTCAGGCAAGACCCACGCACTAGTACTTACTGAAAAAGAAAGCAACCCCCGGTGTGGTGGAGCGTAGACATCTAGAAAACCCAAGAATACATGGAAGAGAACGAAGAGTCCCCAATTCACACATCCTCCCAGAACCTTACACGATGATATCCATTGCCCAATCTATACGTAACTAGGAGAAGAAAAAAGATGATACCTTCTGAAATGAATTCCCAAGGGCAAGCATGAGAAACAGAAGAGCCGGCATGAGCATCTCACCCATTCTATAGAAGATCGTACTTGCTCCTGATAGCTCGGTGCGATAAGGACTCGAGTTCCAAAGGAAAATGCCACGACCATTTCTGTACCAATGGAATTTTCTTGGACACAGACCGCCAAAAACCCACCCACCCCCCTCCCCCAGCCTTAGGGCTACATACTAAGTCCCAGATGAGTAGAAGACAAGGTGATTCCTCTTACCCACAACAGCGCCAAACCACAAGAAGTCTCGCATCAGCCCCAATACCTATTAGCCACATTGACCGTGATTCTAAAAAGAGAAAGGTTTAAAGGGGAATGCTCCGCAGAACTGTAATCCTCCCCCCACAGAAAAGTACATCTCTTTCCACCCATCTAAGCGCTTAGCAACGCTTGACCCAACCGGCTTCAAAAAGAGGCAGCCCAAAGATCTCTCCCAAGGAGGAACACCAACATAGATAAGGGGCCATTGCTGACACCCAACCAGACTTGTAAGAGGGTCCAAAACATAACCATCTCTCCCCTTATTCTTCTCTCAGATCTCCCCCCTCTCTCAACTTCTCCTCCCCATTTCCTACATCTGAAATAAAGAAATGGCAGAAGGGAAAGAGGGGAATACCCATAATGTAGAACTCTAACAAAACAAGCTAGATGTGGTAGATTGCCTAACAAAAAAAGCACTGAAGTCAAACCAAAAGTGATCTATGGGTTCTTAATAAGTTACCACAAGCATTTTTATCCTTGTTATATATAGCACAAACAGAATACATGCCAATGCCCATTAAAGCAACACTAGCAAAATAAGTTATCTGTTCTTAAGCAATCTACCGGAAACTTATGACGGATAAGATTTAAGACTTCCTGATGTAGAAACTAGTAACATGTTTGATTACAATGCAGGGATTTAATCAGATGCTCAAAAGCAATTGCAATGCCCGTCAAAAAGGAAAGGATGGAAGGTAAAACTTGAATGTGTGACATATCAAATATATGCATCCTATTTCCTTCATTATGTTATTATAATTCTGCTCATTTTATCATGTGCCCTTCCAGTGAAATTGTTTGATCAAATATTAATATTGTTACCACAATCAAACTCAAAAGTATTTGCAAGTCTCTTCTTGTATCATCGGAGAAAAAAATTAATAAACAAATAAATAAGATAACTTTTAAATGCACCCAAAAAATGTTATGAAAGATCTAACCTCCTCCCCTTTCTTAATCCTTTGTCCAGGATTTATCATAACCTCGAGCATTCTATCCTTAAAGCGCCAATGGAAAAAGCAATTTGGTTGAAAAGAATGATTTAACATGTCTGCAAAATACAAGCAAGTACTATCTCAAACAACAAAGTAAACCAGCATAATCCAAACCAAGAAGACAAAGTCTTCAAATTAAACAAAGTAGAAGTACCTTTTTTTTCTCCTAGGTTCATTATAGACCAAGCACAATCTTAAACAAGCACTGACGGCTCTACTTTATTTAATAGACTTTCTGGAATTAAAAAGGGAAATATTATTCTCTTCACTTCCCTGTCCTTTAGCTACTATTGAAAGAATGATACTGTTGTCTTCAGTATTCTGTTTTGATGTCTTTGTCTTCGGTCTCTTTTCTTCTTTTTGTTTCTTTTTTCTCCTTACTCATAAGACACGTCATACATTTGAAAAGTATGTTAGGCAGTCCCCGAGTTGGATGTCACATATGTTACTTTATACTAAAATGTGTCGTAAATTGGAATTTGAAGTAGTCCAAATTATTTTGTCCATACATGTTAAAGTAGGTGTTATCTGAAAGAGGTCTTGAATGTGACAATATGTTAATAGATCCTTTTCATTTTCACGTTGGACAACAGCTAAAACGTAATAGTTCATGCACTTCACCAGTAGTTGCAACTATAGCACCCCCACAAGGACCAGTATGAATGAACTACAAGTGAAATGCTCAACTTAACCTAAAGCCTTCGACCATCTTCACTCAACTCTGCAAAAATCTAAGCAGATATTGAGATGCACACACTATAGACCAACAATTCAGTTCATTGAGAGATTTCGATTGAGTGTTCAATGGCAACAATTGGTATTAAATGAAGTCACTTCCATTCAGATTTTACCAAACTAACATCAGACCATAGTTGATACTGGGAGAAAACTTCCGAAGAGAATGTCCTCATTAATCTCATTTAAGCTCGCAACCATCCAGATCTTATTTATTAACTCAGAGATGATGTTAGAACCTTCTTTTTCTAAAATAATAAGTATATACAAAGCCCAGACCACAATTGAATGATAATAGCAACAATAAACAAGCAATAAAGACATCATTTTAGTCCTACCATATTAAAATTTCTCCATTTATTTGCCCTCCTTCCCATTAAAATGGTTCTTTTCTGAAAAAATTCCTTCAAAAGGAGGGTTTAGTTTGGGATGGAGGATTTTGTAACATAAAACCAACGCAGGGATTTATACTCACCAGCATAAGGAACTAACATATTTGCATCCTGAACTAAGGCCCCAACCCTCATCTGCAAGTTCATGCATCGACTTTGAGCAATACCAACAGCCCACATGAATCTCTCAGGATCGCGCGCCAATCGTTTTATTTTGAGAGGTGCAGCGGAGTGCTAAGAAAACAATTGAATTTTCAAGAAGGAAAGAGGACATGAATGAGCAGAAATGTTTGATGATAAATACAGAAGTTTAGAAGGAAAAGAAAACTAAATACCCAGTTCTTTTCCCAGAAATCCAAAACTCGTTGTTGCTGCACTTTCATAATTGATTCCAGATTTTTATCCTGTAATTCCAAGAGATCCTCCTGTGACAAGTAATTAGCAATCAAGTAATTTAGTGGTATATTGTTAGTTAACAGTATAATCAACTACTGGTATAGTGTTATAGAGTCATATAGAAGAGGCATCAGACCAAATGATATGAGTTGGAAACATTTATTAATGAGTTAGGAAACTTCTGTTCTCTAGTAAAGAGTCTGAGTAGCCCATGTTGATACTGACGTAGAACACAAGGCTGCAGTACAATTCTAAATATCTTAGTGGTGATCACAACCAAAAATTTACACTAGTTGATCTAAATCATTTTCTAAATACAACTCTGTCAAACTTCTATCTTCTATAGCACAGTCGTTTTGAAATTACAAGGAGTGCTTTTGAAACACAAGGTGACGCACATGCTACTTTTATGTTGAAGCAAAAGTAGCCAAGTAGGTCCTTAAATAGTCACAAAAAATAATTTGGGCTGATTCTGTTGCTTCTGACATTCTGTAGAGGATGAACCTCATTTTTTTGGTGCTGTGTGATTGAGCTCAGGGGGTTAGTACAATATTCTCTCCTGTATGGTATACTGTGTGCCTCGTCGCTGCAAGGGCTCGTATTTCATAAATCTAAGCTCTTGTAAGGGGTGGAGAGTGGCTTTTTTCTGCCTTCATTTGGTTTATTTGATTAGAGAGGAATTTGATTTCTTTCTTTCAAACTTATACTATATCTGTTGAAGATTGCGTGGATATCATCAAATAAGAAGCTTTCCGCGGTTAACAGTTCACATTCCTTTAAACAATCAGACATGCTGTCACGTCAGTGGCTTTTGGATTTTAAAGAGAGTCTTACAGAAGTGATCCTAGCTAGAAAGCACCTCCTGTTTGATGTTAGCTGGCAAGCCCCTCCTGGTTGGGAAAAGTTGAACACAGATGGCTCCTCTCTCGGATAGTCCTGCCAAGTGCGGAGGGGTGTTCAGGGATTCTGCAGAGGAGTTTCATGGGGTATATTCTGTGCCATTGGGCATCATGGACTCAAATGAAGCTCAATTACAAGGGATCTTCATGGTTTTCTTGTGTTGCAGCATCTTTCCCTCATACTCCTTTTGGGTTGCCATTCTAATAGTGCTGTTCAGCAGTTGGTTGGGTAAACAACACTTGAATTAGGCCCTGAAACCTATGGAACATCTTCAATCAGATAAGTTTCGAAAAGAAGCCCTCTGATTATTGTATTGTCTCAGACTATTCATGAGAAAATTTCAATAGCTGACACTTGACCTAAGCATGGACCACACTTCACACAAAGGGGACGCCTCTATAGCACTTTGCATGGATTTTAAGATTTGCAATACTGTATAGATCTATAAATACTAGGGACAAAGAGCTGAGAAAGGCTGCTTCCTCATCCCAACAGTCTTAGCCACATTTATGCCCTTATCATAAAAGGACCATGATTGGCTATTTGTAAACTCCTATGGACTTTGAGTTCTAAGAAAGATACCCTACGGGTTAAGTGGATTCACATTTATTATGTTAAAACTTAAAAAGAAGGATTTCTGGCACATGGAGGTGCCTACTCAAGCCTCCTTGATGATTCAAAATGTTTTCCAAATGAGGAAAAGCTTTTGTGTTCTGGGAAGCTGGGTTGCTTTATGCTTCAAGGTAAATTTTCAATTCATAAATCATATCTTCTGTTAAGAGTGTTGTGCAAAATGTGGAGTGGAAGAGCCTGGTGTGTGATAATTTTTCTACTCCAAAATCTGTGTTTGTATTATGGTTAACTTTGCAAGGGAAACTTCAAACTAAAGATGTGGTGTTAAAATGGGAGGTGCCGTGTGATCCGTGCTGCGTGCTCTGTCATGATTAGGATGAATCTATACTCAGGTGGATCAAAATGGATAGAGTTGTCTCTGACGGGACAGCTGAATATACCTGGGTAAACATAGTCTCGAAAGGGAAATCTGCTAAAGCGGCAATGCTTAAAGCATATCTGGCCACTACAGTCTATTTTATTTGGCAAGAAAGGAATTTCAGAGTTTTTTCAGAGCAAAGTTTCACCTGCAGGTCAGATTATCAAGCAGATCCAGCTACATGTATGTATGCGAGGGCAGCAGGACAAGAAACTGAGAAATTATATTGTTTTATGATTGTAACCAGTTGCATTTTAGTTTCTTTTTGCTGGTTTAGGAGTTGTGTTAGGCTAGTTAGAATCTGAGGTAGGTAGATGAGACCTTCCGTAGAAGGTGAGCATCTACTTATCACGTCTGAAGATGCTTAATTGCTTATAAACACTAGGCAGGTTGGTAGGTTGTTGAGGTGTTTGTATGAGAGGTCTGTTTGCAGACCTGTGCTGTAATTTGATACCTGGTGATTAACAAATGTTGTTAATTACCAAAAAAAAAACGGTAGTACTACAGCAATAGAGGACAAGAAGTTGTCACAGTGATAAAAATAATTACAAGTCCCCCCCCCCCCCAATGACATTGCACGTCCGTAAGGGGCACCCCCTTAAAAGCCCTAGCCGTTTTGTTACAAAGATATGCTAAATAATAAATAAACCACCTGAGCAGAGAAGTAAAGTCCTTAGCAATAAGAAGAAGGTAAACCTTCATTACTATTAATATCCTATAGCAGCGCCTTGTAGTAGATAATTTTGGAACTCATTCTTTTAAGAAGATTATGTGAGACACTTTCAAAAGATGATCACTGCACATTATATTCCTAATGATCACAACATTCAAGGAATAATAACAAGTAAGAGGCATCAAGAAAGACTTTGAGATCATACACGCACCTCTGATGCTAGAAGTAAGCTAGTACACTCATCAGCACTGGGTAAGAAGTCACCATATAATTGCCAAAAGTTGTCCTCCCGATCAAAAGCAAATAAAAGAAGACATGCCAACCTTAAGTCCCAATCTGTCTGCCAACAGAAATTATGAGTGCAATATACATAAGGATTACATAACAAATAAGCAATAAAAAAGTTGTTTAAATAGCAGGTCAACATGAATTTGGACCCGGATTGAGATAATGCAAACTTCATATTAGTTTCTTTCTTACAAGCAGAAGGATGATCCAATATCAATAGAAGATAACATCATAAATTTAAACCAGCATTCTAACTACATAAACAACACAATGCTAAAGAGCTTTGCAGGAAGTGAGCTAGTTAAGTGAGAGAATGAGAGTGCATGGAAGTTTGGGAGTAAGTGTGCATGTGAGTGTACACGTAAGTGTCTGTGACAACTCTGTGCATCCGGGAATACAAGTGTCTATGTGCATCCGCCAATGCAAGTGTCTGGGGATCACATCAAATCAATAGGCTTCAGTCAGACAGGAAATAACATAAATATTCAGGAAAAATGGAAACCAGGGTAGGGTATAGAGTAACTAGGCGATTAAGTGAAAATACCTCTGGATTGGTGGAGTTTATAATATCAAAAATGGGATGGCCAATTGGTACAATATCTGGAAAGAACATCCATGGGACTTTTTTGCTAATTGTTAACATCAGCTCTAGCGGGATCTCCATGATCATCTGTGTAATTGAGCCAAAAAAAACTAGTATGAATTAACTTAATAAATGAAAATACTTTATTCATCCCAAATTGAAGGTCCAATATTGACTTTTCATTGTCCCATAACAATCGTCTAATTGAGCATATAATACTCACATATGCCAACTTGCACAACTGATTTTGTGAGTTAGACCTCCCTAAATTTAGTGTGCGCGTAATCAATTTTGTACCTTCAATGTGGGATAGAGGGAGCATTACCCATAGTTGACAACATAAAATAACCAGTGTATGGATACGAAATAGTATACGAGCGAACTTAAAAGCTTATCTATCATAGGCAATACAAGAGTCATGTTTTTATAAAGATCACAACAAATGGAAAGAGGAACAACATTTGTTCATTTATTCATGCCTTGAAAATTCATTCAACGGTAGAACATGGATGCTAGTTGCTAATATAAGAGAAATGTACACACACACAAAAAAAAACAAAAAAGGTAAAGTTGCATGCTAATACTACACAGTTCACCACAGTATGGTAAAGACATGTCGGTCAGACCCATCAAGCTCCATAACATTCCTGCACCATGACATGAAGATTCCTGGTAATGTTCTCCACACATGTTGCACCAAGTTCTATGGCAAAATGTCATGCAAAAGCTTAAGTTGATGAGTAGAGTACCAAATGATGGTTACATTATTATTTCATAATACACTTCCCTCAATAATGCCCATTGGGCCCTGAAAGGGGTAGTGGAGTTGGTCGTGGGATTGATATTTCATGATATAGGTCATGGGTTCAATTCCCACTAGGCCTCTTTGCTTAGCCTGTCTACAAGATTTATCTTGTTGGCTTGCCTGGTGTGTGTGGTTTGCAGGCTATTGCATACACTCGGGGTTTATCCGGTGCACACTCAAAGAGTAGTGGCTGAGGGTTCCTCGTATCAAAAAAAAATAAAATAATGCCCATTGGGCTTGAAGTATGGATGATGCAAAGATAGATGTTCACTTGGGGTCGCACGGAAAAAGGATATTTCACTTTGGGATTAGGTGAACCCATACTTGAACTCAAGATAAAAAAGGCGGATGCAGAGCCTATGAAAGGCTGATACAGCCGATACCAAAATTCAATCAGCAATAGCCGGCCTGTTATGTGACACCTGTAACACCGCACATTCGCGATGTGGCGACCCTTACCTTATTGCGACCACAATTTCAAACCCTTATTGGTCCTTATCCCATCGATACCATGTAAGAGAACCAACCTATCGAAAAGCTTAAGGTGGTGGTAAAGGTTTATGCATTATATTGGGGGATCTTGTTGTATCCAACAATGTACATGGTCAAACTTTGAGATTTACCAAACATAGAGACAATGAGCAAGATATCTTGGGTGTTTTCCGTTGCCTTACTTGTCCTTGCATTGTTTCTCCGTGGAACTAGAAGGCAAATAGTCAGCATTTTATCGTTACAGGCAATCAATTTGCCTCATAGAACATCGCAATGTATTGAAATTTAAAATTTCAGCTAAGAAATCAGCATTTCACAATACAATGCAGTTTTGAAGTCTTCCTGACCCCAATTATCTCAATGCAGGGGATTAGGAAAGGAAGAGCATACATACATTACATGAACAAAAATTTCCTGCAGTAATATTTTGGAGAACAAACATTTGTCCAAGATAACCAACACTACAAAGCAAAAGCTATCAAGAAATTGCAGAACTGTATGGCAAAATGAATAAACCAGGTAAAAGGAAGCTTTCCAGTAATTCTCTCACCAACACTACAAAGCAAAAGGTATCAAGAAATTGCAGAATTATATGGCAAAATGAATAAACCAGGTAAAAGGAAGTTTTCCAGTAATTCTCTCACCCGGGCACGGCGAAGAGGCTCAACATCTTTGGATGCAAAAACCCCAAACCCATCAGGCCCTTCTCTAAATTCAACACCATAAGCTCTAAAAGCCCGAACAAATCCTATCTTGTAGAAGTCAGGGTCTGCTAGCTCCATCTACAACAAACCCATATTACAAAATTATGAAATTTATCAAACCATACACAATCAAATAATTAGATAGAAGTTAAAAGGGGGGTTTTTCATTTTTGTATATACTATACCTCATTAACAGTCTCATCAATTTGGGTAGGTTGAAACAGTGGAAATGATGGGGTGTTAGCCACAGCTTTGATGGGTCCAGAAGTGTTTCTTGCATTATCAATAGTGGGATATGTAGTTCTTCTATGTGTAACGCCATTGTTGGACCTGTTAAACTGGAAACATACAGAATTGTGACATGGGCATCATAAATTGAATGCTTCTGTGCGTATGTGCAGAGTGAGAGAGAGACCTGAGTGGAGGTGAAGCAGTGAGGAAATTGATAAAGAAGAGCACAGTTAGCCATAGAAGTAGAAGTTGGAGTTCAGTTAACAAATACAGCAAAGTTTAGAGAAGGGAAGCAACAATGGCATTCCTATTTTGGGAGCTACAACAAAAAAAAAAACTACACGGTCTACAAGTAACAGGAAACGTTATCTAAGCTCTACCGGGCTTGAAACTTTGTTGGACTTTTCTTTTTATTTAGGGAATGAAAAAATCCATTAATTGAGAAAGGGTGTAATTGAAAGTCATATGTCACTTACAATAAGGATTGAGGATTAAATCAACAAGAAATAGATTGTAGCATTAGATAATTAAATAGATTGTAGTATTAGATATTTAATAATTTCGGTCGGCTTTTATTTAATCATGGTTTCCATATTACAATCATTTCGCAGAATACTCTACTAAAACTTTGAAAACTATAGCTTTTGAGTGCTCTGATCCGACATCGTAGACTACCTCTTCAATTCTTGATAAAATAGATCCGCCAAAGTACTATACGACCAATAAAACAGAATACTAAAAATACTCTCAAAAAGTGGGAGACGGGTGAACCCAATGAATGGGACAAACTAATTCTCAGAAATGGAGGGATTGAAATTATTCGACGTAACGAAAGTAAATAACAGAACAAAACAATAAAACGAAAAGAATTGGGCTTACCATTAGCGAAAAATCTAATGGCAGCCCCTAAAACTAAAAAGGGGGCTAGGGTTTGTTGCCTAATTTCTTTATATGTACCTATGTCCATCTATCTTGGCTGGACTCGGTGGAAATTCTCGTAAATATAGCAATCACATTGGCTTTTTATAATTGTGCTCCCTCTCCTCTTCTCATTTTGTTACTCAAACTGGTTCATTCTCTCTCATAATTCTCAACTTTAATAGAGTCTTAATCGAATTTTACGGCCTCAAATGCGAAACTTAATTCTCAAAATTATCATGGATATCTTCCAATCAAGTTTTGAATTTCAACAAGATCCATTTTGATACCCTTTCTCCTAAGTTTTCTATTATGAGTTTTTTCTTCCACGTTTTTGTTCGCCGAGAGGTATGGCAGTGAAAGAGAAGTGGTCAAAGAACCCTCTCGTGGCTGGACGAGAGTGGGTCGGGAGCGGGAAGGGGAGGAGAGAGAGTGGTCGAGGATACCATTAGAGAATTGGTTCAAGCTTTTGAGCCCAAAGGGGATTGAATTTTGAGGCGTATGGAGACAGGAATTTTGGGTTCGGGGGTGCTGTGTGTGGAGGGAATTGAGTGCTGGTAGTGAGGAAAGAGAAAGTGGTGGTGATGGACATGGTATTCAGTGGTAGTGCTTAGTGAATGAATTTGTCTTTGTTTTTCTATGACAAATAAAATGATCCGTAGACTAGAAAAAAAAATGAAATGATCTATTATTATGTTCTTTGTTGCAAATTGAATTTGAACTGTGGTAGTGGACTATGTGAAAGAGAAAAAATAGGACAAACATGTGTTTGGTATCTATTGACTATAAAGATTTATTAGTAATCTTATCAAAAAAAAAAGTTTATCAATAATAAACGTAAGATTTTTTTTTCTATCATAAACGTAAGGTTTTAGTCTATGTTTATAAGTGATAAAAAAAAAGAAAAGAGAGTAAAATGTTCATAAGATATAAACGTAATGTTCATGAAAAATAGTCTAATAGTTCATAAGTTATAAATATAACGTTCGTTAAAGATAATCTAAATGTTCATAAAATAATAACACAAGGTTCATTAAAAATAATCTAATAGTTCATAAGTTATAAACATAAGGTTTGTTAAAAAATTCTAGTTTTTTTCTTTGAGGGGAAAAAAAGGTCTATAGTTCATAAGTTGTAAACGTATTGCTCATTAATGTAGTCAAATAGTTCATAATTTGTAACCGTAAGATTTATTTAATATAGTTTAATAATTCATGAGCTACAAACGTAATGTTCATAAGTTACAAACGTAATGTTCATTTGAAATAGTCTAATTGTTCATAGGTTATATACATGATGTTTATTATAAATAGTCTAATTGTTCATAGATTATATACGTAATCTTCATTAAAAATAGTCTAATTATTCATAGGTTATATACATAATATTCATTAAAACTAGTCTAATTGTTCATAGGTTATAAGCGTACGTTTCATTAGAAATAGTCTAATATAGTAGTTCATAGGTTATATACGTGATGTTCATTAAAAATAGTCTAATTGTTCAAAATTTATTTACTTAAGGTTCATTGAAAATAGTCTAATTGTTCATAGGTTATAAAAGTAACGTGAATTAAAAGCATTTTAATAGTTCACAAGTTATGAACGTAAGGTTTATTAAAAATAGTCTAATAGTTCATAGGTGATAAACGTAATGTTCATTAGAAATAATCTAATAGTTCATAAGTTATATACATGATGTTCATTAAGGAGATTGTTTAATGTAAATCAGAAATTACTCAATGAAATTTTTTTCAAATAATATCCCTACTCAATGAAAAGGTAACAAAAAAGGGAAAGAAATTAAAAGAAACAAAGAACATAATAGTCTAATTCATTTAAAATGGTATAAACGTAGTGTTCATTTAAAGTAGTCTAATTGTTCATAAGGTATAAGCGTAATGTTCATTTAAAATAGCTTAATAGTTCATGAGGTATAAATGTAGTATTTATTTAAAATAGTCTAACTGCTCATGAGGTATAGACGTAGTGTTCATTTAAAATAGCCTAAGGGGGTGTTTGGTTGAGTCTAAAGTAATGGAATGGAATCACTTAATCCATTCCTTGTGTTTGGTAGACTACATTTGGACTTGGAACTCAAATCCCTCTGGATTCAAGTCCCCCCAAAACTAACACCACTTCAATCTCCCCAATTTCTTGTGGAATCAAACTCATACCTCCCATTCTCACTAAAAATAATCAAATCAAATTCACAAATCAACAATCAAAAATAAAAATACAAACCCACCAATCCACTCTCTCTCCTCACCACCACACCATAGATCCACCGGTATACCATCACCACCGCCCGTTTGGCCACTACCGCCGCCCGTTTGGCCTACCACCGCCGCCGGTAGTCTAGCCACCACCTCCATCTACCGACCACCACAACCTTCTCTCTTCGCCTCATTCAAGCCCCCACATCTCCACAATCCGGACCCATCTCCTCTCACCACTAAAAAACTCCGACCACCACCCTTCCTCAACCTCGGTGGGGCTGGTGTGATGGTTGTCTGGTGGTTTTTGTAGTGGTGGGGCTGAAATCGGAGGGAGAGAGAGAGAGAGAGAGAGAGAGAGAGAGAGAGAGAGAGAGAGAGAGAGAGAGAGAGAGAGAGAGAGAGGAGGAAGAAAACAAGGGGATGCAAGGAGGGAGAGGGCGGTGGCGGCGAGGCTGGGTTGGGGTACGGGTGGAGGTAATCTCGCCGACGACGAAGGTTTGATTGTGCAACAATCGCGTGAATCAAATCTGGGTTTGAGGGACAGAGGAGAGAGAAAAGGGTTTGTGGATTTCTATTTTTTTTTTAATCTAAAAAAAAATGTCTTTTAAAGAAAATAATGATAAAAATATAATAATATAAATGAATAATAAATCTATATTTGATTCCATACCCTAGCTAAACCATACAACATATAACAAGTATGGAGTCCCCATTCCATACTTAAAGGATTCAAGTTCCATACTAAATTCATTCCACTTCTTTGAACCAAACGGGCCCTAATTGTTTATAAGGTACAAACGTAGTGTTCATTTGAAATAGTCTAATTGTTCATGAGGTACAAACATATACACCAAAGTTGTTTTTTTTTTGGCAAATTATTTTATGAACCTTCAGTATATATGTTATGAACCTTCAACCTATTTGCTATGAACCTTGAGATAAATGAATCATGTAGTTTGAGAGCATGAATAATAATGAACCCAATAATTTGGGCTAATTATGTTGCGATGCACAGCAACGTCCTGTGCATTAATTTGTTGCGTGTAGTACACTTGCCTTCTATTTTGAAGGGTAATAGCCGATTTTGTTAACCGGAAACAAGAAAAGTGGGAAAAAAAATTCAATTGGTGCACCAAAAAACTCACTTGCCCACCAAAAATCATTTAGTCAACCAAAACGAGCAAAACAAATAAAATAGTTTTGAAATTAAACCTATGCCCTGTAGTTTGGAGTAGAAACTTGCCTATAAGGTGTATTTTCATGATGAATTGGAGTAAATAATTTAGAGACATAGAGTAAGTGATAATTTTTAATAATTGGATAAATGCTAAGACGAAGTAAAAGTGTGATGAAATGATGTAGTTCATTGTTGAGGTGGAGTAGATTTCAATGATATGGAGTTGCAAATAGATTTGGTGCACTAAAAAAACAGTTAGTCGACCAAAACGAATGAAATAATCCTGAGATTGAAGATATGACTTACATGGAGTAAGTAATAGTTTTTTTATAATTGGGTAGATGATATAATAAAGTAAGAGTATGGTGGATTGGTGTATTCGTTGTTGGAGTGGAGTAGAAACCGATAATATAGAGTAATTTTGCAAAATAGAGTTTGTGTACCAAGTGAACATTTTGGTGGACCAATAATTTTATTTGGTAAACCAGTCAACTTATATGGTGGACCATATTGGCACCCTTAGCTTGAATATTGCACAAGTGGAGGAAAAAATGCAAAATCCTATAAGTTGGTAGCTTATCACTACCTTTTTTTTCCTTTATTACTTCCATTTATTTTAATAATAAATACATAAGTCTCATCCCCAAAACACAAAACCTTATACCCTTACCTCTATACCCTAATATCCTTGGTTGAGCGATAAAATCTTACTGCAAAATAAATACTTTTACAAGTATCGTTATAAATTATCACAGTTAATGAATAATTATACAGTTATGATTGTAACTTATTACTACTTTTTCCTTTTACTTTCATTTAAAAAAAAATATTTTTTGAATAATAAATATATAAGTCTCATCCATTAAACTCAAAATCTCATACCTTTAAACCTATACCCTAATATCATATTTTGACTAATAAAATCTTTCTGCAAAATGAATTTTTTACAAGTACGTTTATAACTTAACGCTACATTTTTTTTTACTTCATTCAAAATATGTGTTTTTTTTAAAATAAAAATCATACCATTCCATATATAAGTGGCATTCACTAAATTCAAAATCTCATACTTTTAACCCAATCTACCCTAATATTCTTTTTTAATTGATGGAATCTTTTTGAATAATTTTACAATTATCGTTATAGATTATCACTAGAAATATATAAGCCTCATCCCCTAAACTCTAAATCTCATACTTCTAATATCCTGTTTTGACAATTAAAATCTTACTGTAAAATTGATACTTTTACAATTATTGTTATAATTTATCACAATATTTTTCTTTCTTACTTCAGTTTTAAAAAATATCGCGTTTGTTTTAAAATGATGAAGATTATATCATTTCTTATTAGTCTCATCTAAACGTAAATATGACACATTTGTTTTGAGATGAAGACTAATATATTCGCAATGAAATGATTAAGCATATAAATAAAGGAGGTATTAAATTTTCATCTGTTGATCGTTATTCTTGATCCATCTTAAAATGACTATATTAAAGTATTATCCTTTGATTTATTTTTTCATTAATCATATTTGGATCTAAATAGATTGACACTTTGAAAAAAATACATGAATAATTAACCTTTTAAAATAAATATATTTTAATTAATGCAATATAAAATGAGTCCATTAGAAAAACGAGACATTGACTAGTATTGATATGTTACTAACTTAAATCAATCACTTATTCCATGTTTATTAGTATCATTTATGAATTGCTTTAATTGTTGATTATCGATATAATTAGATCGATCGGGTTTAATTCAATAAAGTTATCTTCAGATGCACAAGGTATAGGGTACACGACACAAAGTATAATTTAGAATAATTGCAGGACCACTTAAATCTATAAAGATAACTAGAAAGTGTAGCGAGTGATGATCAGTGAATGAACAACTACGTAACACTTGAATATATAATACTCAGTTTGTTGCCACCGTTAACTTGAATATTGCACAAATGGAGGAAAAAAAATGCAAAATCATGTAAGATGGTAGCTCATCACCACATTTTTTATATATGTACAAAGCATTAAATAGTTATATTCATGGTCCTTATTAGAAATTAAAATAATAAATAACATTACTTAATGCTTCATTTGGACAAACACAAAAACTTGCATAACGCGACCTCAATGTGAGCCGCCTCATACAAGAATGATGTCATGATGACGTTATGTTTGGTAATAAAGGTGGTCTCATCTTGAGGCCGACTCATAGGAGACTTATTGTTGAACAAAATATTGATTAAGAATTAATGGAGAAAAATAATAATTAAAATGACGCTTTTGACCGAGTGAGTCGACCCGAATCCGAAAACTCTGAGTCAGGGTTGAGCATTTCTCAACCCGAACTTGAAAAGTGACCAAACGCAAAAATGACTGTAACTCATTACAGCTTGCAACCGAACTTGAATCTGACCCGCACGATCCGTACGACTATGGTATAAGAGTTAAGACTACAGTTCTCCATTGCTTTAGTAAGGGCCTGGTCTTTTCACTTCTTTTTACTAATTAACTTATTTGTACAATAATGAATTGAACTGGAGTTTACTAAATTGAACTGGATTTTTCTGAACTGAACTTCTTATTACTGAATCTACCATTACAAAGAGTAAAATTGTGCTTCGATTTACCAAACTGAACTGAGTTTTTCTAAACTGAACTTATTTTTACTGAACCGAACTGAACTGAACTGAAACTTACTGAATACTTCACGAAAAAGTTGAAGATAACAGGGTCTAAGTGTTAGTGTTCCCTATTTAAAAAAAAAGAAAAGAAAAAGAAGTAATTGTTAGGCCTTGTTTGATTCAATTTAATTTTATATAAATTCAGTTCAGTTTAATTCAGTCTGAAATAAACTAATGATGATTACTATTTTATCGAAAAGATCTCAAACATACTCTCCAATGAATCCAATATTGAATTTGTTTGAACGAACTTTAAAGGATTGATGGTCAAGTTAAAATAATTTATTTTGTTCAAATTTCGTTCAGTTTATTAACGGAGCCTTGTAATTGACTACACTTGTGTATTGTGCAACCACCGTAAAAGAAAAAAAAAGAAAAAGAAAAGGGAGAACATAGTGGACTAGTGTGATACCCCAATATTTTCTATAATTATTATATCGATTTATAAATGATTTATGAATAGTTTCGAAGATTAAACCGTATATTCATTTGAGGATTCAATTTATTCAATTAAAGCCATAATAATATTAATTATTATTATGGGACTTTCATAATTTATATTTATTAATTTTAAGGAGTTTAATTAAAAATGTTTTATATATGAATAAGAATTATTCATACAGTTTTAATTAGCTTTTTAATTCAGAAAATTAGTAAATAAACTCCTTAACCTAGTAGTCTTTGACTTGGTTGACTGAGGGCCTATATAAGGAAAAAGGTGAGACAATTAGTCAGTTTTGCAAACTGAGCCAAAACCCTCACACTCTCTCTCTCTTTCTCTCACCCGTTCTCTCTCTCTCCCTCACGATCACTCTCTCTCTCTTCTCTCTCCCTCACCGGCGACTCTCTCTCTCACTTCTCCCTGCCATGGCCAGCCACCGGCCACCCCTCATGCCGGTAATCTTCTCTCCCTCTCCCTCTCTCTTTCTCTTTCTTTTTCTCTCTCTTCTTCCCCACGGGTCGACCCTTCGCAAGCCTTCACGTGCGGCCTCCTGGCCGCCGGACTACCGCCGGACCACCGGGCCGATGCCCAGGTGGTGACCGGTGGGTGGTCGGATGTTCCCCCGCCCCCGCTCTCTCTTCCTTTCCTTCTCTCTCGTTCTCTCTTCGCCTCTCTCTTTCGATCTCTTTCTCTCTCCTCTTCGCCGGCGCTCCTGCGACCACCACCGGCCATAGTGGCCAGTGGGTGGTGGTGGTGGTGATGGGTCGGGTCATGGGCCCCATGCATGGGTACCCGTGACCTAGACCGAGTTTTGAAGTTAGGGTTTCGTTTTTATATTTTTTTTGTAATTATTTAATTGATTTTCGGTATTTTTGATTTAATGTTTTTATTTTACTGTACTCGTTCGGAATCCGAATTCGAATTTTCAAAAGTCTATATTGGTTGGAATAAATCAAGGAATTTAATAAAAATATCAAACTGAGATTTCGTTACTATTTGTATTTTAATATTTAATAAATACTGATTTGGTAATTGTTTTTAATTAGGACCTAACGAGCAAGCGTGATTATCGTCGATTGGTTGGACATACTTACTATTGGTAGCGTATTAGTGGTAAGAGTTTATGCCTACCTTCCTCCAAAGCCCCATCAAAACTATTTTGATGTGTTATGTGCTAATTGGAAAATTGTTGTGAATTTAATATGCAAAGCATGATTAAATTATATCGTCGTTATTATGAAATTATTAAGCATGATTCACTTCTGTAAATATGATTTATAATTAGCATGTCGATTTTATCATGTTTTGGAAATTAATTAGTCCATATGATGATTATTGGACAATTACTGAATGGTGAATTGTTAGTATTATTATGTTACTAAATAAGTGCTAATTGGTATGGGTATTATTGAGTGCTAGTGAGCACCTATCTATTATTGATTGAATGTCTTAGATGATTTGTGAATTTTTGGATATCGTGTTACCCTGCCGAAGTGGTGCCGAAATTTGGCTAGACATTACTTGTCTTCATTATTGAATTATCGTCGTTATTGAGTTAAAGCATGTTTAATTCTCTATCATTATCGTCGTTATTTACTATTCATTTTCTAGAGCATTAAATGAATTAGTAAGTCGTGATCTCATAGTACCACCTATGTCAACCAATGCAAATTATGTGAATTGAATTAAATGAGAGTAAGACTCCTAATGGATCCCTAGGAGTAGTCGAGCTATCGGGATTGCACCTAATGGTGTAGTTCAAGGGATGAGTGATTCCTAAGTTACTTATGGACACCTCGCAGTGTGTCTGGGACGGATCATTCCGCATTTATTAAGTCCTCTAGGCTCGTGTAATTGTACTAGAGGTAGTGTGCACACTAGAGTCATTAAGTCCATGGCGTGATTGTATCTTCGATAAACAGTATGGGTAATCGCTGTTTTATAAGCTCTCTTACATCTCTCTAATCAAGACGGACTGTCTATGTCGTATTTCGTATGATCAATATACAAGAATTGTGTATACAAGAATGTCGTTATGCGTATGCTTGATTATCTGCTTATGTGCGTATGCAAATGAAATTTCAATGATTCTTCTAAAACCTCAGGTAAGGTTTGCGAAATGTTTTTACTGGGTACGGATGACGTTTATTCAGGTTATCTGATTTTTGTTTCTCTTTTGTTTCTTTTCTTTTCTTCTGTATTTTTGTTTCCCTCACGGAAACCAAAGTGCAGGTTTAGATTAATTGAGGACGTACAGCTTGGAAGGTTAGAGTTGGCGTCAGTTTATAAATTTGTTTCTGTTTGGATTAGATCCTGGGAATTGATTATTATTTATTATTTTGGATTTGGTTTCGCCCTTGAAGGCCAGTTGTAATAAATTTGGTTTAATGGTTTTAGCTCACTATATAGACAACTCTGATAATAACTGTTTAGAATTATTAGTTCCTTAGAAGCTCCTTTTGATGCCTAGTCTTTTCTTTCTGCTTAGCATATACTCCTTAGTGATAAATGTTGCAGTAACGCCCTTGGGTTTGTGACGGTTCGGCGGTGTCGAGTCGTGGATAGCAACGTTGATAGTTCCCAGGAAATCGTTGTAAATTCGGGGGTGTTACAAATGGTATCGGAGCCCTAGGTTTAAAAAGGTTGCTTAGGTTTAATAAATGAATTAATAAAGATTAGTTTCATATTTGGGAAAATAAAATATAATTAAAGTCGTTGAGCGTAGTAGTCCTAGAAGATAGGAATTATTTGAAGTCACTTTGCTTGTGATTTATAATGTTCTCATTGTTTGATTGTCTACCTGTAGGTGGTAAGGACAAGAAAGACCGCTAGAATGACGACTGCACACCAAAGGGCACGCGCCTTAGCCCATCGTGCACCACTTGCCGCGTATGTTGCTTCATCGGATAGTGAATCGACAGGAAACGACGCGAACGTACGCCGTGGAACCGCGCAAGACCGCACCGCGCCCATGATGGCCGCGCCCGCCGAGGCCGTGTATCCCGCGCCAATCGCCGCACCTGTACCCGCGTGCATACCCGCACCTGTTGCTGCTCCAGTTGCTGCTCCTGCTGCATATGTGGATGAAGAGGAAGATCCCTCTGAGCATACCGCACCGGATGAGGATGATGATATGCCGGAATTGGAGGATATTGGTGTTGAGAGCCACAACAACATTGCACCTACTGCTGCACCTTCCTGCACCTACTGCTGCACCTACTCCTGCTGCAAATTGGTCTCCTCCTGTGGAACCATTCTTTGCTACTGATGTTGAGCTGGAGGATATACGTATCTACATACGATGTGCTTTTACTACGATCGAGCGTTATCAGTACGAGAACCGCACGAGGCTACATGAAGGCTTATGGATAGAACTACTGCTGGCTGTTCTGCCTAACATCCATCCTTGGATGGGACTCAAGGAGAAGTACGACGACGTGGTCTCCAAGAGTGGTCATCTTCACGAGAAGAAGTATGGGGAAGGTACGAGATGGTGTCTCTGCTTTAAAGGCGTTGCAGCTGAGTTATGCCTGTCCGAGTTTGAATGGAAGGTCAATCGCGTGCTAGTTCCTGCTCCAAAGGACATGTGCGAGACTTGCTGGACGAGGAAACGCAAACACGCCGACGATTTTAGGAAGCGTTTCATATCTCAAAATTTTGGTGGTTATGCCTATCCGTACACGCCCTGCAAGGAAGTTAAGCCTAGGAGAAAGGACGATCATGATGAGTCCCCTAGTGCCAAGAAGATGCGCGCTAGTGTCAAGTAGAACTAGATGATTGATTTAGTAGTTTTACTTGAGTTTTATTGAACATTTAAATTATTGTGATGGCCCTGCGTGGTCAATTTTTTATGATTTGTGTAGTTGCATAGGCAACAAATATTTTTGACTATTATTTACTTGCAACTTGTCTCGTTGCAAGACTACTTCATTTGATTATATGATATCATTGAGTATTTGTTTTATATGATTGTTTTATCACATAATTGCATGGTTGACTCATAGCTTGATAATGCTATCTTGTATTGCCTAGACATGATGGGAAATCCATGTCGGAGTAAAATTTTCATTGAGCATGATCATATTAAAGTGAGCCAAAGGCTAAGCATGTATTGTATGCAATCAAATGTCATTGTCTATTGCCCTACTAAATAGTATGGAGCCTCGATGTGTGAAATGTGAATGTTATTTCCTATCAATCGTGTGAGACCAATGTGTCTATTTGTTACTGCATATCGAACTATTATGCATGAGAACTGAGAACATTCAAAGCACGTATGTTGCTTAGACCTACAATGTAAGGTAGATCATTGGAACTTATATGCTATTTGCTAAATGTCAAGAGATTGGTTTCAATTATAACCTATATCTCTGAATTAGACCTCAATTTGGGTCGAACGTGCCAACTTTGCTGAAATGGTGATCAACCATTGCTCTTTTATGTCTCAGATTTATTATAATGGCAACTCAAGACCGACTCGCGAGATTAGAAGTAGGTCTTACCAACGCCGTGGAGCATATCACGAGCCAATTAGAGCACCAAGAGCAAGATCGCAACGTGTAGAACCCTGAAACGCGCAACTTTAGGGATTTCGATGCACTCAAACCTCCAACGTTTGAGGGTGGCTCCGAGCCCACCAAGCTTGAGAACTGGATTATTATTGAGTTTGAAAAGCTGTTTAGGGCGACTAGTCGGCCCGACAACACAAAGGTCAACACCGCCACATACTACCTGAAGGGTGAGGCTAATAAGTGGTGGAGCGATGTGGGAACTGAGCTGCTTGCTACCGAGGATTTCGGGTGGACCAAGTTCAAAGAGGTTATTCGTGAAAGGTTTCATCCTAGAGCTGTCTGTCGCCAGAAGCAACGGGAATTCGAGAATATCTATCAGGGGAAGCTGTCTGTAGCTGAGTACGCAACAAAGCTCAATGAGCATGCTGCTTTTGTACCTAACTTGGTGACGAGCAAAGCTGAACGTGTCGAGAGGTTCGAGGATGGTTTAAAGTGGGATATTCAGCAATTTGTGATGGAAAACTCGATGACGTTCCAAGGATCGTACGAGAAAGCCTTAAACCAAGAGCGTGCTGTGGATCGTCGTGATTCGTTGCTCGGAAAGCATAAACGTGACGAAGGGAGTTCTTCCCAGTCGAGTGGCGCAAATAAGAGGCCAAGGCCGAACAATGGCAATCACAACTACCAAGGTGGTCAGAACCACAATGGGAACAGGAATTGTGACTCGAACAATCATAGAGCTACGATCTTAGCTAGGAGGAATACGCCTTGTAGTCGCTGCAACAAGACGCATCCTGGCAAGAACTGTCGTGGCGATGTGCTATAATGCTACGAGTGCAACAAGCCTGGTCACCAAGCTTCTGAATGCTGGAGTCGTTGAAGGAACGACAATGGTCAGAACCGCGATAATAACTATAATCGTGGTGGAAATGGAAATGGAAATGCTAATCGCGGAAATGGTGGTAACTACCGTGGAAATGGGGGTTACAGCAACAACAACCGCAACAATACTACTGCTCCTGCTGCGAATAATCAAGCACAACTTCCCGCACCTGCCAACCCTGTGCAGAACAACAACAACAACAACAACAACAACAGAGGGGTAAATGGAAGGGTTTATGTGATAAACCGCAATGAAGCTGAGGCGAACCCGAATGTGATCGCTGGTACTTTTCTCGTTAACTCTCAACCTGTTTTTGTTTTGTTTGATAGTGGTGCAACACATTCTGTTCTTTCTAAGAGCTTTGCATCTAAGATAGGTTTAGAGCCTAGTTCTGTGTATAGTGCGAATATTAGGATGCCAGATGGCACGATTGTAAATTGTACAGCGTTGTATGAAAGAGTCCGATTAGGATAGCTGGTTCCTATTTGCCTGCGGATTTGATTCGGATGGACTTGAAGGATTTCGACGTGATTTTGGAAATGGATTGGTTAGCCAAATATAGGGCTAAGTTAGCATGTTACGAACAACGTGTGTCGTTACGTGGACCGCATGGTAAGAGGATTACCTACAAAGGAGTCGTGTTCAAGCCAAAGTTGAAGGTAATGGCGACCATGAAAACGAAGAGTGCACAACAAAAGGTGAAGAAATTTACCTATGTCATGTGGTGGATACAAGTCGAGAAGCCGAAGTTTCGAAACCTATTCCAGTTGTTTTGGAGTACGCTGACGTCTTTCCAGACGAGATTCCCGGAATGCCTCCGCAACGCGTTGTTGACTTTATGATCGACCTAGCTCCAGGTTCTGCTCCGATCTCGAAAGCTTCGTATCGTATGGCTCCTGCAGAGATGAAAGAATTGAAGACGCAACTCGAGGAACTATTGGATAAGGGATACATACGTCCTAGTGTATCGCCTTGAGGTGCACCTATTCTGTTCGTACGTAAGAAGGATGGTAGTATGAGACTGTGCATAGACTACCGCGAGCTGAACAAGATTACGATTAAGAATCGTTATCCACTGCCGAGGATTGACGACCTATTCGACCAACTCCGTGGAGCGACTGTCTTCTCAAAGATCGACTTACGTTCAGGATACCATCAACTCAGGATTTCCGAGCCTGACATTGCAATGATTGCGTTTAGGACGAGGTATGGACACTATGAGTTCACAGTTATGCCTTTTGGGTTGACGAACGCACCTGCGAAGTTTATGGATTTGATGAACCGTATGTTCCAGCCTTATCTCGATCAGTTCGTAGTTGTCTTTATTGATGATATTTTGGTCTACTCGAAGAACGCTGCTGAGCACGAGCAACATTTGCGTACCTTTTTGGAGATTCTACGACGACATCAATTGTATGCCAAGTTATTAAAGTGCGAGTTTTGGTTAGAAACTGTTTCTTTCTTAGGACACGTGATGTCTAAGAGTGGAGTTGCTGTTGACCCGGAAAAGATTAGAGCTGTTATGGACTAGTCCGCACTAAAGAGCGTGACTGAAGTTAGAAGTTTTCTTGGGTTAGCTGGTTACTATCGTAGGTTTGTGGAAGGATTTTTCAAGATAGCGCAGCCTATGACAAACTTGATGAAGAAGACGACAAAATTCGTATGGTCTGAAAAGTGTGAACCTGCTTTTCAAGAGTTAGAAGAAACGTCTTACGAGCGCACCGATTTTGGCTTTGCCATCGGGAACTGAAGGGTACGAAGTCTATAGTGACGCGTCTAAGCATGGCTTAGGTTGTGTGTTGATACAACATGGTAAGGTAGTGGCTTATGCCTCAAGACAACTGAAGAAGCACGAGGATAACTACCCTACTCACGACTTAGAGCTAGCTGCTGTCGTATTTGCTCTGAAGATTTGGAGACGTTATCTTTATGGTTCTGCTGTCAAGATGTTCACGGATCACAAGAGTTTGAAGTACATATTCACGCAAAAAGAATTGAATATGCGACAAAGTAGATGGCTAGAGTTATTGACGGAGTACGACATCGATATTCAGTATCACGAAGGGAAAGCTAACATGGTAGCTGACGCTTTGAGTAGAAAGACTCGTCATTCGTTGAATACTTCTTTAGTACTTCCGAAGGAGATCATTCGTGACTTGCAAAGTCTAGACGTGGAAATTGTGTTGAAAGGTGACGTTCAATGTACCTTAGCGCATATGTCAATTCGACCAACCTTGCTCGACGAGATTAAGGATAAACAAAGTGCAGATGAGGATCTTCAACGGATTCTACACCACAAGGACGAGGGTAGATCCGAGGACTTTTCTATCGGTTAAGATGGTGTAATGAGGTTTCGTGATCGTGTCTGTGTGCCGAATGACCCGGAGATCAAGAGTCAGATTCTGGGTGAGGCTCACAATACACCTTATTCTGTACATCCTGGTGGAGACAAGCTATACAAAGATCTTCGGCAAATGTTTTGGTGGAGAGGTATGAAGCAAGATGTTGCTGAGTTCGTTGCTAAGTGTCAGACGCGCGAGAAGGTCAAGATCAAACACAAGAGACCTGGTGGCATGATACAATCGCTTGAAGTTCCTACGTGGAAATGGAATTCGATTTCAATGGACTTTGTCATGGGTTTACCATTGACACAGAAGAAGAACAACGCCATTTGGGTCGTTGTAGATCATTTGACGAAAGTTGCGAGATTCCTCCCAATGAATAACACTTGGGAAATGGAGAAGTTAGCGGATGCTTACGTCAAGGAAGTCATGAGACTTCATGGTGTTCCAGAAGATATTGTTTCGGATAGAGACTCGAGGTTTCTATCACACTTTTGGCAGAAATTGCAAGAAGCTTTTGGAAGCAAATTGAAGTTCAGTACTGCTTTTCATCCTGCGACTGATGGTCAAACGGAAAGAACGATTCAGACATTGGAGGATATGCTACGCGCGTGTGCTCTCGAGTATCAAGGCTCATGGGATACACACATTCCGTTGATTGAGTTTTCTTACAACAACAGTTATCATTCAAGCATTGATCGAGCGTCTTATGAAGCATTGTACGGTAGGAAGTGTAGATCGCCCGTTTGTTGGAACGATATTAGTGAAACTGCAGTTTTGTGTCCTGAGATGATCCAGCAGACCGTCGATGCGGTCAAAGTTATTCAAGAGAAGATGCGTAGTGCTCAAGATCGCCAGAAATCGTACGCTGATAGAGGTCGTAGACCTGAAGAGTTTGAGGTGTGAAGCAAGGTACTTTTGCGAGTATCTCCTACCAAAAGTGTCATGCGTTTTGGTCGTAAGGGGAAATTGAGTCATCATTACATTGGTCCTTACGAGATCCTTAAAAGGATTGGTGAGGTTGCTTATCGACTAGCTTTACCTGTGGAACTTGCAAAAGTCCATAGTGTGTTTCATGTCTCTCAATTGAAGCGATACGTACATGATCCAACTCATGTCGATCAACCTGAAGCGATCGGCCTCGATGAAAGTTTGACTTATGAAGAGCGTCCTATCAAGATAGTGGATCGCAAAGAGCGTTCAACTCGAACAAAGACTGTTCCAATCATCAAAGTCGTTTGGTCTCGACAAGGGCAAGAGGAAGCAACATGGGAAGCTTAATCCATGATGCGCGAGAAGTATCCAGACCTCTTCCTAGAAGGTACTAGTCCCACTTGAGTTTCGGGACGAAACTCCTTTTACGGAGGGTAGAATGTCACGCCTCGAAATTTCGTTTTGTTTATCGCTTTGCACGAATTGCATGTTCAAGCATTGCATGGTGCATGTTACTCAACTTAGAATCACGATCGAACTTGCTCATCTTGCATACGTTAGTGTCCTAGAAATTGTTTTATACCTTCGTATGGTAAACTCGTTTTGTTTTGGGAAGTGATTACTTCATGTCTCATGTTTCGGGACGAAACTTCTTTTAAGGAGGGTAGAATGTGATACCCCAATATTTTCTATAATTATTATATCGATTTATAAATGATTTATAAATAGTTTCGGAGATTAAATCGTATATTCATTTGAGGATTCAATTTATTCAATTAAAGCCATAATAATATTAATTATTATTATGGGACTTTGATAATTTATATTTATTAATTTTGAGGAGTTTAATTAAAATGTTTTATATATGAATAAGAATTATTCATATAGTTTTAATTAGTTTTAATTAGCTTTTTAATTCAGAAAATTAGTAAATAAATTCCTAAACCTAGTAGTCTTTGACTTGGTTGACTGAGGGCCTATATAAGGAAAAAGGTGAGACAATTAGTCAGTTTTGCAAACTGAGCCAAAACCCTCACACTCTCTCTCTTTCTCTCACTCGTTCTCTCTCTCTCTCTCCCTCACGATCACTCTCTCTCTCTCTTCTCTCTCCCTCACCGGCGACTCTCTCTCTCACTTCTCCCTGCCACGACCAGCCACCGGTCACCCCTCACGCCGGTAATCTTCTCTCCCTCTCCCTCTCTCTTTCTCTTTCTTTTTCTCTCTCTTCTTCCCCGCGGGTCGACCCTTTGCGAGCCTTCACGCGCGGCCTCCTGGCCGCCGTACCACCGGGTCGATGCCTAGGTGGTGACTGGTGGGTGGTCGACTGTTCCCACGCCCCCGCTCTCTCTTCCTTTCCACTACAAGAAAACAGGCGTTTTGATGCCGACATAATCGGTCGCTAATGGGCTCAAATCGATCGCAAAAATGGGTTAGAGACCGATTAGCGACCGATTTTAGTCGGTCGCTAAAACCCTGGTGGCTGAATGAAATCGGTGGCAAAATCGGTCGCTAAATGTTGAATATTGAAAAACAAATTCCAGATTAACAACCAAAATAATTGGCTGCTAATCTGGAAATCCAAAATACTAATAACTATACTTACACTTTCACAGCAACAGTAGTTATTGTTCCTCCCATTTGCAACAATGAAACACCATTATTTATAGTCATATTCACCAACCTAGAAAGTTAAAACATCACCAACCCAGAAAATATAAAACAAAGCACAAGGAATTGCATTCAAAACTATAGATTAAAGTTAAAAAAAAAAAAGAAGAGAGAAGATGAACTTAATGAAAGTAACTAGTATAGAATTATAGCAGTAGAAACCCGTCGCAATATTTACTCACAATTTTTTACAAATGAACTAATTAGGTGTAGCCTAGAATCTAGATCTAGAATTTCTAACCGAAAAA
The DNA here is from genome assembly GCA_038025085.1 of Tetragonia tetragonoides. Taxonomy (NCBI): domain Eukaryota; kingdom Viridiplantae; phylum Streptophyta; class Magnoliopsida; order Caryophyllales; family Aizoaceae; genus Tetragonia; species Tetragonia tetragonoides. Next base: position 27,385,944 of record CM076142.1, read on the forward strand.
AATCCAAACGAATAAGATCTACAATTGCACAAAACACAAAAATGGTTAACAATTCACTATTACAAGGCTACAACTAATTACTTGAAAGATTGAATGCCAATCTCGATCGTCATTTTCGCTACCCAGAACATTCAAGATCTGGACCACCCATCTTCATCTTCATTGTCGCTGCCTCGAAATTTCAAGATCTTGACAACCGATCTTCTTCTTCATTCGACAGGATGAAGATGAGGGAGACAAGAAGGCTAGAGGACGGGAGAGAGAGAGAGAGAGAGAGAGAGAGAGACAGGGAGGTTGAGGCCCGGTTTGGATGGTTTATTTTTATTTTTTTTCTCTTGAGTGAGGTTGAGTGTTTGGGTTTTAGATCTATTAGAGAGAGAAGGGAGAAAGGGGAGAGAGAGAGAAGGGAGAGAGAGAATCACTGAACTGAAGGGGGCTAGGGTTGAGGGTGAGTTTTTTTTTCTAAGTGTGGGCTTTTATATGAGTGAGTATTGTGGGAGGGCTTTGCTTTGCGTCTCACTTAATTAAGTGTACAGCGTCTCATTTAACAGAACAGCGATCGATAAATAATCAGTCGCTAATATCGGTAGCAAAAGCCCAATTTTTTTGTAGTGTTCCTTCTCTCTCGTTCTCTCTTCGCCTCTCTTTCGCTCTCTTTCTCTCTCCTCTTCGCCGGCGCTCCGGCGACCACCACCACTGGCCATGGTGGCCAGTGGGTGGTGGTGGTGATGATGGGTCGGGTCATGGGCCCCATGCATGGGTACCCGTGACCTAGACCGAGTTTTGAAGTTAGGGTTTCGTTTTTATATTTTTCGTAATTATTTAATTGATTTTCAGTATATTTGATTTAATGTTTTTATTTTTTTGTTCTCGTTCGGAACCCGAATTCGGATTTTCAAAAGCCTAGATTGGTTGAAATAAATGAAATTTAATAAAAATATCAGACTGAGATTTCGTTACTATTTGTATTTTCATATTTAATAAATACTGATTCGGTAATTGTTTTTAATTAGGACCTAACGAGCAAGCGTGATTATCGTCGATTGGTTGGAGCATACTTACTGTTGGTAGTGTATTAGTGGTAAGCGTTCATGCCTACCTTCTTCCAAAGCCCCATCAAAACTATTTTGATGTGTTATGTGCTAATTGGGAAATTCTTGTGAATTTAATATGCAAAGCATGATTAAATTATATCGTCGTTATTATGAAGTTATTAAGCATGATTCACTGCTGTAAATATGATTTATAATTAGCATGTCGATGTTATCATGTTTTGGGAATTAATTAGTCCATATGATGATTATTGGACAATTACTGAATGGTGAATTGTTATTATTATTATGTTATTAAATAAGTGCTAATTGGTATGGGTATTATTGAGTGCTAGTGAGCACCTATCTATTATTGATTGAATGTCTTAGATGATTTGTGACTTTTTGGATATCGTGTTACCCTGCCGAAGTGCTACCGAAATTTGGCTAGACATTACTTGTCTTCATTATTGAATTATCGTCGTTATTGAATTAAAGCATGTTTAATTCTCATCGTATTGAATTATCATTATCGTCGTTATTTACTATTCATTGTCTAGAGCATGAAATGAATTAGTAACTCCTGGTCTCGTAGTACCACCTATGTCAACCAATGCAAATTATGTGAATTGAATTAAATGAGAGTAAGACTCCTAATGGATCCCTAGGAGTACTCGAGCTATCGGGATTGCACCTAATGGTGTAGTTCAAGGGATGAGTGATTCCCAAGTTACTTATGGACAGCTCGCAGTGTGTCTGGGATGGATCATTCCCCATTTATTAAGTCCTCTACGCTCGTGTAATTGTACTAGAGGTAGTGTGCACACTAGAGTCATTAAGTCCATGGCGTGATTGTATCTTCGATAAACAGTATGGGTAATCGCTGTTTTATAAGCTCTCTTACATCTCTCTAATCAAGACAGACTGTCTATGTCGTATTTCGTATGATCATTACACAAGAATTGTGTATAAAAGAATGTCGTTATGCGTATGCTTGATTATCTGCTTATGTGCGTATGCAAATGAATTTCAATGATTCTTCTAAAACCTCAGGTAAGGCTTGCGAATTGTTTTTACTGGGTACGGATGACGTTTATTCAGTTTATCTGATTTTTGTTTCTTTTTTGTTTCTTTTCTTTTCTTCTGTATTTTTGTTTCCGTCACGGAAACCAAAGTGCAGGTTTAGATTGATTGAGGACGTACAACTTGGAAGGTTAGAGTTGGCATCAGTTTATAGAATTGTTTCTGTTTGGATTAGATCGTGGGAATTGATTATTATTTATTATTTTGGATTTGTATTTTCCCTTGAAGGCCAGTTGTAATAAATTTGGTTTAATGGTTTTAGCTCACTATATAGACAACTCTGATAATAACTGTTTAGAGTTATTAGTTCCTTAGAAGCTCCTTTTGATGCCTAGTCTTTTCTTTCTGCTTAGCATATACTCCTTAGTGATAAATGTTGCAGTAACTAACCCTTGGGTTCGTGACGGTTCGGCGGTGTCGAGTCGCGGACAGCGACGTCGATAGTTCCCAGGAAATCGTTGCGAATTCGGGGGTGTTACAACTAGTGTTAACCTGTTGTGCTAATAGTCCAACAAGTAATAAATTAAAAAGGAAAGAATTAAATGAAGGGCTGAGATTAAAAAGGAGATTGAATGGGTGAGAAAATGCGCAGGAGCCTCCTGAACATGACAGCAGAAGCGCCCAATAATTTGGGTTCATGACTACCCCCTCCTATTTTCTCCCTCCTCCACCTCACCATGATCCATCTTATGAACTCAATCAAAATTTTTATTTTATTCATGAACCCATATTCTTGGCTCATCACACTCTCTCTCCTCTTTTACTATACCCCACCACATTTTCTCTCTCCTTCAATTTATTCTTCTTTTATTTATTTTGTTGAAATATAAATTAATAAATGTAATTAATTTGAAATTTGTTCAAAAATAGCAATTTAGGAGAGAGAATAACTTCTAAGATTTGTGCAAAAATATATCAAATTTGGTCTCATTTTATAGAGAATTGAAAAATATAATCGTTTGTATTTTTTTTCTATTTTTTGATTTTTTTTAAATTGGAGTCATTGCAAATTTGCAATGAAAAAAAAAGGTCAGCAACTGGCTGACACGTGGCGCGCCAGCAATGGCTGGGCTGACGCGCATGTCAGTCAGCACCTTTTTTTATTTATTTTTGCTCTCTCTCTCTCTCTCTCTTTCTCTCTCTCTCTCTCTCTCTCTCTCTCTCTCTCTTGACTGAAGCAAAAAATAAAAAATATTGCGGGGACCGCGCCACGTGTCACCTTCTCCAACTGGGACCACGGGATGAACCCAGCTCGTTTTGGACCCTTAAAACGATCTGGATCGTTTTCTCTCTCCTTTTTTTTTTTTTTTTTTTTCCTATGATCCTATTTTGGGATCATTGATAAACCCAAAATTTTGGGTTCATAGCACTTTCTCTCCTCACATGAACCCATTTGGGATCATTGTTATTCATGCTCTGAAGAGAGATATTTAAGTGACCGATTTGTACATATTTTATGAACATTCAGTATATATGTTATGAACCTTCAGTCTATTTGTTGTGAAGCTTGAAATCAATGTACTATGTAGTTTGAAGAGATATTCAAATGAACTATTAATACATATTTCATAAGTTATAAACGTAAGATTCATTTAAAATAGTCTAATAGTTCATAAGGTATAAGGGTAAGGTTCATTTAAAATAGTCTGATAGTTTATAAGTTATAAACTTAATGTTCATTTAAAATTGTCTAATAGTTCATGAGTTATAAACGTAAGGTTCATTAAAAATAGTCTTGAAGTTCATAAGCTATAAACGTAATGTTCATTTAAAATAGTCTAATAGTTCATAAGTTATAAACGTAAGATTATTTTAAAAAATTAATATAAGGTCCATAAAACTATGCTTGATAAATAAAATTTATTTTTTTCTTAAATGAAAATGGAATAAAAAATGAATATAAATAAATAAAACTCATTTGTGAAAAAAAAGAAAAGAAGAAGTCAGGAGCCTTTTTTAAAAAAAAAACACTAAGAAAAGGAAGGAAGTCATGGGAGTGATGGGACCACCGGTTTCTTGAGTCAATATTAATGAGTTCCAAAAAAACGGTAACATTTGATAGAGTATTTGAATTGTTGATGAGTTTAAATGGGTTGAAGGCCGAGTTGGGCAACGAGAGCGGACTGGGCCTGTGTCCAACCATGTTGGCCGGACGCAGGTCCAGCCAATAAGGATTGTACGACTACTAGTTGGCCCTTAGCTAAGGGTATGTATTTTTAGACTGAATTCCAATAAGTTCTAGTTTTTCTCCAATTTTTTTCCAGTTTGTTCCCATTTTTTCAAGTTTCCTGTAAAAAGTTTCAATTTGTGCCAGTATTCTCCTATTTGTTCCTGTTTTCTCCAACTTCTTCCAGCTTCTTCTAATTTTTCCAATTTGTTCCACTTTTTCCCAATTTAGTATTTAAACATAATAAATATAATAATTAAGTATGCTTTATCTAAAGGTTAATGATCTCTTAAAATAACTTTTAAAGAATGTCAATTTTTATTATCTACTCCATACGTCCCAAATTGATGTACCCGTCTGATTTTTTGAGTCAAACTTTACAGATTTTGACCATTAATTTATGAAATAAATATAGAGTTTTACAAAATATAAATACTCTTCATATAGATTAATTTTAGTTATATTTTCTCAATATTAATTTTTTATAATTTTATATTTGTATAATTAAAGCTATCAGTAGTCAAATTTTTGCCTAAAAGATCATGTAAAGTCAAATGGGTACATCAATTTGGATCGTAGGGATATCATCATTATTATTATTATTATTATTATTATTATTATTATTATTATTATTATTATTATTATTATTATTATTATTATTATTATTATTATTATTATTATTATTATTATTATTATTATTATTATTATTATTATTATTATTATTATTATTATTATTATTATTATTATTATTATTATTATTATTATCAACGAAACTCTATTCCAAATAAAGTACATAAATACAAAAGTTGTTGTTTTCTCCAGTTTTTCCAGTAAGTTCCAGCTTTCACCAGTTTCTTCCAATTTTCACTATTTTTTTTTTCGAGTTTTCTCTATTTTTGGTTTCAGCTTTTTCCGATTTGTTCCAGTATCTAGTAGAGAATTCCAATTTACTCCAGTTTGTTTCAATTTTTTCCAGATTGTTCCAGTTTCCAGTATTCAGTTTCCACTTTTAAAAAACATCTATAACTCTCTGATGACAGTCTCAACCTCTTATCTCACTAAACGAACACCCAATAAGGTAGTATATCCCAATCTTTTCTTTGCTTCCTCTTCATTCCATTATCGTTTTGTTTCCATTTCCTATTACAAATTTTGCACGGATAATGTCTACGAGTTATATGTGTCATCAATTTGTTCTTATCGACTCACTGGAACTGACCAAGAGTGGAAATTCAAACGCTGACAAAACAAGTTGCCTTCATTATAAGTTGGATTCAAATTGCATGTAGAAGGTTTCTTGGAAAGAGCACTGATGCGCATAGGCTAACACATCCGAAGGTTTCAAGTGTTGCATGACTTTCATTTACATTAATTTATATTCCCCGCAAAAAAAGAAAAAGGAACAATAAGTCTCCTATGAGGTCGCCCCAAGGTAAGGCCCGATCACCTCTAAATACAAGCATGACGCCAGCATGACATCATACTTTTATGAGTGGTCTCATCTTGAGACCACCTTATACGAATTTATATATATGACGAATAGTGACCTTAGGTATATATAAAAGCAACCCATATATCATCAATAGTGATGCCCTACATCAACAATAATGACCCCTTAAGCAGATAATGTTCTACATAAAACAGTGATTCCCTATATATAAACAATAGGACCCGTTTTATGAACATTAGTGACCGCTTTGTATTCATACTAGTGTCCTTCTCTATAAACTATAAGAATTAACATTGAACTGCGCTTTAAGTTTGACAACACTTTAAATGACTCGATAAAGCAATCATATATATGTGTATAATCGTGCCTCCTCTATAAACAATAGTGACCCCTCATATGAACAATGTAACCTCTTGTATATATAGTCTCGGAAGCCTGGATACCAACATTAATACGGATACAGATATGGACACGGCGATACGACATTTCAAAAATGTAGGATACGTGACAGGATAATTATTATAAATAAAATATATTTATATTCCAACCTCTAAATTATGAGCTTATAGTACATTAAACTTTAAAATTATGCAGAATTTCATTCAAATCATTTAAATACTTCAAAATCTTATTTATAAATCTTTAATTTGGAAATAAAATTAAAAAAGACTTAAAAACCCAAGTGTATATAAACGATTTTTGGAGAAAAGTGTCGGTGGGTGTCCGGGAGTGCCGGTGTCGGATACGTGTCCGACACCCAAACAACTCTTCGAGATGGAAGAGTGTCGGTGCTCGCCCCCTCCCCCCTTATAAACAATATTGACATTCTCTCTAATTAAAAGTAACCAATTGAGGAATAAAACGCACCATTCACTACACAAATGATTTGTTATGCAATATGCATGTGGACTAATTGAAATCAAGAATAAGTTCGATCAACAAATGATACATAAACTGTAACTTATTGGAAAGAATTGGAGAAAACTGGAACTCTTGCATTTATGTATTTTTTTATTATTTGGAAAAGAGTTTTACAACAACAACAACAACAACAACAACAACAACAACAATAATAATAATAATAATATTAGTAGGAGTGAGATTAGACCAAAAGAGCAAAGAGCTTCTCACTTGACCACTTGTTAAAGTCGCTAATCATGTAAATCGTGTTATCGCTCTTCATATCTTTCATTTTTCTTCTAGTTTGTATTTTTCTCTTTCTCTCTCCTTAATTCTGGTTGAATAATGTTTTTATTTATTGATTTCAATGTGTTGATTGATTGTTTGGCTTTGCTGAGAGGAGAGAGAATTTAAGGGAGATAAGGTGATGAAATTGAGTCCGCCATTATTGGTGTGTTAGTGAGGTTGGGGTTGGGGGTGGGGTTTCGAGAGGTGGGGATGGTGGGGGTTTCTTGGGTTTTCGGGGTTGGTTTCTGATGGGGTGGGGGTTAGGGGGTTTGTGGGGTGGGGGTTAGGGGGTTTGGTGGTGGGGGTGCGTGGTGGTGGAGGTGGTTATGGAGGTTAGGGATGAAAGGAAGTTGAAGGTAGGTTTGAAGGTGTTGTAACACCCCGAATTTTCGTCCAACTTAAAACCATTTAAAATCACGAGTTGCAGCGGAAAAACTCTGGAAATCCGAAGCGTTACCGCCGTATTTAATTTTCAAATAAAATACAAGGCTAGAAAGAAAAACAAGTGCCAGAACCCTCAACCCAACATACTAGATAATTACATATTAACTATCTTCCAACTAACTTAAGACAATTAGTCCAAAAGAAATAAAAGTATTAAGCTTATTAATTCTCATGCAAGAGAATTAATCTCATTACAATAAATAAAAATCCCAATAATAACAAAGTTCTAACTAAACAATAAATAAATATTTTTAGAAGATATACTATCTTCTTGGTACGCCTCCTCTCAATCTCTACTCCTGGAGCTATAATCCTGTCAATCTACTCCCCCATATAGACATATTCCATATAGGTTCATCATAGACCCACCATTGAAGAGAAATGGACAACAAACATAGGTAAAAAAACAACAACTAATCAGCGATGCTGAGTAATTCATAACCACATAATCCATCTCAATCTCCAATATTAAGTCCACATGCTTAATCAAATAATAATAATAATCATGCTTAAGAAATAAAGACAACATGCTTTAAACTTAAAACACAAAACCACGAAATAATAAATCTCATTATTTATTATTATCCATTAGCCAAATCCATTAGAGAGAAGAGAATCGCATGAATTGTCAAACCAACCGCAGTCGATTCAATAGGATCTTAGTCCCGTGCACAGTGGCAAAAGGATCAACCGTCCCGGAGTATAGATGACTCCCGAAGTACTTCTAGATGTTCCTAAGTATGCATACCCTCTCTCAACCCTTAGGTTTACAAGAAGAACAGTTTCATCCACAAAACTTCACTTGCCCAATCATCATATATGGATACAAGCTTTAACTAAAATATATTAAGGCCATAACCAATGGAACCACTCAATGCTACAAGTGACAAATTCCCATTCGCATCCTTTGGTGGATCTCTCACACAAAGAAGTCTTAACTCTCAATTCAATTGAATATAGTGATCACGTAACAAGTAATACACATAATCTTGGCACTCAAGTAACACGATATGGTTACAACTTTCGATGGCATTTTACATGAAAGGGCATCTAGGCTTTAATTCAAAACCACCTAACCAATAGTCAAAGTTCATATCAACTTATTGAAGTAACATGATTCTAACATGAATCCACATGCTTTCTAACATGATACAAAATAGCAATTTCGAGGTATATCCAACTGAACAATGATTAACATAATTTTCGTTCAAGAACCACCAAATAAACATGCATCTCCTCACATGAATATTAATCAAGTAGACATTGCTACATAAGTGAATGTCCAACATTATACATGCATTCAGTATCATATAATTCTATACGAATTATCACAAGGAAATAAACATCAATTATCCCTTCTCAATATTCACAAGTCCAAATATGAATTCACACTCCCAATTCAATACTAGACAATGAATACAAATCCCAACCAATATGAATTATGACAAAGAGGTTACATAATTCATAGAGACATGAATTACCTTAAAGAATAGGCAATCATGACAATCAAATAACGTAAGCTCCTTACGTTCAAGCGTGGTCAGCGGGTCCTAACAAATCCACAATGTAACAATAGTCAATACCTTGACTTCTAAACCATTTTATTAAACTTTAAAGATGATTTAGTACCCTTAGTTTAATTAATTAAGTTGCTGGAAATTTCAGTTACTCATGCATGCTCAAAGTTTCCAAAAACGAATTTGCATAAACAAAATAAGAAACTTTCCAAAACCCTAAACAAGTCAACTAGTCAAGGCAAGTCAACACCCAAACCACATCACCATCACCACCCATCACCACCGCTGACCACTGCCAGCGGTGGCTGCTGGCCGCTGCAGCACGGCAGGGTGCTTCCGTGTGCAGCACCCGGCCCTGCCGTGTTGCACCCAACCGAATCCTTTTTTATTTTTTATTTTTTTTAAAATCAAATTCAAAAAACCCTAATCTAATTCAATCCATAATTCAATAAATTTCCAGATTTAATTAAATTACAAAGATCTAACCTTTTTCATTCAAACTTGATCCAATTCAATAAAAACCACAAACCAAACCCTAATTATGATCCTATCATGCAAAATTAAATAGAATCTAACAAACCCTAGGTAAAACTAAATTAGGGTTTATCATACAAAAACTAGGGTTCATGAAATCATACTTGAATTGAATCAAAAAGCTTTGAATAACCAAAGGAAACCAATTTAGAACACTTACTTGAAAATTCAAGGGATTAAAACTGAGCAAGATGGATTGTGAAAAGTGATGAACTTCTCCTTCTTTTTGCTCTAGGAATTTCGGGCGTGAGGTGAAGAGAGAGAGAGAACGTTGTTTTTTTTGTTAGGTAAAGAATCAGTTATGTGAGGAAACTGAGTGTATTTAGGAGCCCAAATACACTCCTTCCTTAACTAAACTTATTCTTTCCTAAAAACTCTCCTAGCTTCCCTCCACTTACCAAATATTTAAGAAACCAAATTTTGAAAAATAAAAATCAGAATATTGTGCCTTATTTTCGGCCACTTAGCCGAAAATAGTGGCCCAAATTCCTTCCCCATAATTTCTGCCATTTACCGAAATTATAGCCCGCAATTCCTTTTTATTTATTTGGCCCAATTATAATTTAATTAGGTCCAAAACCAAAACCCAAATATTAATTAGGCACTTTAAACATTTATGAGCCCAATTAATTATTTTAAATATGAAATCGCATTTTCTTTTTAAGTAATTATTATTCTAAAATGAATAAAAATTACGGGGTATTACATCCTTACCCCTTTAAAAGAAGTTTCGTCCTCGAAACTTAGGATCACCACCAAAGTGAAGCTAGTTCCATAAGGCGAAGTTTTTCCACCACACTTTCAAAGTTCAGTACACAACATGTAACTCGAAAGTTTAAAAGTTTCACACAACTTTTCCAAATAACAAAATGAGCATGATGCACAATGCAATGAGTTTTCCAGTCTTTGTTTCTTTTCTTTTTTTTGTGGATTGTTACACCCGTCCCCCCTTAAAAAGGTTTCGACCTCAAAAACAAGGTTAAGTACCTTGTTCGAACAATTGAGGATAACGTTTGCGCATGTCAGCCTCAGTTTCCCGAGTCGCCTCTTTGACTTTGTGGTTAGCCCACAACACTTTCACAAGATTGATCGTAGACGCACGAGTTTTCTTCGTTTTCTCGTCTAGGATCCTCACAGGTTTAGTTCGCTCCTCAAGGACTCGAACCGGTTGCTCTTCATATGTAAGTGTGTCATCTAACACTACCTTCTCTGGGTTCAGCACATGACTCGGATCATGGTGATATCTCTTGAGTTGTGACATGTGGAACACATCGTGCACTTGCTCCAAATCCATAGGCATAGCAAGCCTATAAGCGACCTCTCCAACTCTTTCAAGAACCTCGTAAGGTCCAATGTACTTTGGGCTAAGCTTCACTTTACGCCCAAATCTCATAACTCCACTAGTCGACGATACTTTGAGAAGTACATTCTCACCAACATGGAATTCCTCCATTAGTCGATGTTGATCTGTATAGGCTTTCTGTCTATCTTGTGCAGCTTTCATCTTCTTTTGGACAAGTTTCACTTGATCCACAGTCTCTTGGATAAACTCCGGACCCAAAAAAAAGGTTTCACTTATGTCGCTCCAACACGTAGGAGATCGACACTTTCTCCCATATAACGCCTCGTAAGGTGCCCTACCAATGCTCGCATGGTAGCTATTGTTGTAGGAGAACTCAATCAAAGACAAACTCTTCTCCCAAGAGTCCTTCATCTCTAGAGCACAAACTCGCAACATGTCCTCCAATGTCTGAATAGTACGCTCCGTTTGACCGTCTGTCGCAGGATGAAATGCTGTACTAAATTTCAATTTCATACCAAAGGCTTCTTGTAATTTGCCCCAGAAATTTGACAAGAATCTCGTATCCCTGTCTGACACAATGTCCTTAGGTACTCCATTTAACTTTAAGACCTCTTTCACATAAGTTGCGGCGAGTTGGTCCATTGACCAAGTCTTCTTCATTGCATTGAATCTCGCCGTTTTCATAACCCAAATAGTGTCTTTGCCAGACCTCGTCTTTGGTAATCCAGTCACGAAATCCATCGAGATTGAATCCCACTTCCATCCAGGAATTTCTAGCGATTGAACAAGACCTCCAGGCCTCCTGTGTTCGATCTTCACCTTTTGACAAGTAAGACATTTTTCCACATACTCAGCACATTCTCGCTTCATGTTCATCCACCAAAACTGAAGTTTTAACTCTTTGTACAACTTATCACCTCCTGGGTGAACAGAATACGCAATTCCATGCACCTCATCTAGAATTGTTCTCTTCAGCTCGTCATTGTCGGGTATACACCAACGCCCCTTCATCTTGATCGTAGCATCCTCAAGGATCTCAAAATTAGGATGCTTCCCATCCTTTATCTTGACACGTACTTCCTCTAGAAACGGGTCATGAACTTGCAACTGTCAGATCTCATCATAGATCGACGGTCGCACTACAAGTGCATTCAGTAACACTGCAGTCTCACCTTGTTGAACAACTTCTATGTCCAACTTTCTAAATTCCTCACACAAGTCATACGGTAGTACCATCATGCTATTCACAATGTTTGAAGTCTTCCTACTCAACCCATCAGCCACTACATTGGCCATTCCCTCGTGATACTGAATATCCAGATCGTACTCAGATATCAACTCGAGCCATCTTCGTTGCCTCATATTCAACTCCTTTTTAGTGAAGATGTACTTCAAACTCTTGTGATCCATAAAGATCTTGCAACGAGCTCCATACAAGTAATGCCTCCAATTTTTCAAGGAAAAAATCACAGCAGCTAACTCCATGTCATGAGTAGGGTAGTTCTTCTCATGCACTTTCAACTGGCGAGAGGCATAAGCAACCACCTTGCCATTCTGCATAAGCACACACCCAACCCATTCTTTGAAGAGTCACTATAGACCTCAAATCCTTCCGTTTCGGACGGTAAAGTCAACACTGGTGCCGTGGTCAACCTCTTCTTAAGCTCTTGAAAAGCTTCTTCACATTGTTCAGTTCATTTGTACTTCATCTCCTTTTTCATCAGATATGTGATAGGTTTAGCTACCTTGGAGAAGTCTTGCACAAATCTCCTATAATAGCCAGCCAACCCGATGAAACTTCTCACCTCAGTCACACTTTTCGGAGCAGGCCAATCCATGACAGCCCGAATCTTAGAAGGGTCAACAAAGACTCCTTCTTTAGAGATAATGTGCCCAAGAAAGGCAACACTCTCTAGCCAAAACTCACACTTTGACAGTTTAGCGTAAAACTTCTCATTTCGCAACACCTCCAAGACAGTCCTCAAGTGCCTTGCGTGTTCCTCCTCGTCTTTTGAATACACCAAAATATCATCGATAAACACGACCACAAAACTATCCAGATATGGTCTAAAGGTGTTATTCATCATCTCCATAAACTTAGCAGGTGCATTAGTTAACCCAAATGGCATAACAGTAAACTCATAATGCCCATAACTTGTCCTAAAGGCAGTTTTCGCAATGTCGACCTCATCAATTCTCAGCTGATGATAACCAGACCACAAATCCACCTTCGAAAACACTCCATCTCCTTGGAGTTGATCGAACAGGTCTTCAATTCTAGGTAGGGGATACCTATTCTTGACTGTGACCTTTTTCAACTCACGATAGTCGATGCAGAGACGTAGACTACCATCCTTCTTACGCACAAATAGAACTGGTGTGCCCCAAGGTGACACACTAGGTCTAATGTACCCTTTATCCAACAACTACTCTAATTGCTCCTTCAGTTCTTTCATCTCTAAAGGTGCCATTCTATACGGTACCCTCGAAATCGGACCTGTTTCAGGAACTAGGCCAATCTGAAACACAGTATCCCTCACTGGTGGCATACCAGGAATTTCCTTAGGAAAGACGTCCGGAAACTCATTGACCACGTCAATCTTTGAGATTTCCTCGTCTACCCCCTCTATATTCTGAATGTGACACAAAAATCCTTCACATCCCATCTCTAAGTGCTTTTTCGCCACTAACATTGAAATAATCTCAATTCCTCCCTTAGTGACAATTCCTTTATAAGAGATTCTATTACCTCTAGGTCCTTTCAGCGATATCTTTTGTTCACTACAATCGATTCTCGCTTTATACTTGCTAAGCCAGTTCATTCCTAGAATAACATCAAAATCTTCTAACTGAAACTCAATCAGGTCTGTAGGCAATTCAGACCCTGCAATGTTCACTCGAACATTGGAATGGATTACTCTACGCAATACCACCTTCCCAGTAGGAGTGGTTATGCTAGTCTCTAAAGGTTCTGTGACAGTTGAGCCTTGAAATTCCCCATGTTTCTTAACAAAGTTTTTAGATATGAATGAATGTGATGCTCCAGAATCAAATAACACATAGGCAGGCAAAGAATTTACAAGAAACGTACCAGTCACCACATTGTTCGCCGCATCTGCTTGTGCTTGATTCATCACAAACAAACGACCTCCATTTCTGTTCTGGTTGCCATTATTGTTCTGAACATTTCCAGCCTGTCCATTCAGCCCATTGTGTCGATTACCACCCTGGTTGTTCCCATTCTGACCCTGAGCTGCAGGAGCTTGAACATTGTTGTTGCCCTCACCATTGTTCACGGTCTTGCCCTTCTGAGGACAATCAAAAGAACGATGCCCCAACTCTTGACAAGTGTAGCACCTATACTTATTTCCACCACAATCAACCCCTGGGTGATTCTTATTGCATCTCTTGCAAATGTAGGGTTTACCCTTCCAACCCCCATTACCTTTATGGCCATTTCCATTGCCATTCTTGCCATTTCCATTCTTGGAATTCCCACCCTCATTATTGTTGTTGTTGTTGTTGTTGTTGTTGTTGTTGTTGTTCTGGTTGTTCCCTCGCCGGAAATTTTCCTTCTTCTCACCACCACTACCCTGATGGTCCTCAAACTTTCTCTTCTTTCCAGTCACCTCCTCTCGTTGCTTATAAATCGCAGCTTGATTCGCAGCCCGATTGTAAGCCTCTTGCACAGTTTGACACTTAAAACCTCCAAAAGATTCGCGAATGGTCCAGTACAATCCATTCTGGAATCTACGGGCCCTTTGCTCTTCTGTAGAGACTAACTCTCCAGCAAAACGAACAAGGTCGTCAAACTTTTCCATATATTCTTCAACGGTCATCCTTTCCTGGATAAGGTTCAAGAACTCGTTATATTTTTGGTCTTGGAGATATTCTGGGTAGAATTCCTCTCGAAGAGCCGTTTTGAACATCTCCCAATTAAAGCCCGGTCGACCTCTAATTGCGGTACCGCTGGTTGTCCACCATCGATCGGGCTTCTTTCGGAATAGATAGATAGCACTATCCACCTTGAGTTCCTCTGGACAACCCGTTATCGCGAAAATCTTCCTAGATCCCGCGTCCAGTCATCAAGTAGTACAGGGTCCTCGTGCCCCTCGAAAATAGGCGGATTATGCCCTTTGATCTTCTTGGATACGGCGGCGAAATCGTCACCTACAGTAACCATTGTGTCCTCCCTTTGCATCATCTGCGCGATGAATGCATTGGACTGCGCTAGAGCTTGCTGCGATTGAGCAAGTTGCGCCAGTAAGGCTTGCGCAATTTGTTCCCCATTCCCGCCACCTCCGTTGTCGTCATTATTATCTCCCATTGAACTGTTCGAACCTTCGATTCTTTGTTTGTTTCGTCTAGGTGGCATCTAGCGACCTAAAGGATCAACAAAAATCAAAGAAAAGGGTATTAGCTACCCATATCAGACTCAGGTGCGATAATCACAACTAACATATACACTTTACTCATATATATGTTCACTAGCCAACTAGGGCTCTAGGCTCTTATTGCATTCAACCATGGCCTTATCACACTCTTGCTTACTAGCAAGTTCAAGTTTCAATTGACTTTTTTCTTTCTCATAATAAACAAATAACAATCAAACGAAACATCCATGCCTTTTCATAGTCGCTTTCACAATACTCATGCTCCAAATAGCAAGTAAATAACACATTTCTTGCAAAAATCAATCTCATAAATAAAATAATCATAGTATTTGTTCAAAAATGAGGACTTGTCACACCAAGCCTCAATAGCATGAATAAGGTAAAAACAATAACATTCTAAAATAATGTCAAAACAGTTGGCTCACAGGCCCAAATAAAGTCTCATATAGTTTATTTCATCAAAACTAGATAAAACTAAGAACTACGCTTTCTTCGCGACCTTGCGTTTCTTAGTGTCTTTCTTTTGGAGCGCCTCTTAGTAGATTTCATCGAGACTCTGGTCCATCTCGTTGAACAAATCCTTCTCGAGCTCCTTGGCCTCATCGACCACTTCCTTCTTGTCCTCCTTCGCAGGACTTGGTGGAAATTTGAACTTACGCTGGAGCTTGACCAACGCGAGCTCCTTCATCTCGTCAATCTTATTAATGATGCCAGGATACTTTGCGAAATAGTTCTTCGGCCAAAGCATAGCGTGACTAAAGATAGAGTCGAAGCTCTCCTTGAATGACTTACCCGCGTCGTAGGATTGCTCCCACTCGTCATGGATCTTGTCTCTGAAAGCCTCCCAAATCTGGTTATGTCCAAAAGCCTTGTACATAACATACGCCTTCATGCGTTGTGACCTCAAGTTAGACTTATTCCCATGGTAGTCGTTATACTCCTTGAAGGTCGCACGCGCCACGGACTCGAAGTCGTGCAGACTCTTGTCCCCTTTCCATTGCAGAGTTCGTGGATCCTTGGGCGAACGACTCATTTGCATACGGAAAACAATTCGTTAGTACTTCACTCGAGTACTTCATATAATACCAAAACAAGTAAACATAACCAATCAACTCATTTCGGCTCTATAAAGCTTTTATTCACATAATTTAAGTCTATTTAAATTTTTGACTATGAGCACACCATAATGATATACTTTTCCCAATATGTCATTCATACTCTTAGGTCAAAAACTCCTAACAAAGGCTCTGATACCAACTTGTAACACCCCAAATTTCCGTCCAATTTAAAACTATTTAAAATCACGAGTTGCAGCGGAAAAACTCTGTAAATCCGAAGCACTACCGCCATATATAATGTTCAAATCAAATAAAAGCCTAGAAGGAAAAACAAGTGCCAGAAACCTCAACCCAACATACTAGATAATTACATATTAATTATCTTCCAACTAACTTAAAACAATTAGTCCAAAAGAAATAAAAGTATTAAGCTTATTAATTCTCATGCAAGAGAATAAATCTCATTACAATAAATAAAAATCCCAATAATAACAAAGTTCCAACTAAACAATAAATAAATATTTTTAGAAGATATACTATTTTCTTGGTACGCCTCCTCTCAAGCTCTACTCCTGGAGCTATAATCCTGTCAATCTACTCCCCCATATAGACAAATTCGATATAGGTTCATCATAGGCCCACCATTGAAGAGAATGGACAACAAACACAGGTAAAAAGAAAAACAACTAATCAGCGATGCTGAGTAATTCATAACCACATAATCCATCTCAATCTCCAATATTAAGTCCACATGCTTAATCAAATAATAAAAATAATCATGCTTAAGAAATAAAGGCAACATGCTTTAAACTTAAAACACAAAACCACCAAATAATAAATCTCATTATTTATTATTATTATCCATTAGCCAAGTCCATTAGAGAGAAGAGAATCGCATGAATTGTTAAACCAATCGCAGTCGATTCAATAGGATCTTAGTCCCGTGCACAGTGGCAAAAGAGGGATCAACCGTCCCGGAGTATAGATGACTCCCGGAGCCCATAACCAATGGAACCACTCAACGTTACAAGTGACAAATTCCCGTTCGCATCCTTTGGTGGATCTCTCACACAAAGAAGTCTTGACTCTCAATTCAATTTAATATGGTGATCACGTAACAAGTAATACACATAATCTTGGCACTCAAGTAACACGATATGGTTACAACTTCCGATGGCATTTTACATGAAGGGGCATATAGGCCTTAATTCAAAACCACCTAACCAATAGTCAAAGTTCATATCAACTTATTGAAGTAACATGCTTCTAACATGAATCCACATGCTTTCTAACATGATACAAAATAGCAATTTCGAGCTATATCCAATTGAACAATTATTAACATAATTTTCGTTCAATAATCACCAAATAAACATGCATCTCCACACATGAATATTAATCAAGTAGACATTGCTACACAAGTGAATTTCCAACCTTATACATGCATTCACTATCATATAATTCTATACGAATTATCACAAGGTAATAAACATCAATTATCCCTTCTCAATATTCACAAGTCCAAATATGAATTCACACTTCTAATTCAATACTAGACAATGAATACAAATCCCAACCAATATCAATTATGACAAAGAGGTTACATAATTCATAGAGACATGAATTACCTTTAAGAATAGGCAATCACGACAATCAAATAACGTAAGCTCCTTACGTTAAACTGCGGTCAGCGGGTCCTATCAAATCCACAATGTAACAATAGTCAATACCTTGACTTCTAAACCATTTTATTAAAATTTAAAAATGATTTAGTACCCTTAATTTAATTAATTAAGTTGCTGGAAATTTCTGTTACTCATGCATGCTCAAAGTTTCCAAAAACGAATTTGCATAAACAAAATAGGAAACTTTCCAAAACCCTAAACAAGTCAACTAGTCAAGACAAGTCAAAACCCAAACCACATCACCATCACCGCCGCTAACCACTGCCAGCGGTGGCTGGTGACGCCGGGCAGCTGCTGCACGGCAGGGTGCTGCCCTGTACAGCACACGTCCCTGCCGTGTTGCACCCAACCGAATCCCTTTTTTTTTTTTTTTTTTTTTTAAATCCAATTCACAAAACCCTTATCTAATTAAATCCATAATTCAATAAATTTTCAGATTTAATTAAATTACAAAGATCTAACCTTTTTCATTCAAACTTGATCCAATTCAATAAAAATCACAAACCAAACCCTAATCTTGATCCTATCATGCAAAATTAAATAGAATCTAACAAACCCTAGGTAAAATTAAATTAGGGTTTATCATACAAAAACTAGGGTTCATGAAATCATAATTGAATTGAATCAAAAAGCTTTTAATAATCAAAGGAAACCAATTTAGAACACTTACTTGAAAGTTCAAGGGATTAAAACTGAGCAAGATGGATTGTGAAAAGTGATGAACTTCTCTTTCTTTTTTCTCCAGGAATTTCGGGCGTGAGGTGAAGGGAGAGAGAGAACATTGTTTTTTTTGTTTGGTAAAGAATCAGTTATGTGAGGAAGCTGAGTGTATTTAGGTGCCCAAATACACTCATTCCTTAACTAAACTTATTCTTTCCTAAAAACTCTCCTAGCTTCCCTCCACTTACCAAATATTTAGGAAACCAAATTTTTAAAAATAAAAATCAGAATATTGTGCCTTATTTTCGGCCCCTTAGCCGAAAATAGTGGCCCAAATTCCTTCCCCATAATTTCGGCCATTTACCAAAATTATAGCCTACAATTCCTTTTTATTTATTTGGCCCAATTATAATTTAATTAGGTCCAAAACTAAAACCCAAATATTAATTAGGCACTTTAAACATTTATGAGCCCAATTAATTATTTTAAATATGAAATCGCATTTTCTTTTTAAGTAGTTATTATTCTAAAATGAATAAAAATTACGGGGTATTACAAGTGCGGTTATGGAGGTTGGGGATGAAAGGAGATTGAAGATGAGGTTGAAGGCACATGTTTTTTTAATTTCACTAAGGGTACTATGGTAAATGTATCACAAACTAACGGAAAAAGACAGAAAAGGACACGGACTAGTAACAGACAAAATCACAAGGGTACCACGCGGATTTGAAAAAATATTTTGGGTACCATGTGGAAAAGCCAAAAATAAAGGGGTACCATGTGGAAATTCCCAAAAATTCGTTATTGACTTATCGTGAAATATAACTAAAATGAATTTATATGAACCATATTTTGATTCTGTAAATCTCTGGTCAAAATTTCTAAAGATTAATTCAAAAAGTGAAATGGGTACATCAATTTGGTACGGATGGACTAAATCATAAAATTGGGCATTTTTCAAAACTCATTTAAATATATATGAAATACATCCTTATTATTGATATTCAGATAAAGCATACTTAATGTATGTCAAAATATTAAATTGGGAAAAAACTTGATGAAAGTGGAGAAAAGTGGAAGAAAATGGAACAAATTGGAAAAATTTGGAACAAACTGGAAAAAGTAAGAGAAAACTAAAATTAACTGAAATCCAGTTTAAAAGAACATGCCCTTAAGGTTTAAAGTTTCATTTTTGATGCAAGAATCGAGGATAGATGGGAAGATATGTACTTGACTTTGTGAGCTTGTTTTATTAAAATGCAAAATTGGGATGTGTATAGTTTTGCAAGGAAGACCTATACTCATGGTACAAGAGTTATCATATGAGTATCACAACTTTTACCAAGGGTATGGGGCGTGACAAAGTTGCTAAAGACGGTTATTCCTTCAGGTGTCTTCCCAAACACTCTCTGCACTGCGCTTGTAATGCTGAGACTGGAAAAGGACTTGCTAACCCCACTTGTCAGTCTACATCCATCTGTAACTCTAAGGATGTGGGACCTTGCTAGCGATACATGGTGTGTACAATACACAGATTTTTTCACCTAATAGGATAGCGACACGTGGCAAGTGAAACTATAATAAGCGGGAGAAAGTTGAGTGGTTTGGGGGGAGAATATTTGAGGTAGGGGGGAAAATACAATGGTCTTGGTGCCCAAACCATAATCATACTACTTAAAATTAATTAGGGTATTGTTTGCCGGATACCCAAAAAACTCCGGCGAGTCCAAAAAGTCGGTGACTACTTTTCCGACCAGGAGACGAGGCTCGATTCATATATTTGAGTGCCTGGAGCTGAGTATAACCATTTTCTTGACGGCGTTTGGAGCAGGCGGACGAATTTCGTGACGGTGGACTACACTAGGTGCGAGGTGCATATCGATGGCTGACTACATTGAGAATCTGGAGGAACAGGAAGATTTGTTCAGGGTATGAAATAGTTATTTGCTTGATTAAATGATAGTTTAGATGATTGTGATAACTATTTTATGCCGTTCTACTACCAGTTCATTAAGCATGATTTTGGGAATACGGTTCATGGAGTGGAAATGAATTTGGGGGTTTTTGAAAGTGAAATACAAAATGCAATCGTATAGGACAAGTTTGTTTAATTAGTAGCAAATGTAGACCTTAAGATGTATGCATGGCCATTTGTGTTGTTGTACAAGTTGATTTAATTAGCAGCAAATGTATCTCTTAACATCTATTCATGACCATTATTTTGTTGGACAAGTTGATTTAATTAGTAACTAATGTAGATTTTAAGATCTATGCATGGCCATTATATTGTTGGACAAGTTAATTTAATTAGCAGCAAATGTAGATTTTAAGATGTATGGATGCATATTGTGCCATTATTTTGGTGTTGGTGTTCGTACATACAATGTTATGATATGTGATATAATATTGACGTTAAAGCAAAATGTTGAGTGTTGAAAAATAACTTAATCATAGAAGCAGGTAATGGAATCTGAGACGACTGTCCTCGGTGTTGAGGAACTAAATTTTGGGATTGAGGACATCGATTTAGAAGGGGTAAGTGTATATGTATGGAAAGGAACATTTTGTTTTTTAATGGTAAAAGAATATTGGTAAATATTATTGTTATTTTTTGTTAATGTTTTTCTTTTTTTGGTAAGTAATCATATAAATTTTATTACTAACCAAACACAGGGCACAAACAGAGTTATCAAACGACACATTACAAGCCTCCCTAGAGAGGGGCTTACCTTCTAGGAAGGGCCTCCCCAAGTCTAAGGAGGGTTAATCAGAGCCAAAAAAGATAAGAAATCATGACTAAGGCACTATTATAGAGTCAAACCATGTACTACATGCTCTACTCATCTTCCTAGGCCTTTTACACAGAAAGCTATTCTTCATCACCATCTGTAATTGTTGCCAGACATGTACAGGATGGGCTACCTTTTGATTCCAGGCCACTTCATTCCTGCAAATCCACACAATATAAGCAAGAGTAGTTAGGTAAGTCATAAGTATTTTCTTTTTGCACTTTACCCATATGCCTTCTTCTATGTACCTAGTGAAGGAGATTAGAGAGTTGTACTCTAGAGCATTGGATACCAAATTTCGTCTTCAGTTGTTAATGTTGTTATAACAGAGTGAAGATGAGACATCATTTGAAAATCTTGATAAGTGTGATGGTGTAGGTACGGGTGAGGGTATACATAGGGTAGATGCTATGGATGTAGATGGTGTACATCCATACATGGGAAGTTTCATTGATCTAGATGATGATGACGAATTCGATTATGAAGAGGATGACAGAGATGGAGTAACTGTGAACCTGAATGAAACTCCAATCAGTGAAGAATCTGTTATTGGTCCTAAGGCGAAGATGAGTTTTAGTGATGCAGGTAAGTTTGCTTCGTATTGCCATCACTATGCATACAAAAAAGATTTTGAATTCCGCGTACGAAGCAATACAATTCTGCCAGAGTTCAAAGAGCAGGGTGTTGGTAGACAGAAAGGGGCGATAAGGAACCTCGCCACCACATGATAAAGAGGATAATGTTTCACTGCAAAATGTCTAGAAATGAGCTATTTATGATGTCCCGTATTTGTTGATGCGTGTTTAATGAAAAACAAAATGTTTGTGGTTTCAAAGAGTGTACAGGAACACAATCATGACCTCGACCCTGCAAACAGCAAGAGAATGTTAAATTTCAGATATATTGACGATTATATAATGCAAAAGTGTATAGAATAGGATATTGCCGGTATTCCTATTGTTAAGATTTTCAACACCATCCTCATTGAGAGTGGAGGTGATCATGAGAATCTAACATTCAATAGGGCTGATTTGCGTAACGCCATTAATGCTTGGCGTAGGCGGTAGATAATAGGCGGAGATGTTAATGCATCGAAAGAATACTTTGCAAAGATGAAGGAACAGAATCCTAAATTCTACAGCGCCATAGAGATCGATATTAAGGGGAAATTGAAGAATGTGTTCTGGTCGGATGCAAGGAGTAGGATTGCTGGGAGGTATTTTGGCGATGTGATAACCTTTGACACAACATTTTTGTGCAATAGGTACCGCATGCTATTCGCTCCTTTTCTTGGAGTTAACCAACACAAATCTTCTGTCCCTCCTAGCATCCGGTTTAGTGACACATGAGAGTGCAAAATCATTTATTTGGCTTTTCAACCAATGGGTGACGTGCATGGGCGAGGCTCCTAAGAGTATTCTTACTGATCAAGACAAAGCCATTGGGAAAGCAGTAGCAGAGGTTTTCAACAATGCGAATCACAGGCTATGTATCTGGCATATTATGCAAAATGCGACCAGGGCATTGGGGAAGCACAAAGATTATGACGAGATCCACGTGGTGATGAAAGCAGCAGTACATGACAGTATCAACAGGTCAGAGTTTGAAGAAGCGTGGAATGAAATGGTAACCAAATTTTCATTGGAGGATAACAAATGGGTTACGGAGGCATATCGAATAAAGGAGCGTTGGGTTCCAGTGTACTGGACAGAAATATTTTGGACAGGAATGTCCTCTACGCAGCGTAGCGAGGGGATTAATGCATTCATTAAGGGGTTTGTGAGCTTAAGCATGGGATTGATGAGGTTTCTTAAGCAGTATGAGCAAGCATTGGAATCAAAGGTGGAGGAGGAGAAAAAATTGAACCGAGCGTCAAACAGGCCAGTTCCACGTGACAAGTCATTCTTGGTAGAGCGTGTATTTCATGGGATTTATATCAAGGATAAGTTCAACGAGATAATGGAGGAGGTGTCAATGCTTAAACACACCAACATTGTTAAACATTCCAGTGCGAGAAGTATTGTCATATATCACGCTAATGAGAAGCTCATAAAGCCTTACTGGAAAGTTGATAGAAAACACTACACAGTGAGGTTGGATACGGATAAGGAGGAATTTAAATGCTCCTGTATGAATTTTGAGTTCATCAGAGGAATAATTTGCAAGTATATTATTAGTGTTGTTGACATAGAGGGGGTAGAGAAGATACCCGAGTGTTATGTTCTTGATAGATGGAGAAAGGATATTGTTTGGGAGTATGAAGGGCTCCCCTTTCGTCTAAACGATCCCAAAGATGAAGAGGAAAGGCGGGATTTGCAAAGCGTTAGTCGGGTTACCCATTATATGAAGACTTTGGCCCTCGCGAACAAAGAAACCTTGGGAGTGTTTAAAGAAGGCTCACATGAACTGTGCAAGAAGCTAGAAGCTGCTGCCGGAATTACCTCACCTTTTGAAAGCAGTGAAAGTCGATTCGAAAAACCTGGGGACAATGCATTTGGCCTTAGTAAACTCAGACCGAGTACTGAAAATGATCCACCTCCTGTGGATGGAGGCACTCGAGATCCTGACGTGCGTTATCGTCATGGGAGGCATCCGACTGGGAGGAAAAGGAACCCTTGTGAGCCAAAACGGAAACCCGCCGGACATAAGGCAAAGGAAAAAGTTGGGACCAAAAAATCTAAGAGAGTTGCCAACATTGGCAATATGAATGCTAAGGGAAATACTTATGTGAGTAATCCAGGTTTTACTGCCTTTATTGTTAATATTTGATTAAATTTTTAGTTATGATATTTAGTTAAAAAATATTCATGTAGGTTTCGCAGGAAACCAGTTATGCATGGAGCAATGGGGGTTCATGTTCAAGGGAAGACACTGAGTTTGTCATATCAGGTAATGCACTCATACCTCGCAAAGAGTTTGTTCAGACGCCTCCAACATCCAATGGTGTACTCTGACGTTCATTTGAGACACAACACGCACATAGCCAGATATTGTTCCATAGAGGAAGCATAGGAGGTTCACAAAGCTTGGGTTATTCTGGTATGCCAACATTAATAAGGAATGAATGTGCAAGGGGATCAGTAATGATGTGGAAAAAAATGCGACAAGTTTCTCCGTCACTGACACCAAATTATTCGATGGACGGAAATGAACCTTATTTTTTGTGGGGGTGCCTCCTCCTTATCGCAATAGGTTCCAATATTTCCAAGGCCCTTTGGTATATCGAATCCGAAAGTAGTTTATGGGAGCACACCCCAACGCCCTACGAAACTGGTATCATGTCGTCCAGCAACGCCTAAACATATTTCCATGTATCCCCTTGATGACAAGTTTTAGGGTACCATTTATTAGGGAATCATTTGATAGAAATGTCAAAAGTAGTAAAAGAATATGAAGGATGTGAAGAACTTTGTTATTCGGAAGTTTGAAAGCAGGATTTCGTTTAAATTTGGTATGTATGTAGAGTTAATGTTGAACCTTGATATCTAAAAGAGTTTTAAAACGATTACCATATTTTTATAGTGTTATTGTGAGAGAGGCCATTTTGAAGAAATACAGTAGCAAAATCCTAAAAATAAGGTGATTAGGATAGTCTAAAAATAAAATTATATGTTTTGCATGTTTGGTTATATTTTTTCGATAGCAAGATTAGTAACATGATACGAAACTTAATTAATACACAGCACAAAATTAATACACAGCACACAATTACAGTTGTTTGTCCAGTAGGAAAATATAAAGTTCAGTAACACACAACACAACATGACCATTGTTTGTCCAGTAGCAAAATCTTAAGTTCAGTAACAAGATACGAAATTTAACTGTCATTATAAATAAAAAGTTTCCTGACCACAATCCCAACATGTTTTCCCCAAGTCACTCCTGAATCTTGATCCTTAAATGGAAACTCATGAAGAAGGATAATCTTCCGATCGCTCAATTATGTCTTGGGGTTTCAAAAAATCTGCTTGTGAAAATTCTGTTTTGCAAGTTAAAAAGACAAAGAATAAAGTCGATCATTTAATAAATTTCAAAATGTAATTGTAAATGAGCCAGTTTAAATTAATTGACTACCTTCATGTCGAAGATGTTGTCAGACTCGCCAAAAGCATCATATAGCCTCATCATAACGTGGATTCCCGAATCTTTCGGCTTTCCATCCTTTGGTAAACTGTCTTTGTTAAGCTGACTCATCCCTGACGCTTTAAGATCTATTGGTGGCTGTAACTTCTGATAAAGTTGATCTAATGTATTAACCTTCATTTTAAACATAAGGATTAGAAGAAAGAGGTTGATTTACGTGTCAAACATAATAGCAGATGAAGAGAGAGTATTTTAGCTGACCACCAAGGGTAGACCAAATTGATGTGCAATGTGGGTTCGATCCCTCTATGCTGAATCAAAAATTGATATCTGCTTCAATGGCCTCTCAATTACGTACAATGTCCACCGTCTGCGATACTCCACTGGAACATAGATCTTTTTTATATCACCAAAAAAACATGAAACAACATAGTGATTGTGAGTGAACATGATGTTAAGTATATGTTTGTGGCTATTTTATATATTTTAAAAAATAGATGAAAAACCATGTTTAGTATATCTTTCTGCCCTGTGTAACAAAACACTTACTTGTTTAATTCCATCAAGGTTAAGTTTGTCGTCTCTAACAAGGCAGCCATATCTATAAAAGTCTTTTCCTTAGACGCATTGGGCTCTCCAATCACTTGTTGATGCTTTATTAGGAGAAGAATATAAAGAAACAAAAATATCAGGGTGCATGATAAACAAAACTTTATGATAGGTTTCTGTTTGAATATATATTGTTACATGGTAACTTACCAGCCATAATGGGGAGAGCACAAAAGCTTGCTGATAATCCTTGTCAAGCCTCTTAGTCACTCCATTCAAAGCCCTGGCAAGAACTTCCATGACCTACATTCATAGTTCAGATGCATACAATATTAAGATCCCAATAGTTCAAACTTTAGATAAGTTCACAAACAAGTACCATTGTCGAAACATTGCCAAACTTCTAGTGTATAGATTGCAAGTTTTTTTGGAGGTTGTAATGGGTGATCTCAAGGTTTCCAATCTTGATGAGAACCTCAGCGTGCCTGAGAGTTAGAGAGGGAAGGTAAACATGCAAGTAATATCATGATAGCACAATAGGTTTGAAGCCGTGGAAGTAAAATACTTGGTTTTAGAAGAACTGGTTTCTTTCTTGGTGCTGTTGTCAACAAGATTGTCATTG